>OX438765.1:8778202-9147179 GCA_949316455.1 Acleris holmiana | reverse complement strand
AAGACAACGTCGTCAAACATTTAGCTAGTAGTAGCCACCAAGAAAAGAAAGATGGTTACTCTTCACATTTAGTTTTTCTTTTAAAAGATAAACCAGGATTACGGGTAAAAGATGTCAAAATTTACTGTTTCACATTTAGGCTCTAGAGCCTAAACTAGGTACCTAGCCAGGCAGGTGGTGGCTAGGTAACTAAGTACTAGTACCTAGCCATATGAAGAGGAAACATCAAGTGACCATATACTACAGAGAAGAAGGTTCAGATGGATCACAGCTTGTATATAAATCACGATGGTGCTTTTCATTCATTCCATTATGGACAATGACGTAATTATACAAGAACATACTTTATTTCAAAATAATGTCGAGGTAAATAAGATATTAACAATATAAATTTGATGATATAAATAACATTGTGTTTTTATGCATTCCTAGTACATAGTGACAACCCTGACGTACATTTGCTACAGATTTACGGGTTCAATTATTTACTTTGAAAGTAATAAAAGTATTTGTAAAAAAAAAAACGAAACCCTCATGGTTTTGGTTTTTCTGTCTGTCCGTCTGTCCATCCGTCAGTCAGCCTGTTTGCATTTGCACTATTTCATAGAAACCCTTAGTACTATAAACAGGGACACCCTACCCCTAAAGTGTACTTTCCAGGATAATATATTTTTGTAATTGTACAACCCGGCGTCACGTACAGGTTTGATTGCGGTACCTTTTCATTAGCGGCGGAATTCAGCGCGGACTGTGCCTTGCTGAGCGCATCTTGCGCCGCGCCACGGTCCAGGTCCTCCAGGGGGTGCGCCTCCTCCGCTAGCACCTGCACACAGCATTTGACATGTCACTTCCTACTGACAATATAACCTACTTGTTGAGCCTTTTCGCATCGCATTGGACGAAAATTTTTACCTAAAAAGTCTCAATAAATGCGGTGTAAAAACTCCGTAAGGTTGAAAAGGGGACTGTATACAGGTGACCCGTACCATACCAACCGACTGCTACTTGCACCGACACAAAATATACATAATACGTATTGTTAGGAGATTCCTCTCTCTGCAGCCCTAACCACCAGTAGTGTAGTTGGGCCCTGCCCCGCTGCCGGAGGCACCCGTAGGATTGGTTGCATATAATGTTTATTTTTTGTATTAGTACCTATGGTTACTTTACTTTTCTACTTAAATATTTATTGTAAAACCCCAAATTTACTGGAAATTAATTAATCATCTAAAATAACACTCTTGGGGGGAAGCTAGCTAAATAAAATACCTGAACAGAAGAGTCATCGTTGACAGTCACGGTGCCAGAAGAAACAAAGATTTTATTCATCTTTCCATCATTCTCTGTCACAGTCACTACACCGGGCCGAAGTACAGCTGCAACAATAGTCAATAATCAGGAACAGTTCTAAGTAAAGTAAGTAAGTATACGTTTACAAGTTTTACAAGCAAATCTGGAATTTAACCCTTACTTTCTACGTACAGATCGCGCCATTTTTTGCTCATGTACAGACTCAGTTTTTGTACTGCGACGCAAATTGCGGTGTTAAGAGTAAACTAAAACTTTGGCGCGAACTGTAGCATTTCACATAATTTCCTTACTACAAATATCTCTTGTCGATTTGACCAGCAAAAGGCACTTGACCAATTTTATTGCTCTAGCTTTCATTATTCCACACAGACGAACAATCAAATACATCTGCCCGGATTTTATCGTGCACAGTCTTTACTTTAGATCACAAAGTTCATAAGCATAAAGTGATGTACATGATCCTTTGTTAAAAACGGTACTTATATTTTATAGGGATTTAAAAACATACAATTATTTTTTTCTCATTTTTTTTTTATAAAATGAAAGTTTTGTCGTCCACCAATGACCTTTACACAAGGACTTCCCATCAGCGCGCAAAACACGCGGCTTCAAAATTGTGCCTAATGGCGGTTTAGGCATACGGCTTGCTTATTTGTTAGTCTTATTACGTTAGTTGTGTGTTGATTGCAAAGCCGTACGGATGCCAAAGTGTGCCATCAAAAAGTGCCGGTATCATACAGTAAAGGCAAAAAGGTGGTACCAGCGAGAAGTTAATTTTTCTTATGAAAGATAACAAAAGTAAAAGTGTAAATAATTCATTAAAACCTTTTAATTATTAAACAATTTCATATCTGAAATGTCATATCATATCAAATAAATTTCATATTTAAATGATTGACAACTATTGTCAAGTATTCCCATATCTTTCTCTCACGCGCGTTAGAAAGAAACAGGTGAAAGGACATGACAAGAACATAGTCAGAAAACAAAACAATAGAGTAGCTCTTTGTAGGGTTTGATAGCCAATTGACATAAACAGAAGCTTTATAATGGCGGTTTTATTTACTTTCCTGTATACGAGAAGTATTTTACAAAACAAATAAATCAAGCGTCTAATTCCTTTAGAATTCAAACTAAACAACTCATTTATCACCATGATTCTAATACACTAAAACATTAGTCAGGTAATTCTTTTCGCAGCTTACTTTCTGTTCAAGAAATAACTAATGACATGATACATTTATTTCAATTTTTTTTATTTTTTTTTATAAACGGTCAAGGACATGTCGAACCATGCTCGTGTAGGGTTATTCCAAAAAAAAAAACAGTCCCAAAAATCACAAGCATGAACTAATTTTCTATTTAAAGTTATTTGGCTGTGTTAGATGATTTGTAGGGTTGCATAAATCAACAAGGAACTCTTATAGTTTCACCATGTCCGTATGCGGTTTATCTCAGAGACCCTTGGTACTTACAAAGCTCTAATTTAGCGTAGTTCTACATTTACATTACGCCGACAAAGTTAAATCTTACAGTATAACTTAAATGTATACTAGCAAATTACAGCTTGAGAGCTGAGATTACCTACGGATAATGGTGAAAGTATAGGGGTTCTTTGTTCACTACGGAACCCTAAAAAAACGATTACCAAGGTATTTGATTGCAATTAGCGTGTAATACAATACAAAACAATATTGTCCACCATACAAACATCACAATAAAAAATTGTACAGATAAACAACAGGCATTGTGATTAGCAATCTCTTCCAGATAATCTAAGTGATAGTTCATCATAATCAGGGATCGGAAATTCGGATCGATATTTACCTAAAGTGAACGGTATGGAGAGACCCAATTTAATTGAATTCCCGGGATTTCTAATTTTAGTAACTAGGCCTCCACAATGCATATTTAAGGTTTTTACATAAGCTTATTGCTTATTTATTGGAAGTTATTTTGCATTCGGAAGTATTGAACAACATTAAAATCTTATGTTATGCAATTACAATTACAAAAATAGCCGTAAATACCCTAGCTAAACATACAGGGTTTTATTTTAATAGGTGCACAAATTTTAATAGGTGCACAAATTTTAATATTTGCTTCAAAATCGGAATCCCAGTATCTATTATTAAAATAATTTAATTCAGAAGCCGCCTCCATATTTGCGTAACTTTTGCCGGGTTTTAGGTAGGTAAATATCGATGAGAATTTCGGATCCCTGATCATAATTCATAAATGCTGCAGAACAAAGTATTCTTACCAAGTGTGGGCACATGTTTGGGCAGAATACCAAAAGATCCACTGAAAGATGGCACGTCCACTTGCTTTACAACAACCTTGTCGTAGAACACCTGCAGAACAAAGGTACAGTAAGAACATGATAATTTTATGACAGAGTTCAAATCATAAGAGATTCTTGTTACTTTAGCAATTAAACCAATCCTAGTGTATTACTTAGGGGGTCACTTCTTTGACGTAAATGTATCACTGCGAACCTGGCACTACTTCAAAAATACCTTAAAAATCACCTTTTCCCTCTTTATTCTATGTTAAAAAAAAGGTTTTAGCAAAAATCATACAAGAAAAATGGGTCACTTTTCAAATAAACAATACAGATTACAAATAATGTAAATAAAAAAGAATGCATTTGTCTGTCCTTATTATTACAAAAAGTAATAATTCTTTATAAAATAAATGGCAACTAAGGTAACAACACCAATACTCAACAAAGGACCAATCTTCGACACTGACTCTTATTCAAAGAAGATAAGAGTTATTCATTTGCTTTGCAACAATCTAATTATAACCCTATGAACTTTGAATTAAAAGCTTCTGTCCATGATTGGTGCATGTCAGCTAAGAGTGTGGAACACTGGTGATGTTACCTTACATAACATTTAAAAAAATACGCTTTTCAAATTAAAAAGCATTTTATTGAAAAATGTGGCAGATTTCGGACAGGGTTTTGATGGTTAGGTAAAAATATTAACAAGACCAAAAAACAGCCAAGTGCGAGTCAGACTCGCGCACGAAGGTTCCGTACCCAGTTCATGCAAAAACAGCAAAAAAATACATGTTTGCGGTATGGGAGCCCCCCTTAAATATTTATTTTATTTCAATATAATTATTTATTTTCCTAGCGAATATAAAACTTAATAATCTGTGAATACTATTTTAAGCTTCTACCTGTTGACATTACCTATCAAGCAAAAAATGACAAAAATATCTGTTTGTTGTATGGGAGCCCCACTTAAATATTTATTTTATTCTGTATTTAGTATTTTTGGTTAAAGCAGCAACAGAAATACATCATCTGCGAAAATTTCAACTGTCTAGCTATCACGGTTCATGAGATACAGCCTGGTGACAGACAGACTGACGGACAGACAGTGGAGTCTTAGTAATAGGGTCCCGTTTTTAGCCTTTGGGTACAGAACCCTAAAAAAGATAGGTTTAGTGAGTCAGTATGCACTGCCCAGGAATAGAGGCCCAGTCTCCAGACTTAGTAGCAAAGTTATAGGTATGGTCAGAAGAGAAATGACTATACATTCACATACATAACATCACGCCTCTATTCCCAGAGTGGGGTAGGCAGAGGTACAGAAACACCAACAACTCTAAAAAGACATGTTGATAATTCTGTAGCCACATTTTGCACAATCAGGCCAAGAAGTTTACTAGTGTATTAGTGACAGGTTGCAAGCACATCACCTAACAGAGAACTAACAGTACTCAGTGGGTAGTAGTTGTTGTTGTAGTAACAAGCCCTTATTCCCTTAGTCGCCTCTTACAACATCCACGGGAAGACATGGAGTGGTACTATTCTAACCCAGCAACCACACAGGGCCAAATGGCTATCATATTATTATATTGGTCTTGGTGAGTTTCAGCTTGACAAATTTTTACTTACCCCAAAAATTAATCATAGTTATGTATTTAATATTTTTTCTTTTTTTTATTACATACCAAACAAACAATTACTTAATTAATTAATTTTACTACCAAATTATTTTTAGAACTGCCAACATATGAATAAGACCAAATAGGGCATTTTACTGCTCAATATTTATACAACTGCCCAAAGTACAATCACTGACATTTTAAATCTGTGTTATATTTAATTAATATCTCTGTAACACAGCTTAGGGCACATATTTCCAATATATGATGGAATTTTAAGTGGGAACTATTTTTGTAAAAGTATCCAAATAGGCTATTGCTTTTCTGACTATTTCAATCATTTCAGAAACTTGTCTATGGAAAAATGTAGTTTTGTATACTTCTATTAGACATACATCCAAGGCTCAGGAATAGGTCAATACTCATGCTCATCACACAAATATCTGCCTTTACCAGGAATTGAACCCAGGACTGCTAGCTTAAAGGCAGAGTCAAGACCAACTAGGTCAGTGTGTCCTCGAAATAATGTGCAGCTCCACAGGATAAAAACTATTACCACAACTTTTATAGGGTTATTGCAATAAATTTAAGGGCAAACATCCCCTTATACGAATTTCTTTATAATAACTATAATAACAATAACTTAAATTTATAAACAGACCTTAACTATAAAAATAAATACTCAACAAACCCTCTCACTATATAACCAAGTACAAGGAGCTTTATTTATCACTAAGAATTGTAAACCCAAAGTAGAGGAAACATTCCTATGAAGGACGTCCTCAAGCTCATTATGCTTTCACATGTAGACAGGGTCAAGATGTTCTATATACCTTGTTACCGGCGGCGAAGGTAAGGGCCATCTCGCCTTCCTTGAGGGTAGTAGGGGCAGCCTCCGCATAGCCACGAACTTGAATCCTCCTCGCCGCGCCCCTCAATAACCCACGAAGTGCCGCTGACATACTAAAAATATAAAAGTCAGCTACATCTAGCGCTTACCGGCACTTCTCAACGGAGGTAATTGTTCTAAAAAACAACCTTATAAAGCTAATAGGTACCTAACACAAGATTATGTAATGGCATTTCTGTCAAAAGTTCTCAATTTTTAAGAATATTTTTTAGCATTTTCACAACACAAACAAATGAAGATTGAGGAATATTAACTTACGTTTAATGAAGATGATTTGCTAATTCAATGCGATTAGAGAAGGTAGTTATTCAGACCTTAGCTCGTCAGAACAGCACGCACCCCCGTTTTGAGTGACTTTTCGTTGACATTAATAAAATGACAGATCATCATAGATAGTGCTACCAGTTATAATTTATTCATTTAGAATTGGCCAAGAAAAAAATTTCCTGTAAATTTGGTCAAACAGATTTTTACTCTACGATCAATACTGTTCGAGCTACATGGTATTTAAGTTATCTGAGAGATGAAGATCAACCGGGCTTTTTCTGCTAAATCGTAATAGATAGCCAGTTAAAATGTTCATATAATATGCACCGTTACAGCGAACAAATTGTTAAATAATTAAAAAAAAAACTAAATAATGAGAAATAGGTACAAGAAAGTTGTTTTTTTTTTTAATTTGCTATTTGGTTCAAAATACCTACTTATATCTAATACGTAAAACTTAGTATGATTTTAGAGTAGACTAAGGCCCCCCACAGACCTACAAAATGTTTGCGCAATCGTCTTTTTGTACAATCTGATTGAAACAGGTTCTGCCCCTACTCGTGTCAATTGATCAATGATAAAGAAAGAGAATGGATCTGACATACCTACAGAATAAACGTGCCTACCTAAACTACCATAGCAAACATAAAATGGCGGACTGTCACATGTTTAAGTGCTGCCCCGATTCGATAGTAATAATAAAGTTATCGATAAACAAACCATATGGGTAGGAGGTTCTCAACTCGTCTGTTCTGTACGTTCTGTACTTCGCATGTCCTATATAAAGATGCAGTAGCAGTGGGATACCTGAAGGGCTTGCAAAACATCGTCTTGAGCACAACCAGGACGGTGGGCCTTTTCCACCGTATAGGAAAGGAAAGGTCGGAAATGGTCCCATAGAAAAGTTGGAGTGATCAGATGATGGAATTCATGAGTTAACGACGGAACTCCTCAAAAATTGCGGACATATTTTGCTATTTTCAGCATTTGAATACCAAAAGCTTTAGGCTAGGTTCACATGAACGCGTGGTTGACGCGGCGCGCTGTACAAGATTCTAACAAAGTAGTGCTATCGTATACATGACCGCGCGTGCCACCATGCATCACAGGCAAGATCTTGACACGAGCCGCCTGTCATATCAACGCTTCGACCGCGCGTTCGTGTCAACTTAGCTTCTTTATTTCGTAAAGTGGAACCGATGATGAAGACTAGAGATGAAGTATTTCACGGGTTCAGTAGGTAAATATAGTTCGAGTGAGTTAATATAATTATAAGTACAAAGCAACAAAACTTTAATTTCTTTCTTACTTATTCCTTTCATAAAAAAAGACTCATTAAGTTCTCTTAATGATAAAATACAAGAATCATAAAAAGCAACAAAAATGTGAACAATAATTATTTACTTTTGTTTTTATTCAAAACAGTGCCACAGCGTAAGAGTGCCTATAATCTTAAATAATCGTGTATTACCAGTCTTTAACTCCTTCATTTTTTTACAAATATGACTTGTTATATTATCAGACCTTAACAAATATCCGCTCTTACCGGAATTTGAACCCAGGACCGTTGGTTTCATGGGCAGGGTCACCATCAACTAGGTTAACGTGTCGTCAAGTAAACAAATAAAAATATTTGCTGCTGTCTTAGATGATTTTTAGTAGGTATAAAACTTTAGTCATTAAGTACTCATTTCGGAATAATATTATTTTATTTAAATAATTTCGGAATGAAACTTTCTCGGTATACTTTTTCCCAAAATCCTTAAAAATAGTAATCCATGATGAAAGATGGTTCTTTGCTTTCTTTGGCATATTCCATATACGTTCTTTATGATACAATTACAAACAAACATGTTATTTTAACATAATCATAATGAGAAATTTCCAAGTTATTTTCGATATTTTAAGAACAACCCTAGCTGTCAAATTCTCCAGTTTGTTTACTTTCAAAATATTGTAAATAAAAGGCAAATCGTATTATAATCTTGAACTAATCTTGATCTATGGATTAATAATAATGTACTACATATTTAAGTCCCCCAATAATGACAAAACTGACCAATATTTTAACAAAAACTTAAGCTTACCGATGACATGTTCAATATATCTGATTTTTGCTGTTTCTTGCACCACATCCTAACAAACTACACTTGAGAGACATTACGACGAAGTTTCTCTTTCAATCCATGTGTAACTTTTGGTAATATATAATACGGGAAACAAGATATTAATATTTTTTAAGTGAATTCGGCTCGGTTGACACATCAGATACTTGATACTTGATGACAAGCTAATTGCACATGGCTGACTTTAGGAACGTTAGGTATTTGTATGAACGTCAAATTATAAATGTTGCCATTATTGCACTGGCTGACGTACTATCATCTCTTTTTACTTAGGAACATAGAACTAAGTTAAAAAGAGATAACATTATTTTTGAGTGTTCGATGTCGGAATATATGTCAACGTGTCATATCCATCTCTCCTTTATCTATGCAATTGATTGAGTCAATCATCAATCATTATGATCTATATGGTCCATGATCTATTAAAAACTAGAACTGAGTTATCAGGCTCAACGTCACATGAAAAACAGTTACATTGATAAAAGATGTCTGATGAACAAGGATTTGGCTGCTGCAATTGCGCTGATAATTTAATTAAAGAAGGAAGAATAAAACGGTTAATTAAGCAAATACAATCACAATCACACGTGATGGCACAAAGAAAATTCAACTGTCAAACTATTATAAAGTGATTTCGCAAACTTCAATCATAGCCATAGACGATCAAAAAGTTTGGGCAATCAGTGTGATTGCACAAATAAATTGATCATCTGTGGGGTGCCTAAGGCATAAAAACAAATGAAAAAAACTAGTGAAGCGTGAGTCGAAGTTACGAGGTTATTAAGTAATGCTAAAATGGACAATTACAAATGTCAAATTTCTAATGATGTTTAAATACCGCAAATATTCCAAACTAGCGACCTGACCTGCCCTCGCTTCGCTCCGGGTTAATATGGATTATTCTAAACCTTCCTCTTGAATCACTTTATCTATTAAAAAAACCGCATCAAAATCCGTTGCGTAGTTTAAAGATCTAAGCATACATAAGGACAGACAGACAGCGGGAAGCGACTTGGTTTTATACTATGTAGTGATTTCACCCCAAAAGCTTAAGCCATTTTAGAAAAAATCCGCTGGTCTATTTTCATCTCTCTTATAACTTAAATACCCTGTAGCTCCTAAGGTATTGATCATTGAGTAAACACGAATATTATGACCAATTTTGTAGCAAATGTATTGTAAAAACTTTTGCCAGAAGTTATCATATTACTATTGGTACAAATATTCGAGAGATGAGCATAAACATAAAAATGGGGCCTTTAACCCAGCATATAGACACTTCAAAGACTGTGCCATTTTTTGAAAGTACACGAATTATTTCCCTGATTGTCCATTATTAAACGTATAAAATTATAACCGAATTAAACATTATTTTCTCAATTAACTCAAACGCACTGAAGAGATCGGTCGACTACACATACACAGATTATTAAAAAATAAGCTTCCCTTTCTTTCACTTTGAATCCTGCAGCAGCGTTTCGTTTCCGTAGTTCATAACATGCAACTTGGACTTGTAACAATACTGCCCAAATGTACTTTTGACAGATAACCGCGCGAAGCGAACTGTCAATTATTTCAGCGACATAATAATTTGCCGCCAGGCAGTTGTTTTCTGATATTACTTTTATTAGAATATTTAAGAAGTCTAAACGTGAGTTTTTGTGCTATTTCAGTTTCTTACACTGATAATATATTTTATGCTTTTAGAAAGTTAACTTTCAATTGACTTCTGTTCCGCATTCATGGATAATCCTTTTTTGGGCGGAGTAAAGTCCGCTCACGCTGCAAAGGAATTGAACCGGATCGTTGAAAATGTGACCTGCTTAGAATGGTGAGCCATTGTCATGCATCAAGTTCAACTAATTTGTTTTGAGTTTGGGAATCAATGATCGATAGATGATTTTGTTTCCAGCTGTAAATATTATGTCCTGCCGTCGACGGCAGTGTGTGGGCATACGTTGTGTTATGGATGTTGGATCGGGAGGCAAACATGTCCAGTTTGCGCTTTGCCGCTTACTCGCCGAACACTGAAATCAAATACTGTGCTTAAAATATATTCAGACTGTGCTCAGGCACTAGTAACATCATTTGAGAATTTGTTCAACATCAAATGTAAGTTGTTTATTACGTTAAAAATTACTTACGAGTGTTCTAATGTGAAATAAACCCTAGCCATGTTAAAATGAAAACAGGGGTTAGGCAGGGGTTAGTTAGTTAGGGGTTAGTTGCATCTCAAAATGGTTAAATAAAAGGCTCCCCTATGGTGAAAATTTGATGTCTGTCTGTTTTTAACTCCTTTAGTTTCATTGAGTAATGTTTGGTAGTGAGTTTGTGTATCTAGTGGATGTGTGTGAATCCTATTGGATAAAGCCTATTTAGGATAACCAATATAAACAAAATAGAATGGACTCTTATTGAAAATATTAATTTACTTTTCAGTGGATGAACACACACAAGAACTAGCAGCCCATAAAAACACAGTAAAAGATCCAAATAAAAATGTTAAAGTCTGGCTGGCTGACTCACAAAACCAGTTTTCAGCACCAGTATCATCTCAACAGTCCACACAGGTAGATTGCCCTTTGGTTGAAGTGGGCACTTGTGAAATCCAAGTTCATACTTGCTCAGTAAAGCCTGCAAGTCCAACTAGAATAATAGTTGCACCTCCACCACCCCAAGATGATTGGGACAAAATAGAAATTGCCCCTGACACAGAAGATATCAATAAAAATAAAGAAAATGTTGGTCCTACTAACACAGAATTGTTTTCCTTTGAAGATGACATATACACAACAGATCATCCTCGCAGGAGCTCAAGAAAAAGAGAGTTAAAAAAAAGGTCAAATCCAAGTGACAATTCCTTAGATAAGCATAGCAATGTGAGTGTGGACACAGAGAAGTTACACAAAGTTAAACAAAATTGGAGTAATGTAAAAAAGATGAGAAAAGAGTTCAGTAAGCTACACAAAAAGAATAAGAGTAAGTTGAATGTGTCTATAGAAATGTGTAAAAAAACTCAAAGCGCCATTAGCAAAACTGTTGTTCCTGAGAGTGCTCCATCCCAACAAGTTATTTCAATTGATGATTGTACTCCAAACATCAATCATGAACAAATATATCCATCACTTACTTTGAATAAAGTAGCTATTGATGATGATACAAAATGTAATGATAAAAATGATAAGGATATCAATATTTTGTCTCCTGAAAGTTCACCTAATTGTAAACTAATAATGAACACTCAAAATAGTAAAGAACAAATGCAAATTAGTAATGAAAAACATTATTCCAGTATTTGTAATTCAAAAAGCCCGACCAATCATGAAAGTATTTCTAAACCTATAGAATTACTTGAAAATTTGATGTCCAAAAAAAATATACCTTTTTTAAAGAAGGGAGCCTTACAGAAAGATAAAATGGGGGATGATTTAAAGGGCGAAACTGTAAAAACTGTAAATCATAGTATGAATGACAATAATCAAACTGCGGATTCAGATGATATACAGATAACAATAAAAATTGGGAGCACTCTAACAAATATTTTTATCAAGAAAAAGAAAAATGATGTTAAAGTAAAACTCAATACAGATCAGGGAGTTCAAACAACTCAGTGCATGGAGGAGATGGTGGCACACAACAGACCTTCATCAGCTCCTAAAGACATTGATGTACAAAACATTGAAATTAATATTGGTACTGAAGGAGTAGTGAGTGCTGTTACACAGCAACAAATTTGTGAAGATGTTGACTTAACTAGTAAACATGATAAAACAGAATCAACAAAAAAAAATACAGCATCTGCAGAAACTGTGCCATATGAAATTACAGAAAGTGTGGAGAAAGAGCTGTCTAAAATTATGGAATGTGATGGTAAAACAATTGATGACATTACTAGCAACTCAAAAAGTCACCAAACACAAATAGAACAGCCAGGCAATACAAATGAATTTGGTACTGAAGCGTCTGGTAAACAAGTACATGTTGATGTAATGGAAGTTGATGAAGATATTTTTGCAAGTGGATCAGTTAAAGAAAGCAATGTTCAATCTCTACACCCTAAGAAACCGGCTCCTTCTGAAATATTGATGTCTACAATGCAGCTTAACAAAAAACATGCTCTAACCCAAAGACAGGCAGATAAAAGAGATAGAGAAACAAATGATGAAAACACCCAAAGTAAGAAAAAACTGAAAGTTTCTACTAAAATTAATAGTAGTATTAATACTGAAGAAATTTCAAATAATCAAAACAAAGACATTGAAAATCAGAGTTCTTCAATAAATTACGATTTAGTAATGGGGCAAGTGTTTGCAAGTATTGATGCTGACATGGACACTGTTGATAAAAGCCAAAGCATTATTAAAGATAATCAGAGTAAGACTCAAATTGAGAAACATACCACTGCTGTATTACAACATTCACAAAATTTAAAGACACAATTAACACAAAAGAAAACTTTGGGTCCAAGCAAATTAGCAAATTCATCTCAGAGTATAAATCCCCTGAGGCAAAAGGACAGTGAACATCTGTTCACACCTTCTATCAAAGAAACGCAAAATGTTCAGCAGCAGGTAATATGCATCACCTATTTAAAAATAATATCAGTAATTACAATTTCAAAGATTTATTTCATGATGAAATAAAATACTATTTTCCAGTATGCAAAACAGTGTAGTTTATTATTAAACATTGGCGACTCATGGCATTTAGGTAGCGTTTGATGTTTCTGACAGACTAGTGATGTAAAAATGTTTTCTGTACAAGTTGAGCAAAAGAAACCAATTAAAAAAAACCTTTTCAATCATGTATAATATATGTACATATGAGGATACGCTACCCTAGTTGGGAGTGACCCTGCCTTCGATGCTAGGGGTCCTGGGTTCAAATCCCGGTAAGGGCAGATATTTGTGTGATGAGCACGAGTATTTGTTCCAGAGTCTTGGATGTTATCTATGTATTTAAGTATATATTTCTCTATATAAGTAAGTTTATCATTGACTAGTACTCATAGTACAAGCCTAGAGCTTAGTTTGGGACTAGGTCAATTTGTGTGATTATTTATTTATTTATTTTTTATATATGGCATTCATTATAGACAATTAATATTTGTTCTAACTTCTTAGAAGTTATCCTCCGTCTTCTATTTGAAAAACTCCACTTGGTGTAAGAAAATTACCTTTCGACTTCAACTGACATGATGGGTAAATAAAGCATTCTTCAGTAATGTTACAGTTAGGTTACTTTTTATAACAACCCAGAAACAGGAGCTCCGCAAAGCGGACATACATCAACTGTCAAATTATATTTTTGTAATGTCGTCTTATTTGCGCGACGTTGCCAAGTAATGACAGTAGAGACTGTCCTACTGTTCTGCGATTTAGCGTGTTGGCTGTATTGCAGTCGATTTTGGAAAGAAAATGTTATTCAAAGCCCATAGACTGTCTGAGGTGTAGTTGTGTTTGTGATACTTTATTCGTCCGAATGCGGCTACGTTACAGAGCAGCTCATGTCCGTGGTGCAGCCGGGTTTGTATTTAAGCCGCCGGGCCAGTAACCTACGGCTCAACCAAGGGGAACAGGGCGGAATGACGGGGAGACCGATAGACCGCCCGCCCGTTCTAGCCGGGTCTCCCCATCATTATATTTATACTATTCATAACATTCAAATGTTACAAGACAGCAAAATAATCCTAAAATTCACATTTAAGTAGCTTTTGCACACGACTTCACTCCATCCATGCAGAAGTTGCTACCGCTATTCACTTTGGGAACTGTCTGGTTTTCTGAATATATGATATACGTAACATCACATCTATAAGTAACCTATCTTCATCTCATTGCTATAAACTATCTTTGTACCAGGTTTCCTGTAGATCTCATATGGCCATGAAGATAGAACAAACAACAGAGACACTTTCGCATTTTTAATATGAGTTTAACAAGGCTGCTATGGCTACTAGCAAATCTTGGACTTTCTTGTTCATTTCTGAGGACATTGACTACCTTTTCTAATAAGAGAGTACGAGAGAGATCATGAGATAATGATCAAATTATTTACTTGCCTTTTCAAATGTATTTTATCTACGTATTTCAGAAGCATGGTCCTGAAACTCAGGCTCACATCGAGAACTTATTGACACCAGGGATGTATCGAGACCTCGCGTCAACCAGTCACATAGAATCTCAGCTTGAGCAAGACGAAAAGATACACGCGACGCCACGTGAAGATAAAGACGATTCGGACATGAGTATATATGAAGACACACCACAAAAGTATGTAACAAAATAATATATAAAATATTGGTTATAAATAATAAGTATAATCTATGAAAGAGACGTGAGATGCCCGTTTAGTGAATAATCATGCCATCAATTTTGTGTCCGGTAAATAGGTACGTATTTATCTTGCTTTCTCAGTCAGCTTTAATATCCATTGATAAGCTATTTGAGAAAACAAGACAAAATAAAGCTTTCCAACAAAACATCTAATGTTTTAAAAACCAATGAACAGCCTCCAAAAATGTAGAATAGGTATAATTTATTTTAAGTGATAAATAAACGGGTTAGGCAACTGAAGTCGGCTTTTGGTTTTAAATATTGTGAGACGCTGATTTTAGTTTCCTGATCATTTGAAAATAAATAATTTTTACTTTTTTGGAGGTTTATTGTGTTTTAAAATATTGAATTATTATTTGATATCTTTTACTGATTAACCCCCTTACTTATGAACGTGGAATAAGCTTGGAATAGTTTATGCAATGCTTTGTCCTTATCTGTAATTGTGACATTTGCATCTGACAGAAAGTGACAAAGCATGGCATAAACTATTCCAAGCTTATTTCACGTTCATAAGTAAGGGGGAAAAGAAAAATTAAACTGTTTATTTCTAAAATAAAAAAGTATCTTACAATACTTCTTTTTACAATCTTCATTAAGATTATATTTATATACTAGCGACCCGCCCTCGCTTCGCTCCGGATTAAAGTATTATACATATAAACCTTCCTCTATCTATTAAAAAAAACCGCATCAAAATCCGTTGCGTAGTTTTAATGATTTAAGCATACAAAGGGATATAGGGACAGAAAAAGCGACTTTGTTTTATACTATGTAGTGATGTATAGTTAAAAAATATAATATCCTTACTAATATTATAAACTACTTGACAAATCATCATGAAACTTTGTACACATTCTGGGAGGTACTAGAAGTAACATAGGATACTTTTTACTGAAAATAAATATTTTTTACAAAAAAAAAAAAAAGTCAAGAAAAAAAAGTTGCAGCGGGCGAAGCCGCTGGCGGGTCGCTATTATAATTATAATTAAAAAAAATTATTACATATTGATGTATCCACTTTGAACCTTATTACAATGCAATAGGTTGAAAAAGTGGATACATCTCTTTGTACCTGACTGTGTAATAATGTACTACGCCTGGTATATATTCTCTTCCGAAAAGCAGTGACTACGTACCGTTATTGGAAACGTACTAAGTCAAATCCAGTAGTGTAAGGTTGTAATTCCTCATGGTAATTTAAACTTTTTAATGATATAAATACCTGCTCGTTTGTTCATGTATAAATGAATTTATAATATTAATATTGTTACATTAAATTAAAGTAATTACTAATTACCTATCTAATTAAGGCTTGTGACGAAAGAGAACACAACAATAATTAAAAGATTTTTAAAATTATTCGTTGTTTTTTTAAGATTTTTCAATTTAATTGTTAACTAATTTGAATTCGAACTTGTCCGTATTTTTATAAATCAAGTAGGCAACTGTGTAATGAGTTAATGACGTAGTAAGTGTCCCTTTTCGGAACAGAAGACCTTGTTTTATTAGACCGTGGTTGTATTTTTCTACATTCAACTTTAGTATACTAATCCAGCTGAATTTATTTCCTTTGTTTCACAGATCTTCTTTCACTAAAAAACCAACGAACAAAGCAGGATTGGGAATAAGCGGTGGCCAGCACCCGTTGGTGCTGAAAATAAATACAAAACAGAAATCACCAAATGAGAAACCAACCGAATGCCGAACCATGCCGAGCGTCATTAATATCTCCGACACAGACAACACCAAAACAGACAAAGACGTAACAGTAATAGAGTCTAAACCAAAGCAAACCTTGGAGACTCCTTCTACAATCAATCAGTTCTATAACCATATCAAGCATAATTCTACTCCTGTGGCGAGAAAATCGCTCAATTTTGTATCAACCCAAGATAAGACACTAAATACGAGCACATCTATGTTAGCAAAGAACACACAGGAACAGGAGATCATAGCAAGAGCTTTTGAACCAACACAAAGGACATTTGCAAAGCCTCTGCCAAATGTTGAAAGGCTCTGCCTAGCGGCTTCATGCTTGACAGCAGCCGAGGTGAAAGTAGTAGAGAAGCTATGTATTTTAAGGAAGTGGGTGTTTGTGAGGGAGTTCACCAAAGACCTCACACACTTAGTCGTCGGAGTGGATGACGACGGGAGGTCGCAGAGGTAACATCTTATTAAAAATTTATTATGACGGTATTGATATACGAGTTTGGTTTGCTGGAGTGTTATTCTCTCGAGAAACACATATTCGTTAACTAATTTGACTGCCATCGTAACGTGTGCCCGTAAGCTATTCGGCCAAACGGGTCTACGAGGTTGTTTTTTCGTAATTATACATTAAGATCGAACTAAGCAATATTTAATTTATTGGAAAATTGTGTGATATCTTATTTAGCCGTCTGTACCAATGACCTCGGCACCGAAGTGTCGACGCGCTATGGCGGATCGAGACCGGCTCACACGAGCGCCCAATACGTAACACTACGTTAAAGACCATAATCGTTCCACCGCAACTTAACGAAATGTGCTTATTTCTCCCTGTTGACGCTAGATAGACGGTCGGACAAAAAGCCGATAAGTTTTCATAGCTCAGGGGCATTTATCTAGTCTACACTGTAGTATTGTCAATGCCTGATTGCCACAGAAACGGGTGTAATGTAAACGTAGTGTACTAGTGTAACTGTAGATCGTTTCTCCCAGGCTCCAAGAATCACAGATGCATGGCATCGCTCTTTCAACGTTATTGAAATTATGAATTAAACGCGGTATTTAATAATTTTGCTTTCAGGGCCTCTATTCTACTGCGTTTAACGATATCGCGTTTGACGTGTTTTAGAATCGTATATGTCACAGTCGCCATGATTGTAAATGACATAAGAGTTATCAAAACGTTGACAATACGGAAACACGTCAATCGTTATTACCGTGTAGTGTAGAATACCAGCACCGTTCAATATGTCAACTCTTATTAAATTTTATTTCGTTACGAGAATATTACTATTAATTTACTTTTCCTAGTACTTTCTGGTTATCAGAATAATTTCTCAGAAGAATAAAGGGGTGTATCGTATTAAATAGTCTAATTCGTTTTTCGTTTAATTCTTGTTTCGTCTCATTCTGTATTCGTCACTCATTCTTTATTCGTCTTGTTCGCTATCCGTCACTATCATATTTAGTAATATTCTGTAACTTCTCTCTCTCTTAATAAGTCCTATTCGTTTTTAGTTACGGTCTCTCTTGGACGCATTCTTTGTTTGTCTCCCTCGTTTTTTTGTCTCATTAACTTATTCGCCATAAAAAATAAGACGTTCAAATTCAAATTCTTAACATTTATTTGATAAAAACACACTGCAACACTTCAAACATAGTAAAAAAAATACATCAGAAAAAATAACATAATAACAAGATCAGATTATGTACAATTTAGAAATGTTGTACTGTAGTGTGAAGTCAAATAGGACTCAGCATGTGCTGCAGCCGGAGCCACAGCGCTGGTTTTCAGCTGAACCCTGGTTTTCCTGGTGCTAGTGTTTGCAGTTAACAGTCCATCTCGCTTAAAAAGTCATCTCGAAGTTATGAGAAGTGGGTCCCTGGTCACTTTCGTAATTATTATTTTTCGCTTTTGGTCGCTTTCTATGTACGTGACGTTCATTTTTGTCTGATTCGCTATTTGTGACTATCTTTTCTCGTCACACTTAGGTCTATTCACACGTACCATAACGTTATGTCATGAAATTAGTTTGATAGCTTGAGTCCCGGAGAGGGACATGGGATACTTTCAATCCCGGAAAATTTAATAGTTCCCTAGGTGATCGCGATAACCGACTTCTATGCGGACGGAGTCGCGGGCAACATTGATTTATTTTATCTTGACTGGGATGCCCATCTCAAGATTTATCAAGCCATAGAAAACTCGTTGAAGCATCTTGAGCATCATAGTCGAGGTCGGTTTATACAGACCCTAGTATGCAGTTTTGAAATTGAAACTATGGCTCTCAGATCCCACTTTGCATCAGGTGGCATGTGTGCTTGTTTACTTTCTCCATGCCATAAATTATATTATTATTATTAAGATTTTGAGTACTTGCAGGACTGTGAAGTTCATGTGCGCGGTAGCGGCTGGCAAGTGGATCGTCACGTACGAGTGGGTGAAACAGTGCCTGCAGCTGGGCATCAAAGCACCGGAGGTAGGTTCGATTCTCGACCGATTACAGTGACAGACACTACAAAAGATAATAATGACAATCTACCTGATTGAACATTTAGTTACTTTCATATGACATTACACGTTTTCAAATAATAATTATTAATTACTAGCTTTTATGTTTACGCGTAGTTTATATTATTCTCACTGTATCCTTGTTTGTAAGTGATTGAAAAACAATCAGATACCCAATCGTCGGCACACACCTTTACATTTAAATGTAATAAATTAGGATATTAATAAAGTAAATTTAAGTGTATACAAACAACATATTACACTTTTGCCCACCCGTCTTTTGTTTATGGAAATATTAACAAATGTAACTTCTTAGTTCAGACAATAACATCAAGAATACTGAACCAATTTCTATGCGTTTTTCAGCAAATTAATCTTGGTACAAAATGGCGTATAAGTAAAATTTTACGAAACGTAAACTTGGCGTTACTGTTTGATTTAAGATCTCATATGTGTTGGTGTGGGTTAGTCGGGCCTTGGACACACAAGTCCATTAAAATGTCGTCGGTCATTAATCAGTATTGTATAACAATTACGCAGTTGAAGCTACGTATATTAATTTTAAAAGCTGACTGGAACAAGGTAGCAGAGGAGTAGAAACCTGCTGTTCATTTAGGGTTCCCAACCCCAAGTGGAAGAACGGAACGCTTTTAAGTTTACTCAATATCTGTCGTCTGTCAATGACGATTTTTTTTTAATTTATGAGAAACCTTGTGTTTTAGACAGCTTTCTTTTCCAATTTATACTTCCGGCATAGTAGTGTAGACGGACGTCAACATTTCTCTGTATGATTGCTCCGGGCAGAAAATAAATATGACTTAAGTGATATTTTGTGTGTGCGTTAATTTGGTTAAATATGTTGACATTTGAAAGAGACGACCAGCTAACTTTAATGGGCAGGTTCGTACATACTTACCTTCAAAATGCGCAACAGCTGTCTTTTTTAAATACTTATCTCCTTTAGTGGCGACATATGGGTCGTTTTCAAAAAAAATGTACATAGTTAAGGACTTAATTAAAACAAAATCACGATCGCGTCCTTTGTATGACGAAAGTTAGTCATACAACCTGTATGGGTAACTTTCGTCACACAAAGGAATCAATTAAGTTTTGTTTTAATTAAAGCCCTTAACTATGTACAATTTTTTTGAAAACGACCCATATACATTAGGTTTAAATAAATGATCTGAGGAAAATACGCTTTAATTATTAAGTATACAAAATGCTTTGGATCTTTCTCTTGCTACTAACTTGCGCTAATTCTCTCTCGAAATCTCGTGTGCCGAAAGCTAAAACACAGCTAATAAGGGTTCCGTTTTTTGCCATTTGGGGACGGAACACTAAGAAGAGCTACTCTATATTTTTCTTTTCTGACTATGTTCTTGTCACGTCCTTTCGGCCGTTTATTTCTAACGCGCGTGAGAGAAAGATATGAAATACTTCATAATAGCTGTCAATCATTAATGTCGTTTATTGAAAATTAAATGGCTTCATTACATTAATTACAGTTTTTCGCGTGTTATGTTTCATAAATACAATTTACCTAATGGTGGTAAGCAACGCCATCTTTTTTTGCCATTACGGTATGATTTCGGCACTTTGATGGCACACTTCGACATCCTTACGGCTTTGCAATCAACAGACAACTGAAACCGCCATTAAGCACAATTATGCCGTCACGTGTTTTGCGCGCTGATGCGAAGTCCTTGTTAACGAACCTAACTTATGTAGTAACGCAAACGAAGTGGTAATTGTGCGACTCGGACATTTTGAGATGTGGTCATTTTGTGAGTCGGTAGTTTTACGACTGAGTCATTCTACTACTACTCGTTGTCGTTATAATCTTATATATAAAATTCTTGTGTCACAGTTTTCGTTCCCATACTCCTCCGAAACGGCTTGACCGATTCTCATGAAATTTTGTGAGCGTATTGAGTAGGTCTGAGAATCGGCCAACATCTATTTTTCAAACCCCCAAGTGACATGAAAAAAAAAAATTGCAGCGGGCGAAGCCGCTGGCGGATTGCTAGTAATAGTTTAATCTAAAGACGGATAGGCCAATTTTTGCCTTTGTATCTGGGCATTTTCATTATAAGTGTAGCCTAGTTAATTTTGCTTAACTAGGGTACTCTTTATTTTGAAAATACCCATCTACTCATTGTCAATTAGTTTTAACGACAAGTTGTATGGTGGCTTAACAAATAAAGTTATTGACCGTGCCTCGTATGTCGCCTGCACACGCATCGTCTGGGACTAAAAATATCTAGCTAATTGTGTGAGGAAGTTAGGACTTAAGTGGCGCTTTGCCATGTTCTATTTGTGTTGTAATTTGTGATATTATTTTATGCTAATACAAAGTAATAATTATAGTAGCCAAAAATACATTAGAATACGAATACTTTGTTTTAGTGTGGATACATTATTTTTATACTGGGCGATGCAGTTTGCCTTGACGACACGCTAGCCTAGTTGGGAGTGACCCTGCCTTCGAAGCTAGGGGTCCTGGGTTCAAATCCCGGTAAGGGCAGATATTTGTGTGATGAGCACGAGTATTTGTTCCTGAGTCTTGGATGTTTTCTATGTATTTAAGTATTTATTCTCTACCTAAGTATGTTTATCGTTGTCTAGTACCCATAGTACAAGCCTAGAGCTTAGTTTGGGACTAGGTCAATTAGTGTGACATTGTCCTGTGATTATTATTATTACTGTACTTACTGTACTTAATTAATAAATGTATTAAGCATTATTATGTTGTATTTGATTGTTTTTAGTACAATCAAGTGTTTACATACATACATATATACTTTATAAAAGGTGGGCCAATGATGTCTTTACTGTAAACTACCCAGGATACAAACTTTCTCAATAAACTTATCGATGGGTATAGAGGCTGTCAGACAAAGCAAGATAAATTGAACTTTTCTGACCAAATACGATTTCAAATGGATTATTCACTTCACCCTGTACCGTTGTGTTGATGTAATGTTGGTCGTGCGCAGTGGTCGTTTGAGGCGCTGGACTGGACCGGCGACCCGGGCCCCATGCGTGCGCGCATCGCCACCAGGAAGCTCTTCGAAGGCATCACCTTCTTCTGCAAGCCACCGTTCACCGTGCTCAACGAGGCCGTCTTGAAGGTAATACTTTTTCGATTATGGCAATCTTACATTCATCTGACACGATATTACAGCTGAATCAACTCTGAACCTTAACATTTCAATTTATAAATTTCCTAAAAAAACACACGATGCGGGTAACATTGTAAGGAAATCTGCTGATCAAGAAAACTAAATTAAAAACCGCGTTCCAATCAGGCAGCTGTGTCAGCAGAGGTTAGAAAGGTCAAAAGCATAGCAGCACAGGCGAGAAAGCTTAGGTATTTATTTGCGTTAGGAAAATGTGCTTACGCATTGCGGCGGGAATACCCACTGATAACCCAGAGGTCAACTCGCTTATTACAGGGAGGCACCACGGGATTGTTCGCGCATTTTATCTTATTATGTCCAGATGGGCCCCCTTCACATACACTTTAAAGAAATAAAGAAAGAAAGAAATAGTTTATTCGTGACAACAAACGACAAGTACAAAAATGTAAACTTTAATGGTTTTTCAAACGTCACGAAATGGTCACAATTCAGCCACTACTACTACTACGATGTGGTACTTTGATCCTGTAGTATCTTTTGCGCAATAAATTATCCTTTTAACACTCAGCTGTTTGTATTTCCTTATGAAGAAAAGAAAAACTCATTAGTACATAGCAGCCGCTTGCACTGCCGATCGCTGGTAAAAAAGGAACGAATCAATTGTCTCTGAGTACGTCGGTAAATCTTTGTCTCTACCGTACTCTACTAAACCAACTCAACTTTTAATAGTCTAATCTGGCTTGCCCCCTGCATGCGATATATTCGAACAAGATTGTTCGCGCCTCTCCCCCTGTGTCCTTGTGGTGCGTCAAATTTTGGCTAAGAGAGGCCCGCACCGTATGATGAATTGCTTGTATGCGCAGACGATGCTGGAGGGCGCGGGCGGCGCGGTGGCGGCGTCGGCGCGCGACGTGCGCGTGGCCGGGCCCGCGCCGCGCCTGCTGCTCGCCGAGCCCGAGCACACGCAGGAGAACCAGTTCACCTGTGAGTCGCGACTCATTAAATGCCACTTCACTCGGCGTTATTCCCATATTTTCAATATTTTAAAGCTAATCGCAGCGTGTAGACGGGATCGTAGTCTAAATATTGTTTTATTAATTTATTTGACAACAACCAAATAGCCATATACTGTAATTCTATGGAACTTGCTAACTATGTAAACAAACAATATATTGAAATTGACATCTAATGTCAATTTTAGTATGGCGGCTTGTTTACATAGTTAGCAAGTTCCATAGAATGACACTGTACATGCTAATACGCGGTGTAAAGGGACTTCACATAGCTTAATTCATCTGAATGGTAAACTTATTTTACATTTTCTATTGGGATCCATGTATAGTTAGTTCTGTTGGTGATTTGCACCCAAGGTATGTCGACAGTTTCCGTAAACTCTGTTTTCTACTCGTGTCTACTCGTTGCCACTTTTTGCTTTCTTATTTTCTTAAATCACCCGAAGGTTAGGTTTGTTCCTATTCTGTGAATATTGTATTTGAATTTCTGTTTTAAATACAATAAAGTGTTTACATACATACATACATACAAATATGCAAAGCCAATTGTGGTGCCACTATAGTACCTAATTAAGATCTAGCTTTGTATAGTATGTTTTTTTAAAGTAACCCATTGCACCCTTTATCACAAAATCTTTACTTTTGTTTTGTCAAAATCTTATTGTGTAGAGCACAAAGTTAAGAAAAACCTTATTCGAAGATAATTCTTCGTGGAATAGAATGTTTTGCCGATAAGCAACCAAGTTTCATTCAATCTAGACAAACTGGTTATTACGATGAGCTATTTTGTCTCATAGGTACCTATAGGTAGGTATAGGTATAGGTATCAGTTCATGGTGAATTGGCATACACCCGCCGTCCTGACTGTCAGAATGGCGGGTGTACCTCCACATTGTAATAACTTTATTTGTGGAGCGGTACAATTTATTTTAAAGTAGGTACTAAATAGTATATTTTGAGGATTTTTTTTAGTATAATCATTTTATATATTTGTGAAGGTACACCCGCCATTCTGACTCTCACTCTTCTGGGTATTAAGGACGATCAAATTTAACTTTATTTGTACAATAATAGAATCCTCTTAAGAGGATTGTCTAGCGATGCTTAAATCGCTTAGCTGTCAAAAATATGTCATACAAATTTAGCTCCGGGCGATGTTTCTCACCCGCTAAATCTAATCCGATTCCCACGATTTTTGAATATGTTATTATGAAAAACTAGGTCTGTACGTTTCCGCTTTTGTTTTTTTTTCTTTACAATAAATATTTCCTTGGAAAGGTAAGCGTACCGACTTATATACGAGGGGCGTTCAATAAATTCTTGGTATTGGCATCTTGCAAACCTTTTTAGTAAACTTGTTAATACTGGCTGCTAAGAGTCATTCATTGCAAGTAAAAAAAAGTAAATTTGAAGACACACATTCTTTTGTTTTTCTGTTATTGCTGAACAAACGTGATCACCATAAGTGATTTTACAATGTTAATTAAATTGCCGTGATTAAATTCTTGACTAAACGGAAAAAATCAAAATTCTATTAAAGAAGAAATGGATTTACTTCACCGTGAGTCCGCTCCTTCATTATCTACTGTCCCAAAAGTGGTTAAATGAATTTAAGCGTGGGAGAGAGAGCATAGAAGATGACCCTAGACCTGTTCGGCCTATTGAAGCTACTTCACCAGAAAATATTAAAAATGTGGAGAAAATTATACTGGAACATGGTCGAGTGAAGGTTAGGTCTATAGCACAAAAACCCCCAATATTTCTATTGCTACAATACATGATATTATCCACGATCATCTTAACATAAACAAATATAAATAAATAATTGGCTCACTCGCCGCGTCGCCGATAGTGAGGGCTGTCAACAACTAAAAGTTATTTAATAATGTATTGCCCGTTTTTTTCTTGCATTCAATATAGAGCGCAATAATAGTAGTTTATTCACCAAGGGGAGTAAGGCACGGATTAATAACCGAGTATGCATTTGCGGCCCGACGCAAAGCGGAGGGCCGTAAACCACACGAGTTTAGTAATCGGTACTTACCCTCGAATAGTATATACTGCTTTATACATTTAAAAATAAATTAAATACAAAAGTAACAAATGAATTCTTTCGAGGAGGAACGAGCGCCCCATCAAACAGGGGCTCTACTTTGAAATCTGTAATTCGAACTTCGTCTATTGCTACCCCTTTTGCTCTCGATGCGTAACTAATTTGCAAAAAGTGACAGAGCGATCCGAAGTCCGAATTACGGATTTCAAAGCAGAGCCGCAGAGTAACAAAAGTATTTTTTTTTAATTGTGAATTTTAACGCTCCGTTCATTTTGTGTGCCAAAAAACGGTAAAGAAGATGAATACGCTCCGATTTGCAGAGTCCAACTTGCTTGCGTGTCAACGTGGGTTGAGTGACAACGTCATCCAGAATAATAAAAAAAAGAAAACTGTAATGATGGATTTTTATACGATATTACTGCCCTGATAACAGTGAATAGAGTTCAGTTCAGAAATTCCATTCAATATTACTACCCTGATTTTTGAGAAGGATTAATGAACGGCTGTCTTGCCTTTTATTAGGGTAGTAATTATGCACTTACTAATAGAGTGTAGTATAAATTTATATTATTCATACATTATTTAATTGTTTATCTCTAAAATAATAAATCTCAGAATTTGGACGAATTGAATAGTACAATAAGACCGCCAGGCCACATTTCATTGGCTTTGCTGCAACCCACAGTAATGCAAAATCTGGTTGTACACTGTTTTACAGAAACTCATTTCATAGAATGTATCACTTCGCAGAATTTTCGTTTCATATAAAGCTAATTTCTGCTGTAACCTTACTGTTTTCAGATAATTTTTTGGTGGTTACAGGTCTAACCTAACCTAACCTAACCTACCTAACTCATGCGTAAGATAAACTGAAAACATTACGGATTCAGCAGATTAGAAAATTCTGCGAAGCGATACCTTGTATGAAATGAGTTTCTGCAAAACCTTGTTGCTTACTTTTAAACATTTTAATATGTAGAATAAAATAAAATAATGCAACGAATGCGATACGTTACCATATAACGTAACGGATAGAAAAATAGGGATAGTACGGCGTGGTGGCGCGGATATTGTAGTCTAGGAGCTAGCAGCAAGGTTATTACAATAGTAGGTAACAGAAGATGGATAATAAAAAAATAATATATATACTATTTTTTATTTACAAAGGACGATAATAAATTAATAAATAATTAACAGAAACAATGCACTGACGAATGCGGCACGTTCACTTGCGATATATTTACGATTTACGTAAGCGTGTGCGCGCAAGTAGCGTGCGCGTGCGCTCCGATGCACAGCGTGGCAGCCACTGAATAGTACCCGTCAGATGGGTAACCGGCATGTACTTGTAGCGATGAACATAAATCGCAGAGTGGGCCGCGCCTGCCTATAGGTTATTTAGGTTAGCAGTTAAAGTGTAGTACCACTACACTTGCCACTTGAGGGGACCCGTTACGATGTTGGCAACGGTTTCAGATTTGGCGCTAGAGCTGGGCATCGTGCCGGTGAACTACGAGTGGGCGCTGAACTGCCTCGGCAGCTACGCGCTGGGCTCGGTGCGCGAGCTGCTGCTGTGCCCCGCGGCGCTGCTGCCGCCCGACACGCGCCGCTGGCCCGCCGCGCTGCTGGCGCACGACGCCGACCCGGACTCCGCGTCCGAGTGAGCTGCCCCGCCTGCGGGTGCTCGCTGCCCGCTAGCGAGGTGCCGTGTCCGAGTAACGACACAAACTTGCTTGTCGCTTGATACTCTTATTACATTATACTTACTGCTTATGAATCCAGACAGACCACAGATAATATTAAGTTGGGTACGAATTAGAGCAGCCTCGGGTTGAGGCACGCACGGCTCACCTACTTTGCTCAAATTCGTATTCGCTCACGCGCTGTGCGCGAGCAGCGGCCGAGTGGTGCGCGGCGAGCGGTCGAGAGTCGGTCTTTTGACCGTGCTCAAAGGTGCCTC
Source organism: Acleris holmiana (assembly GCA_949316455.1). NCBI lineage: Eukaryota > Metazoa > Arthropoda > Insecta > Lepidoptera > Tortricidae > Acleris > Acleris holmiana. The sequence continues at coordinate 9,119,936 of OX438765.1, read as the reverse complement.
GGTGTGCGTGCCTCGCGTAATTTGGACTTGTATCCGAGCGTGCCGCGGGCTGAACGACAAGTTCTAAATTGTCTGAGGGCGAGGCGCGTACAAAGGCTATAGCCGGGTTTCCATAGTAAGTCGGCCCTTACATCAAATGGGCTCGGGGATTTTTTTGTCAGTACCTCTTGAAATGAAGAATATTTTAGCCGAGTATGAACATCCTACTTATAATAGTTTTTGAGTTATGATTTTTTCAAGTTTTTTTTTAATGTTTGGTTTTTTTGGACGTGTTCAAGCGATTTGTTTCAAATTTTGAAATGACGTTCTTTAGATAGTTTTGCATCGCCACCCAAAAAACAAATACTAGTTATCGTATAAAAAAAAGAAAAAAAAGACCAATTTAAAAATTAACATTTTTTTTATGTGGTTGTGAAGTAGTGACACCCCTAGATTATTTTCTCAATAAAGGCCATACATTGGCCTACTACTTGCCTAAATATCAAAAATTTCCAGGCGGTACTTCCTACAAAAAATCAGCAGAATGTGAGACCTAGTTGTGTATTCAATCGGTGTTTTTCAATGTAGTATTGAAACTCTTCGATTATGTTTGAGTTTTCTTATCAGTTTGTTTTGCCAGAAGTGTACAAATGTTATGTTCGTTATTTTAAATAATTAAATAATTTATATTAACATTGACTTTATTTGATATATATTTATTTTCATAAAATAAACGAACGTTATATTATTATTTTTATGAAACGGATTCATTGCAGTTAAATATCGAATTACGCTAGTTAAAATCATAAATGGCAGATAAATAATGCGATAAACATCTTGCATCACGATGACATTAGTATTTTACTCTTAAATACGACTAACTGATAAGAAAACTCAAACATAATTAAAGAGTTTGAATACTACATTGAAAAACACCGATTGAATACACAACGTGGTCTCGCATTCTGCTGATTTTTTGTAGCAAGTACTGCCTGGAAAATTTTGATATTTAGGCAATTAGTAGGCCAATGTATGGCCTATATTGAGAAAAAAATCTAGGGGTGTCACTACTTCACAACCACATCAAAAAAAAGTTTATTTTTAAATTGGTCTTTTTTTCTTTTTTTTTATACGATAACTAGTATTCGTTCTTTTGGGTGGCCATGCAAATCTAACTAAAGAACGTTATTTCAAAATTTTAAGCAAATCGCTTGAATACATCCAAAAAAAACAACATTAAAAAAAAACTTGAAAAAATCATAACTCAAAAACTATTACAAGTAGGGTGTTTATACTCGGCAAAAATATTCTTCATTACAAGAGGTACTGACAAAAAAATCCCCGAGCCCATTTGATGTAAGGGCCGACTTACTATGGAAACCCGGCTATAGCCTTTGATAAATTTGCCGAGTCTTTCCACCACCGAGGCGATTTCTTTTTGTTCATAATTCGGTTAATAAACGCAGCCGCGGCTGTCATCGTGTCCGACGCCATTTTGAAATGTCGGCTCGCGGCGAGCATGCTGCCTCACCCGCGCATGTTTATGTGCAACAATTTGGCTCGCGAGCAGCTCGCCGCGCGGAGCGAGCATGCCTCACGCTGAGCCGCTCAGATTCGTACCCAGCTTTACATTGTTGCCGAGGATAGAAATACGCAATTTATTGACGGGTCATGTTAAAGCCCTAAATGTACGAGTCTATTAACTGCCTTTGGCAGACATAGTGCTTTTCTCAACTACTGCAAGGAAATTAAATAAAACCTTATTTTTTTGTTATTTTTACTTCATGTTGATGTGAAATACACAATTATTAAGATGACGCCGAGCGTCTGGTAACGCCCTCATTAATATTATTTTATTTTCTAATAAACGAAAGTATTGTCTTGAAATCGACGACCTGTTTTTTGTTAAGCTGATCTGTAAGTTTTATGAAATACGCTAGTTACACATTTTCAAAGAACGGTTTTGGTTTTTATCGGATTTTATGTAAGATGAAGTTATTAACTTTTATTTATTGTTGAAACATTGTATCAACTACATACTTAACGGGTCATACACAGATTTAGGCTATCGTCTTTCCTGTGGACACACCGAAAGTTAACGTTTTTGAGGCCTAATTTTATTATCTAGCTAAGCCCATTTCCGCATAAATGGCGTCGGGACTGCTTGAGACCTATCATATAAAAACATAACTTATTGCACACAAGCTTTTAACTATTGACCACACGAAAGACAACTTTTGTTTTAAAGAGTGAGTATGACCCTAACTCGTTGAAATTGTATTTGCGACTTTCCTATTTTAATGGTCAAATTGAGCAGTATTTATTTTGCGAGTACGAGTGATAGTTTTATTAAAGACAAGTAGTGATATTATGTCAAGACGTTTGTAAAAAGCGACGCTGACACCGCGTAGCTTTTAAAAAAATCCATGTGAATTTATTATTATAACGTCCGATTACCATGATTTTTGATAGACCTAACTTTTCATAATATCTAGAACATTCAAAAGTAAAAATGGAGAGAAATGTTACCGAATTCTGTCTATCTTTTGGCAAGTTATTTTACGAATCAAAATGATGTTTTTGATTGGTCGATTTCGTTATTTCATTGTAAGGTGCATAAAAATAAAATGATTGATTTCCACTGGTTCTCAAGGTTGAACAACATTGTCGAACAAGCAATAAGCTGACCGGCGATAACACGTACTCTTTGCCAACTTAACATTATGCGGAATGAAATCAGGACAAAGTTCAATAAGCTATTTTATTGAATTATTGTAACAAAATATGTATATATTTGTGCTCAAAGTAACAAAAAACAAATAAAAATTAATGTAAAAAAAAAATCGGGCCCATCCGGGCTGCCTTACGGCAGTTTTCTGGCACTTTCTTCATGGCCGCCATATACATTGATGCTGGCATTTTATTCAACTCGGATTTAATTTTATTTTTTAAACTTTCGATGGTTTTGGGTCGAAAATTATAAGCATACACGCGTCTTTTCAAATTGGCTCAAAAATCTTCAATTGGTCGAAGTTGGGAAACGTTAGGCGGGTTTGAATCTTTCGGGAAGTACGGGATTTCTAGCTCATCCATTACCTTCCAAGGTTTTTTTTGAGTAAGGACTGGACGCTAGATCAGGCCAAAACACTATATTAGCTCCTCTATGACTTTCCCGTATAAAATCACGCACAATTGGCAAACATCGCTCAATGTACATATCGGTCCGCAGTAACCGCTAAACCGGATTCAAAGAATACCGGCTTAGAGATACCACGAGGGCTTATTGCTAGCCACAGTAGAACTTTTTTTGGGAACTTCTTGTACATGTCATTCTACATATTTTACAGATTCTTCGGCCCGATCATCAGCATTTTCGAAATAAAACTTGCCCTGCCATTCATTTCCATCTAGGGTGAAATAAGATTCATCATCCATGACGCAAAGTATGTCGTTTTTTGCGTAGAAAATATTTTTTGACCAAAGTTCGAAGTCTTTTCTTTTGAGACATTTTTTGATTTTCCGGCACAGTCGGTTTAACTTTTCTCGATCGTTTAACGATACCCATGTTATTGAGATGGTTTTTCACCGTTTTCCCGTCACATTTGATTTTTTTCCCAAGTTCTCTAAAGGATTTTGCTACACGACCAGCCGTCATTTTCTTTAACTGACTCTTCTTCGAAGAACTGCTTAAACTGCTTACTTTCCCTGATCCAGATTTTCTGGTCGTTGTTTTTCGTAAGAAATAAGATGACAAAATACTATAAATAGTACTTCTGCTCTCCCCCATCTTCGTGAAATGTTCTACGACCTTTGACTTAGGCCAGTCTGAGTAAGTGTCGTAAAAATTACACACACTTTCACTACGTCTTTCTTCTCGATTTGCCATAATAAATCCAAAATAAATTACACAACCATTAAAATTTGGCAAATGACTGACAGATATATCTAAAAACAAATGACATGCACAAAATTTCAAATTTCGAACGGTATATTTTTAAAATGTGCCTGAACATTTTGTCCAGATTTCATTCCGCATACGTTACTCCATATAAATTATATTTTGTGACACCAAACCAGACCGTCTTTGGCATTATTTCCGAGCAGTGTTTTGAAACATTTATTTATTGATCTGTCCGATAAGTATTATATATTTAGTTGTTTTTTTTAAATTTAGTTACCAAACTGAACTTCTACAAAGTAAATAAATGTATTAAATTTCGATATACCTGCCCTATCTCGTAAAACTTTTAAGTTTATTGTATGATAAAATTGATAAAGTTGTACAATCTTCTATAGAAAGGGATGATAATTCTGACGACTTTTACACCGTTGTCTATCATTTCATCAAAACACCTTTCATCGGATGTATCATTAATTACATCAAATTTCATCTGATCGAACGCTATTTTCTGCCGAAACCATAATCTTTTCAGGGTATCTTAAACATGTAACCTAACCTAACCTACGTAATTAATGTTTAAGATACCCTGAAAACATTATGGTTTCAGCAGAAAATAGCCTTCGATGAAATGATACATTCGATGAAGTGATGAGTTACCCTTTTCCACTTGTAAAGTATTGTGGGATAAGGCTCAAGCCCCTACATCACTAACCAACATTTACAGTTGGCAATTCGATATGCGAGTTCTTACATCACATCATAATTAAGCAACGCACTTTATAGTTGTCACCTCCGATTGTGAGGTGTTACAAGGGCCGAGTGTGCCATCAGTGCCGAATGTGTCAGAATTAACTCCGGTTAGGTCTTGCTCTTCCTCTGTGTAGTCTTTAAGTGTACTGGAAACTGGTGGCGTAGTATGCCACCGGATTCAACTATTTCCTCATCTCTAATGGCATGAAAACCAAGGGCATGAACTTCTGGGCAATTAGTCTTAAGACCCAAACGGTGAAAAAATACGGGTGTTATTATAATTATAAATTATAATGTACCGATATAAGATGAATATTACTATGTTAATATTTTTATAACAAATAAATGTTTTTATCATCGGCTATCTAATTTTATTATTCGCAGTCGCACTGCGTCTTAGCCACGATGAATAACATGTTTTTGCACGTGACGAAACTGAATCATTTCATAAAGTGGCACTGCTAGTGCATGATGGCGCATGATTGTTAATGTACCATACTACCCGTGGTCCCAGTACTTCAACCCACTGCTGTATTCGCTTTCGTCACAAATCAGTGTTATTCCGCAAAAGTAGGTACGTTAGGTTTGTAAGGTATCTTCAAATGCCCGGAGGGCAAACCGCCCTGAAATAGGAGCCCTGCTACGAGCCAGGGCTCCGTCGAAAAGAGCAGTGGGACCACAGGTCACGACCCGTTTATGTTTGTACAGTCGCGGAATAAAATATAAGGGTGGAAAGTTGAGATGGGCATTAAGGGCCGAGATCCCTTCCCTTTTTTACTAGATCCCTTGCTGCTACGCGAAAATGATCTTAAGAGACGTTTCCCAACTTTTTGAGTGAAGATAATCGACATTCACAGATTTTTGATAAAATTTACAGTCATTGCCAACCGATCCCATTCCTATAAAGAAAATACTTTTTGACACCAACTGAGGTTAGAGTACAGTCGAAGACACTGTTAACTGTACATTTACAAACGAACATAAACCTTATCGCAACGTATTAAACTCTGGGTGGCCAGTTAACAGTGTCTTCGTGTGTACTAGAAAGCAAAGAAAACTTTTTCCATACATTTTAGTAGATAACACTAAAAGTTACTCTATAACAGAGAAGACCTTTGACCATGCGGTTTTTTTACGCGTATCGGTCCTTTATACTTAAAGAATAAAGATGTTAAGACAAGTTTAAATAGAACAGTCTTGAAACCACATTTTAAATAACGAATCTGTAGTATGTGTAATGAAGAAATATAAATACGTGTACCTATGTATGTCTGAATTTCATAGGCCGTAATGTGTTAATTTTCCCAAGTCTTATTTTTGTTTACCGTAAATTGTGAAGATTATCGTGGTAGCCGTGAGGTTAGGTTTATTTTATTACAATCGTGATAAGTTTACAGTTCCCGAAAAAAAAACGTCTATATGACGAATAATTATGGCATATTTATGAAATTCTCTCAAAACTAGATCAACCAATAAAACAACGTCAACGTTTAACTGTATTTAAAATAATGTAAACTAAAAAAAATCTCAAATTGCGTTACCTTTATTTGAAAATGGTAGCCACGTTGGCAAATACACAAGTTAACGCTTTTTTGCACTAAATTAGATGCGGCTAATAAAGTTGTAGGATAAATGTTATACAAAATAGATTTAATCGCATTTTTTAATTCGTCTACCTTGTTGTATTTCTTTGTATACACTTGATTTTTGAGGTACCCCCGAAGAAAAAAAACAAGTGGCGTTAGGTCTGGGCTGCGAGGTGGCCAATTTATGGGTCCGTGTGTCCCTATCCACTGGGTACCGAAGAGTTGATTAAATGGGACCGAGTATTACGGCTGTGGTGTGGCGGTACAGTCTTGCTGGAAATACACTTTTGTGAGCTCGGCCAGCGGCAAATCGTCTAATTGTTGTTGGAGACTGCTCAATATGGTACTATTATAAATGTTTGAATTCAAGGTACCTTGGTAAAATTTTACCATCATAACCCGGTTTGCCATTAGACCAGACGTTGGAAAAATCAAATGTTGGAAAGAAAAACGAACCTGGTTATGGTTTTCACACATTCTCAGCGGATTCTCTGTAGCACAATAATGACGATTTCGTCTATTAAACATAACATTATTTGAAAAATTGGTTTCGTCAGATCACAAAATGTAGTTTAAGAAATAACGATCTCTGCTATTTTTTTCTCTAAGCCAACTACAAAAGATCGATCTGCGTACATTGTATTCTGGATGTAAGGTTTGAACAATTCGCCCATTTCGGTAACATTTGTAGCCATAGTTTTTCCAGATTTTTAAAATCGTCGTCCGAGAAGTCCCTTATATAATAAACTACGACCCGGCTGAACCCAAGCTAGGGCTATATGACCTGCTTTAAAATAAATATACGGGACGATGTCACACAAATTGACCTAGTCCCAAACTAAGCTCTAGGCTTGTACTATGGGTACTAGACAACGATAAACATACTTAGATAGAGATAAATACTTAAATACATAGAAAACCTCCAAGACTCCGGAAAAAATTTTCGCGCTCATCACACAAATATCTGCCCTTACCAGGATTTGAACGCGGGACCGCTGACTTCGGAGGCAGGGTCACTCTTAACTACACTCGGCGTCAAAAATATCGCCCCTCCGCGAAAATCAGATTCAAGCTAATCTAGACCTTAGCGAAATTATGTTACATAATTAATATAAGTATCAATTAAAAGCACGTTTAATGTGTTTAAATTAATAATGTTTAATTTAAACAAAACGTAATGGCTTGTGAATCAGAGCGTTTCGAAAAAAAAGTGCACAATTACTCGTTTGAAGGGTCGCGAGTTGTGCCCTTTTCCAGGGGTATAAAATGCCTGTACAAGGTCAAATATCAATCGGATTCGCCACAGTGAGGGTAAAAGCGAGCTACACCCCATCGCCTTACCTACTTTTACTCGCCCGGACCGCAAAACCCGATTCCCCGTCGCAGGCCGGAAGCCGACTGACCGTGGTGCCGGATCCTGGTCCCCGCTAGCGGGAGTTGCCAGGGAAAGGCCCTCGGGAGGGAAGTGAAAAAGGTAGCGACGCGAACTCGGTCGCGAGAAACACTGACCGCGGAAAAAAAAATCGCCGCAGAAAATTCGTGAGGGTAGATTGTATTTTCCCCGTTCACATCTACCCTCCGAATCTTTCCTGCTTCCCCCGCCTTTTTGCGAGTCCGCAAAGGTGGGGGTACTCCAAAACAGCCCTTTTTAGGGCTACCCACCACCTCCCGCCGAGAAGATGCCGCCTCCGAAGCCCCGCTCCGACCCGACGGCACGAAGGCACACGCGCCCGAGGGTGTTCGCCAGCACCCAAAGGAGGAACGCAGCCGCCGTAGCCGAGGGCCGGGCCCACGTCGAGCGCGCCTTCGCGATCCTCAGAGCGGCAGGCCAGTCGCAGGCCCCATCACCCGCCGCCACCCCTACTGAAGAGGGAGCCGGAGAGGAGCTCTTCTGCCACCGCCCTCTTCCCTTCGGTATCCTGGAGGATATCGTTGTGGTAGAGGCACCGCAGAAGGGTGACCCCCACCACGAACCTCCGGCCGCTGCCTCCGCTGCCCCGGAGTTCGCAAACTCCCCAGGCACGCAGGTGGCACTGAGCGAGCTCCTCGCCCAGGGCGCCCCACCTGCCGCGCATGCCACCACCTCCTCTCTGCGTGCCGCAGCAGCAGCACCACCGCCACCTCTGGCCCCCCGGCCGCTGGAGCAGCGCCCTCCGAAGGCGCGCGCTTTAGTGCCGACACAGACGGCCAGACCCGCGCCCCGCACGGCGCCCGCGACCGCGACGTCCCGCGCACCCGCGCGTGCTGCCACCGCGCCCGCGCCCGTACGCGCCTCGACCTCAGCTGCGCCCGCGCGCGCGACCGGTACCGCTCCCGCGTGTGCGTCCGGCCCCACGCCGGGTCAGATCGCCCGCGCCAGGCCGACCACCGCGCCCGCGCGCATGACCGCCCCACAAAGGCCTCCAGCCTCCATCGCCCCGCCGAAAGCAGCACCTCGTTTTTCGCCGCCACCTTTCGGAGCCGCCACAGCCGCCACTGCATCATCATCAGCAGCCAAGCGTGCCACCACGACCCCGCCCCAACAATCGTCGCAGCCCCCACTCTCCATGCCCCGGCTGGACCTGTCCCCTATGGACACCACGGGGGCTTCACCCCCCCCTGCTCCCCGGAAAATAAGGCCACAGCAGCAGCAACACGCGCCTACGCCACTACCACCGGCACCGCTGCTCACCTTTGCGGACGCTGTCGCTGCCCCACCACCACCATCATCTCCCTCCGCCAATGGAGGACAAGGGGGACCGGACCAAGCACAGCCCCCCCTCACCAAGAAGAAGACCCGCTATCCGCCGGTAGTGGTCGAGCGGATACCAAACTGGGGCCTACACTTTCGCGAGCTGAAGGCCCTACTAGGACACGCCCCGAACGCCCGTCCCTTTGGCACCGGGGTACGTTTCTCCCCGCAGGGGGAAGAGGAGTACCGGGTGGTCCAGTGCTACCTTGACAACCTAGAGAAGGTGGACCCCGGGTTGGCATGGTACTCTTACTCCCTGCCCAGCGAGCGAAGCCAGAAGGTGGCCATTAGGGGCCTTCCGGTGGACACAGCACCGGAAGAAATCCAAAACGACCTCACGGCCCTGGGTTTTGGCGTCGAGTACGTCAGGCCCATAAGGGCCCGTCAAGGAAGACCTGGATGCATCTTCTACGCCCAGGTCAAGAAGAACCCCGACACTGCATCCATCTTCTCAGTGACCGAAATCCTCTGCATGCCGGGAGTCATCATTGAGCCCTGGAGGGGTAAGCGGGGTCTGGCACAGTGCCACCGCTGCCAGAAATTCGCCCACTCTTCCCACAACTGCCACCGCCCCATAGCCTGTGTGCGCTGTGGCGGCCCACATCCTGCCGGCGAGTGCGACCGGCCTCGGGAAGAGCCACCAACTTGCGCAAACTGCAGCGGTGCGCATACCGCCAACAGCACCTCGTGCCCAGTGCTGTTGAAGGAAAATCGAAAGGCCAGAAAGACTGTGCACCCCCCAAAGCCCAGGCCAGGCTCTGAGATGACCCCGGCGAGAACCGTCGAGGCAGCTCCGGAGAGCACCACCCTCATGGCCCCAGCAAACGGCCCGAAGCCCCCCCCCCGCCGGGGGAAGAAGCGAGGAGGAAGGAAACGGGGACAACAGCGTCCCACGGGAGAAGAGGATGCAGCTGGTGAAGCCCCCATCCCCACCCCCAAGTCAAGTTCCCGGCTTGAACTCCCCGAATCGGCCCAAACAGCCGTAGTAGCAGCGCCTCAAGCCGCTCTTGCCCCTACCCAGGGACCAGGCTCAAGGAGCGTTGCTCAGGCCGGCAAGGCCGAAACGGTCAAGGTGGCCCTCCAGATCCTACAGGAGGTCCTAGTGGCCCTACAAACTGGCGAGGACATCGTCGCCATAGTCCTCAGAGGGATTGCTCGACTGGTTTAGCAATGGTTCCTCTGAGGATTATCCACTGGAACGCCGGGGGTCTGAGGAAAAAGATCCCGCTAATCTCCGCGGTCTTAAAGGAACAGGACATCCATGTGGCCCTCATATCCGAGACCATGCTGAGCCCACCGATCCCACTAAAGGTGCCGCACTACCACACCTACCGTCAGGACGAACAAGGAGCCACGCACGCCTACCGAGGACTGGCCGTATTGGTCAAACGAGGAGTCGTCCATCAACCGCTGCCGAAGATCCACCTGGGTTCCATGCAAGCCCTAGGAGTGGAGATCCAAGCCGCCGCCGCCCGCATGCGAGTCTATGCAGTCTACAAGCCCCCCACCTCGCGTCTTGATCTTGCAGAGGTTAGGGCTCTGCTGGACTCGCCACTGCCCACACTTGCGGCCGGCGACTGGAACTGCAAGAACCCGGCGTGGAACTCCTCCACCACAAATCCCGATGGACATCGACTCCTCACAGACGCAGAAGCCCACGGCTACTACGTGGACGGTCCGGAAACTCCAACGCACTACCCCTCCCAGACTGCGTACACTCCGGACGTCCTCGACATAGCCGTGCACCGCGGACTGCAAGGCCAGCTCCTCCAGGAGACACTGGACGACGAGGTTCTCTCCGACCACCAGCCGGTGCTTCTCGTCCTGACTGCGGCACCGATCCAAAGGGCTCCCATGGCCCCTCGACCCACCACCAACTGGGAGACATTTGCTCGCCACATGGACGTTCCTGTTCCGCTCCACACGCTCGCTGACGCCGCGGACATCGACAGATTCTCGGCGGAACTAACCAGCCGTATTCGAGAAGCTCTGTCCGCGGCGTCATCACCACCAGCACGCACCCGGAAACTCCCACCACTGCCAGCGCATATCCAAAGAATGATTGCGGACAAGAGGCGTCTCCGCAAACGCTGGCAAACCATCCGGTGCCCCATCATGAAGACCGCCCTCAACGCTCTCACCACCAAGGTGAAGGCGGCACTGGAGGACCACAGGGCAGCTGCTTGGGAAGAAACGCTGGCCGAAGCGGCGGACGACTGGAACTCCATCCACCGTCTATGCCGCCGGCTTAGCGGAGCCCCCACACCTGTCCGCCCTCTACTTCATGCCGACGGTACACCCAGATACCGGGCCGAGGACCGCGCCGAAATCTTCGCCGAGTGCCTGGAGCGTCAGTTCCAGCCGAACCCGTCGGACGAGGCAGACCACATTGCAGCGGTGAACGAACACCTGGAAGAATACTTCGGCACCCCGATAGCTCCTGATGAAGACCCCATCTTCTTCTCCCCGGGCAGCGTGAGACGCATGATCACAAAGGCCAAACCCAGAAAGGCCCCCGGTGCGGACGGAATCACAAACGCCACCCTTCGCCACTTACCGCCACGCGCAATCGCGGCGGTAACACATCTTTTCAATGGCATCCTCCGCATCGGAAACTTCCCTTCCAACTGGAAGACCGGCCACGTGATCATGCTGCCCAAACAGGGGAAAAACATTCTGAAGCCCGAGAGCTATCGGCCCATCACCCTCCTTCCGTGCATCTCGAAGGTGTTCGAGAAGCTGCTGCTCACCCAACTGGTCCCACACATCATGCCTCGCCCCGAACAGTACGGGTTCCGCGAAGACCACAGCACGACACTCCAACTGTCCAGAGTCCTGCACCACATGGCGGTGGCCGCCAACAAGCGCGAGCATACGGCTGCAGTTCTCCTGGACATGGAGAAGGCCTTCGACCGGGTCTGGCACGCAGGCCTTACCTATAAGTTGTCGATGTCCTCGGCCCCACGAAGACTGGTGAAGGTCCTCCAGTCCTTCCTGTCCGGAAGAAGTTTTAGAGTGGTGGTGGAAGACGCCACCTCCGAAGATCGCCCCATCGCTGCTGGAGTCCCACAGGGTAGCTGCCTATCACCGGTATGCTACTCGAAGTACACCGACGACATCCCAGTCGTTGTCGGTTCCCACCTGGCCCTGTACGCTGACGACGCGGCTTTTTATGCGAGCTCCTTCAAGCCCGAGCACGCCGTCGTCAAGCTACAGCGACAACTCGACGCCCTTCCAGCTTGGCTCGCCAGGTGGAGGCTAACCGTCAACGTCGCGAAGACCCAGGCGATCTTCGTGAGCAGGAGCCGCCCCCCAGACCCACCACTCTCTCTTCACGGGACAAACATCCCTTGGTCCCCGGTAGTCAAATACCTGGGGATCAAGATCGACCGAGGACTAACCATGGGTCCTCACACCAAATCCGTCGTCGCCTCCACAAAAACCGCACGAGCACTCCTCCGTCCAGTGCTCCGATCCGGCCTCCCTCTGCGGGTGAAGCTCGGGGTCTATAAGACCTACATCAGACCCCGCCTCACGTATGCCGCTCCCGCCTGGTACGCCCTCCTGGCCGCAACGCACAGGAAGAAGCTGCGTGTCCAGCAAAACCTGTGCTTGCGGGCCATCACAGATGCCCCCCGCTACGTGAGGAACGCCACGATCCAGAGGGACCTTAGGATCGAGAGCCTGGACGACTTCATCGGACGCCTTGCCACGTCGATGTTTGCGCGAGCGGACGCGTCGCGTTTCCCTCATCTGAGGGACATCGCGCCCCAGCACGCGCGTCCTCCCGACGGCAAGGCTTACCCCCGCGACCTCGACTCTGCGACGACGTCGACAACCAAGTGAGGACCCATGAAGACGCTGCCCCGCTTGTAGGTCGCTAGCAGGGTCCCACCCAGCTGGCTGGACCTCGCGAGCAGCGTACTACCCGGATTTGACGCCCCCCTTCCCCCCCCCCCTCCCTAAACCCCTCCCCCATCCTCATCCCCTTACAGCCTGCGCCTTCGGCGCCGGCTGTAAACCCATGGACCCGGCCGTTTTCACGGTCGGCGCAGACCACCCCGGCCAAGGGCTTTCTGCCCGGCACCGGTTCCTCATCCCCCCCCCCAGGGGAGGAGCGAGAAGACCAGGCACGGCATATCAATCATTCACTATCCAGACGTCGAAGAGAACACATCTAAGGAACTCAAGCAAGAAAACAACCCTCGAACATGGAGACCACCGCTGCTGAATCAGCTCAAGTGGTTGCACTACTGCAAGCAGGAGTTCGGCAGTGTGATGTCGCTCGGCAACTCAATTTAAGCCGTCATGCTGTCCGCCGAGTATTTCAGCGGTTCCAGGAGACTAGGGGCTACATCAGAAGACATGGGGCTGGTTGGTGACGCTGCACATCCGAAAGAGATGATCGCTTCATCGTGACATCATCTCTACGCAATCGCTTCGCTAGTGCTGTTGAGGTGCATCAACGCCTCAGAGAAGCTCGGACAAGATCAGTTAGCATCTCTACGGTTAGAAGATGTGTTATATGATTATAAGATTAAATAATAAATGTTTAAATAGTAACTAGGTTGTTTGGCACATGGTCGTTTCATTTATAGATCCCTTAGTGAGATATATTACTTGGTGTCAGGTGAAAAACACATACAATGGATGGCATAAGACCCCCAACAGGTTTGCAGCTATCGGGGGATGGTTCGAATTTTAAAAGCTTTGTCCTGCAGTTCGAATTTTATTTGGAAGCCGTTGGGTTAGAAATAGCAACCGAAAATAGGAAAATCGCGTTGTTTTTAAACTGCGCAGGAGAGGAGGCCTTAGAGGTCTATAATACATTTGAAAAGTTAGAATCCCCGACATTAGAAGGAGTTTTAACACAATTTCGAAGTTATACAGAACCAAAAAAGAGTCTCCTATGGCTAACATATAACCTATTTATGTTGAAGCAAGAATGTGGCGAGGTATTTGATCACTTTAATACCAGGGTCAGAACTGCAGCAAAAAAATGTGAACTTGGAGACCTTGAAGACAGGTTGGTAACAATGGTACTTGTAATTGGTATAAGAGACATCTCAGTCAAAGAGAGATTACTGAGAGAAAGCGAATTGAAAATGCAACAAGCAATAGATATCTGTAGAGCGGCTGAGCTAGGAAAGGATCAAATACACAAAATTCAAGGTGGCCGAGTTGAAGAGGAAGTAAACGCAATGAGAAGTCAGGAAAAAAGAATAGATTAAAAAGGAGTACGACCTAAAGAAAGGTTTATTGACTGCTACAGGTGTGGTAAGAATCATGAAATAAGAAACTGTCCAGCTTATGAAAAGAAATGTGCTGAGTGTGGTATATATGGTCATTTTGCAGTAGTATGTAGAAGGAAGAAAATAGAAAAGAACGTTAATATTAGACAAACAGAAAAAAACAGAACAAAGAAGAGAGTTAACACAATACAAGAGGAAGACACAGAACAAAGCGGAGAGGAGTTTAACATAGGAAGTATGGTTACTGTCAATGATGTGAGACTACAGTGGCAAGAAGAGATTTTAGTGAATGACAGGAAAATAGATTTTAAGTTGGATACTGGGGCAGACTGCAACACACTTCCGCTGGAGTTATTTGAAAAAATCAAGAAAGAAGGACATTTTAGTTAATAATGGTACTGTCTTACTTGTTTATAATGGACAAAAAATAGAAACGGCAGGTAATGTAAAACTTGATTGTGTAATTAAAAATCAACAACAAAAACTAAAATTTACAATTATTAATATGCCAGTGCAGCCAGTTATAACAGGCTGGGGTTGATAAAGAGAATTAATATGACACAAACAAGTTCAGAAAAGGAAAAAATTATAAGAGAAAATCGTGAGGTTTTTACAGGGCTAGGGAAAATAGGAACTTATAAAATAAAAGTACAAGATGAGGCAGAACCTGTCATAAAGCCTATTAGGAGGGTCCCGCAAGCCATTAAAGGTAGATTAAAGGAAACATTAGATAGTTATGAAAAAAGAGATATCATTGAGAAAGTAACTGCTCCAACAGAATGGTGTAATAATTTAGTTATAGTTGAAAAACCGGATAAAAGTCTTAGGCTTTGCTTAGACCCAAAAGAGTTAAATAATAATATATTGCGTGAAAGTTATCCTATCACTAGCCCAGAAGAAATATATAACAGTTTATCAGGCAAAGAAGTATTTAGCGTATTAGATATGAAAGATGGGTTTTTTCAAATAGAGTTAGATGACCCTAAAAAATTGTGTACTTTTGGTACACCATTTGGGAGGTATACATTTAAAAGAATGCCCTTTGGCATATCATCAGCTCCGGAAGTGATGCAACGGATAAACTGCTCTATTTTTGGGGACATTGAGGGTGTACACATATATTTTGATGATATAATAATAGCAGGAAAAGACCAAACTGAACATGATATCAATCTTAAAAAAGTGATACAGTAAGCCATACAATATAATGTTAAGTTTAATAGTAAAAAGTTACAGTACCGACTGGATTATGTAAAGTATGTTGGGCTTATAATTTCTAAAAATGGAATACAAGTAGATTCAGATCATGTGTCAGCTATTTTAAAACTTGAACCACCTAATACTCTGAAACAATTGCAAAAGTTCTTAGGCATGTGTAATTACTTAAGTAAATTTATACCGCATTACACAAAAACTACTGAACCTCTGAGACAGTTATTAAAAAAAATACAGTATGGGAATGG
Organism: Acleris holmiana; assembly: GCA_949316455.1. Lineage (NCBI taxonomy): Eukaryota > Metazoa > Arthropoda > Insecta > Lepidoptera > Tortricidae > Acleris > Acleris holmiana. The sequence continues at coordinate 9,104,274 of OX438765.1, read as the reverse complement.
GGACCTACACAGCAAAAAGCTTTCATAGAATTAAAAAAGAAATTGAAGTGCACTCCTACTTTGGCAATCTTAACAGATAAAGGCACAGTAGTACTTCAAACGGATAGCTCCAAGTCTGGGATGGGAGCATGTCTATTACAAAATGGAAAACCTGTTTCTTTTTATTCAAGATGCTACACAGATTGTCAAAATAGGTGGGCTCCTATAGAAAAAGAGTTGTTTGCTATCTGTGTTGCAATGGAAAAGTATCATCAATTTGTGTATGGACGAAAGATCATTGTTGAAACAGACCACAAGCCTCTAGTGGCCATATTATCAAAAGATATCAACAAAATTTCAGCCAGGCTTCAGCGTATGGTACTGAAATTATTGAAATATGAGTTTGAGGTCCGTTATGTGCCAGGCACTAAAATGTATGTCGCTGATTATTTATCTAGGAATTACATAACAACTAATGCGAAAAATGATGTATCTTTACAAGAGTTAGTTCATTCTTTTGATACTGAAATAGTACACGGAATTGAGACTGAATTACCTATAACTGATGAAAAATTGAAACAGTTGCAAATTGCAACCGGATATGACAAAAACTTGAGACAAATTAAAACCTGGTATTTTACTGACTAGCCAACTAATGATAAAAACATTACAGACAGGGAAATAAAAATGCTATTTAAGTTAAGGAATTTTGTAAATGTCAAAGATGAGTTAGTGTACTATAATAACCGAATTGTAATACCTTTGTCCATGAGAAAAGAAATACTTACCATCTTACACACAGCTCATGCAGGGGTTGTAAAATGCAAGAAAAGGGCCCGTAGATCTTTGTATTGGCCAGGTATGTCTAAAGAAATTGAAGACTATGTGTTATCTTGTAAAAGTTGTGAAAAGTACCGACCTTCCAATAGCAAAGAAATGCTTATAAATCATGAAATTCCAGACATTCCATTTTTTAAAATTGGTATGGACATTTATCATTATGCTGACAAAGATTACCTTGTTGTGATTGACTACTATTCTAAGTGGATTGAGTTGAAAACATTAGAACGAAAAACAGCAAAAAATGTTATTGTAAAGTTAAAAATCATGTTTGCAACTCACGGGATTCCTAAGTATGCAGTTTGTGACAATAATCCATTTAACAGCTATACATTTAGACAATTTGCTAATGATGTGGATATGCAGTTAATATTTTCTAGTCCACATTATCACCAGTCCAATGGGTTGGCGGAAAAAGCGGTTGGAATAATTAAAGATATGATGAAAAAATGTAATCTAAATGGTGAAAATTTAAATATGGCTTTGTTACATTACCGTACAACTTCACTTGCTGGTTTGGAATATAGTCCATCAGAACTCTTAATGTGTAGGATGTTAAGGACTAATTTGCCGTGTACTAAATCAGAATTACAACCCAGGTTGCCAACAAATGTCAAAGAAAAAATGTTAGTTTTGAAAGCAAAGTCCAAATCTAATTATGATAAAACTGCTAGGAAAAGATCAATGTTTCATTGTGGGCAAAATGTTTTAATACAGAATGGAACTAACAAGGAATGGCAACAAGGTAAAATCACTGAAGTCAAAGATCCTAGGTCATATGTAGTGTGTAATGACTAATGAGAAGGGAAATTTAGTGAGGCGAAATGAAAAACATATTATTAAGAGCAGGAATAAGTTTATTATAAGACCAGAATTTCAACTAAGTGTACCAGATTCAAATTGTGTAGAATTAGAAAGTAGTCTGAATGAAAGGGAAAATGTTAATCAATCAAGAAGTTCATTGGCAAGTCAACAACAGGAAATATTAAGAGACGGTGCTTCAGGTAACTCTTATGTTACTCGAAGCGGACGGATTGTTCAGACTCCTTTCTATTTAAGACATTATGAAACTTAAAGGGGAGGATGTGTTATATGATTATAAGATTAAATAATAAATGTTTAAATAGTAACTAGGCTGTTTGGCACATGGTCGTTTCATTTATAGATCCCTTAGTGAGATATATTACAGAAGAAGACTGCGGGAGAAGGATATCGTGGCTCACAGGGCTGCTACAGGCCCAATGTTGACCGCACAGCATCGCAGAGATCGCTTGCAATTTGGTCGCGACCACGTCGATTGGACGTTTGACCAATGGAGGCAGGTTCTCTTTACCGATGAGACGAGAGTCTGTCTTTATTGCAACGACAGGCGGGCCAGAGTCTACAGAAGGTCGGGCGAACGATTTGCTCAAGCCTGTATTGAAGAGACAGTGGGCTACGGAGGTGGCTCTTGCATGTTCTGGGGGGGCAAGTCTATAGACGGCAAAACCGACCTTGTCTGCGTCTCCAGGACTGGAGGCACTCGCGGCCAAGGGTCCCTGAATGCTCGCTGATACATTGCCGAGATCCTGGAAGAGCATGTGATGCCATATGCGGGTTACGTCGGCTCTGGGTTCACATTAATGCACGACAACGCTCGCTCCCACACTGCATTAATTGTTCGGGATTATCTGGAGGAGTTCGGGATTCCCGTTTTGCCGTGGCCAGCCAGGAGTCCTGACTTAAACCCGATTGAACACCTTTGGGACGAGCTGAAGCGACGGGTTCGGTCACGAGATGCCGCCCCTACCACCCTGCAAGATCTTCAGGACGCAGTCATCGAAGAATGGAGCAACATTCCACAAGAGGACATCGTAAAGTTGGTGCGATCAATGAAAGACCGTTTAGAGGCAGTGATAGGGGCAAGGGGGGGTAACACTAGGTTTTAAGTTAATTTTAGGCACTTTTTATAAAATTTTGTTATCCATTTATTGTTGTAAATTTAAACTTGAATAAACATTTTTCAACTGTTCGCAATGTCATTTCCTTTAATTTTTGACCCCAAGGAAAAATCCTTTTTTTTAAAAAAATTCCTAAAAAAACACTTTATTACCTTTCAAATGATACCTAACAATCATATTGTTGTCCTTGATCAAATAGGGTTTAAAGTCGGTTGTAATTATTTTCCGAGGAGGGGCGATATTTTTGACGCCGAGTGTAGACCAACTCGGGTCGGCTTTCATGCAAACCTTACGTTTGCATGATATATAATTTGGCATTGTTGAGCAGGGGTATAAAATAATATGTTAATTTCCATAAACCATTAAAATTAAGTGAACATGATGAAATAAGTTGTAAGGACACGTGTGTGTGTCACGCCACGGTACAAAGGCCGATTATTGACATCGTAAGATAAAAGTTCGGCTAAAGCAAAATAATTAAGTAGGTACCTAGTGCCAGCAGACAGAGTACCTGAACTAGGAAAATTGAGAAAAGATATGTAGTGAAGCGCTATGAATTTAAAATAAAAGGTCTTCGTTGCACTAGGACAAATGCAGTGTGAACTTTAGACTATTTCAATAATAACGCGAAACAATGGTAATGTTTAATAGTAGATTGTTCAACAAGGGACTAAAGTAAAAACATGGGACGAGATATTCAGGATGAAATTCAAGTTAAGTAAGTGTCATCATGGCTTTTTAGTCTCGAGGAAAACATTCTACTTTTTACTTAGATTGCGAGAAAAATAAATCCTAAATTCCTAATATACTCGTAAAAAAATACAACTTAATAGCGCTATAATTTTTACTCTCTACTCGTCACTGTAATGCAAAAAGAGACAACAACAAGGTTGTTTTTTAGGGTTAGAACCAAGAAGCTTATAATAAGCTTCTTGGTTAGAACGTAACCAATAGTCAATTAGACACCTTTTCCGAAACGAAGACCTGGCGGAGGCGGAGGTTGAATGCCCAGCCTGCCCTCCACCGGCACCACACCGCGCACTACAAGGGCATCATCATCAAATGGCAACATGTATATGGCTGTTTGTGGTTTTGTTAATGCTATTACCTTAAAGGAAATTAAAAATAAGTAATTAAGTCCCCATGGGGTCGTATAAAATTACACACGCAAGATGTAAATGTGTGCAACACATTTACAAACACGACGAATTTGGAGGTAAGATACCTAAATAACTACAATCCATGTAACTGCCGAAGTATAAACAAAGAGGCAGTAGCGCAGCGGTGCGCAAAATGCGCAATGTGGCGACAGAGATCTCTAGGCATCTGAGAATTTCGAAAAAATACAAAAGGGACAATCAGGGCAAAAGTTACCGAACTAAGGCTAGAACCCATAGCATAAAAAATATTATGGATTCCTAGTAAAAATACATACATAACGTCACGCCTCCATTCCCAAAGTGGGGCAGGCAGAGCAACAGAACACCAACAACTCCAAACCCGTTGATAATTCTGTAACCACATTTTGCATTCAGGCTAAGATGTTTACTAGTGACAGGTTGCAAGCCCATCGCCTAACAGTACTACAAGCCTTTATTCCCTTAGTCGCCTCTCACGACATCCACGGGAAGACATGGAGTGGCACTATTCTAACCCGGCAACCACACGGGGAAACAATGTAGGTAAAAATACAAGGTAATTAATTAGCCTCTAAACGACTAGTAGATAATATAAGTCGCGACACTAACCTGAAAGTGACTACAAAAGGTAGTAATTTTCTTAATAAAACAATATCTAGAGAATATACTTTTATACATATTTTGATATGGAAACTCGGGGATCGCGTTTTCAGGTAAATGGGCATTTTTATAAATTAAACGTGTACCCTAGTTAAACAAAGAAGTTAAGAAAAATGTACGATATCAGTTTTGTGACGAAAGTTAGCCACATGGCCCATATGAATGTATGGTTAATTTTCGTCACAAAACTGACATCGTACGCGTATTTTTGAAAATGCCCATATAGTAGATATATAGATAGAAGAAGCACGCAAGACCGTCCACACCACAAGGCAAGTCCGTCTATATCGTAAAACTCAACTTGGAACATTTCGCAATTTTCCCACAATCTTATAAGATTTATTTTACTGCTAATAGTTATCCCATAAAAAAATACATAAAATAAGTTTTTAACCGTAAACTTCAGAAGTATGGAGGAACTGTAAGTATTTCGTTTTTACTCTCCGGAAAACTTAGGGCAGTAAATATACATGAACATGTGTGTAGTTATTTCAATTGATGCCCAAAATTATACTCCTATGTAAAAAAACTTTTTATTTGGCAGAATTTAAGTGCCTATGGATTTGATAACTTTGAATAAACATTAAATATACATATACCTACATAACGAGCTTTATCGGTTGACTAATTGCCACGTTTCACTGTTAAGTCTAATTTCGTGACATAGAATATCTATAGAGGTACTACACTCGCAGTGTCCGTACAGCGCACAGCCCCTCGCACGGGCCGGGGCGCCGCGCCGAATTTGAAAATCGAACTTAGACGAAAATCGAGCTGGCCAACTGGTCATGGCAAGCCTGAATGGAACACATTTTAAATAAAACAAACTGCCGTAACTGTTATACAATATACGTAATAAAACTGCAAAAATGATTTAAAAAAAAACGGCTAAGTGCGAGTTGGACCAACCGTCCAACCATGGTGCAAAAACGGCAAAAAAACACGTTTATTGTATGGGAGCCCCCTGAAATATTGATTTAATTTTAATTATAATATTTATTCTTAAAGTGAATGTACCACTTAGTAAATATTCTGTGAATATTTCAAGTGTCTACCTGTTACCGTTATTAATATCGAGCAAAAAATGACAAAAAAAAACACGTTTGTTGTATGGGAGCCCTCCTTAAATATTTATTTTATTTTGTTTTAGTATTTGTTGTTATAGCGGCAACAGATATATGTAATTTGTGAGAATTTCAACTGTCTAGCTATCGCGATTCTTGAGATACAGCCTGGTGACAGACAGACGGAGGGACAGACAGCAAAGTCTTAGTAATAGGGTCCCGTTTTTACCCTTTTGGTACGGAACCCTAAAAATGACTATCTTTCCACAATTTAACTAATGTATCAAACATCAATTTTACTTTTAATTTAGTTTAATAAAACTACTGTTTTTAGTCGCCTTGATTTTTTTTAGGACTAGGGTTATTATCTGACAGGCATTTGCCGCATTTGACATTCATTTCGCGGGTCTAGACTAGAGAGGCATGCGGCTGGCACTATAGTCAGATTAACCCACCACACCTTCGCTTCGCTATAAGCTCGGGAGAATTCTGGAGCCCTTCGTTACGTATGGTTACGTTCAGGATTCAATATCGCGCTACTGACATAAAACAGTGCTTTACCCCCTCGATGTGTCATCTACTATTATTTAACAATATGATCTTTCACAGAGACCTAGTATCACCCTACATCGACCCGGTAAGTAAGTAATATAGTAATATCGTCATCTTGGCCTAGGTCATGCAAGATCTGGGTATTGCAGTTAAATGTACGTGATTAATCGCAAGCTCAATCATGGGTGACCTTAGTTGAACGCGGATGGATGCGTTAGATATGTAATGCGAGAACAGCGTGCCGCGCACGTGTCTGATGCATGCGCCGCCGTGGCCGGGATGGCGTGACGTGTCGCCGCCATACATCGCGCCACCGCGCCCGCCGGCCAATCACAGCGGCCCGCGCTGACGCGGCTCCCGCGCTCTACAGGCAGGCAGGCAGGCAGACATCAGACGCGCTCCGCACCGTCTGCCTGCAAGTCCAGTCCACAGTACAACTGAACACGTGAACTCGCCGGTCTCCCCGGCTTGATAACACGACTTATTATTCATCACTATCAATGTTCGAACCTTTATAAGCGTCTTAACGCCGGTAATCGTTATACAGTCTTACTCAGCTTAATGAAACGGGTGTGCAACTTGTGAATTCCGTGATTATTTTTATTGAGTTCTCGTTAGGTAAGTGATTTATTTAAATTTATATTAGTGTACCTACATTTGTACAAAATATTATAAGTATTGCATTTATTAGGATATGTATATGTTTTAAAACATTATTTTTTAAAAGAACTTAACCATCATTCAACATCAATAAAGTTTTACCAACAGTTCAACAAATTACCTAGGCTTATTTAAGTAGGTAGGTACCTACCTACTAACGTTTTTAAACACGGTGAAAGTTAACATTACTTTTTAACTTCTAGCTAGGGTAGGTACCTATGCGTGTTCTATTCTGATGCAATTTGTATAGATATTGTATTAACGGAGTACAAATCTTGTAAAGGCTTACAGTTAGGTACCTACGATAAAACTATTCTACGGCACTTTGGCGGTATGCCGCTAGGTATTGCATTATATAAAAGAGGTCATAATTAGAGGACATTATACCTAGGCAGGACTTTCCACGTAGGAGATAGGTAGGTACTGGAGGTACCTTTGTAACATAAAGTTTAAAACGGTCTCGTTGTCTATATGTATAGGTAATATCTGTTGCCCGCGACTCCGGACGCGTAGAAAAATAAATGAACATTGGTTTGTAGATATAAAATCCGATCTTAGGTACTACCTACCTTTAAATTCCTGTGATAAAAAAAAAAATACGGCCAAGTGCATGTCGTACGCGTTAATTTAAGGTTCCATCAGTTCCAAGCCACATACCTACCAACAACGAAACCATAATCAAGGAAATAATAATAATATGTAGATAATCATTATTTTTTAGAGTGCCAACAAACTTGGACCTCTGGACTTAGGATATAGATACCACTTACCGCGTTTTGGCTATTGATAATTAATTAGGTTTCTCAAAACTTGACGTAGTTGACGTACCATAGGTACCCTCGGCCGAATAAGTGGTCTTTCAATCTTGACACAACTCCCTATGAATTAAAGTTGTCCCTAAAGTCGAACTTTCAAATTGACGGACGGATTGTTTTATGACGTGCAAGCGGAATTCAGCCTCAGAGTGGCAGACCGCATATTTTGTCGACCGTACCTATATCACATACCTATATGGTGCAACACAATGTTTATACATAATACCTGTAGGTACGTATCGGCTTAATGTTATAACGATAATTTGCTAGAAGTACTACCTACCATTTACATCAAATCAAATCAAATCAATAAATTTATTTGTGTTCATAGGTCATAATAATCATTAAAGGATGTACAAAATGTTCAAGGTATCACTATCAACTGCCAGTTGGCATACAAATATACATGTCATATAAATGTTTGAAATTCTCTTAATCTTAGGTATTATTAAAAATTATCCATTAAAAAGTCATAATAACATTTGTCAATTAATAAACTCAATACCTACTTTCCTCTTAAAACTATCAATGTCAGAATTTCTTAAATACTATCTGCCCCCTATTTCACCATACTGACAATGACACTTGACAGGTGACATTTTAGTGTACGTGGCGCAGCTTATAAGAAACCCAGTGATGTATCAGCGTGTTAATGTATACAGAATTGTCACCTATCACATGTCATTGTCAAGATGGTGAAATAGGGGGCAGGTAATTTATTGTAAATAGTCGGTGCCATACCAAAAACACTTTTTTGAAAAGTGCAGTTTTACATATTTCAGGCCTAATCTGCACCTTGCGTCTCGCATTCCCAGCGAGGCGAGTTTTAAACTTATTTAAGTTCGCTCTTACAAATATCGAGACTTCGTATATATTATATAAAAGATGGCAAGGTCAATAATTGTAATGCTTTAAAGTGCGGCCTGCTGCTATCCGTTACGTGTAGATATTGCTCCAATATTTTTTTTTTATGCGCTAGAGAGACCTGATCTCGGTTAGTTGAATTGCCCCAAAAAATTATACCGTATCTCAATCTAGACATCACGAATTCATGATAAGATACTAACACAGTGCTACGATTGGATACTTTAGACAATTGATACAGTGCATATGCAAAACTATTTATTTTCTTGCACAATTCATGTATAGGTATGCTCTTTCCAATTTAATTTATTGTCAATTACTATGCCTAGGAATTTGGTCGTCATTGTTTCTTCAATTTGACAGTTGGCATTAATAACTTTTAAATCGCTTTCACATGCTCTTTGGCTAAAATGCAATTATAAACGTTTTTTGTAAGTTAATTAATAGATTATTTGAAACTAGCTATTTTCTTACCGAGTCCAATGCATTGTTAATTTCGAGTTCATAGTTAACGATACGGTCTTGTTTGATGATAAGCGTACTATCGTCGGCAAATAAGACCATTGGATGCTTAATATTTCTGGGCAAATCGTTAATATATATAATAAATAATAAGGGGCCGAGAACACTCCCTTGGGGGACACCATATTTGACTACACGAGGTTTTGATAAATATTAAATTTATACTCTTGTCTTGACTTAGTTTCTATTTTAACTATCTCCATTTGTCATCCGTCATCAGTAAATAGGTACTTTTCAATCATATTTTTGTGTTAGACCTGAACTTATTAAAGATATATATTTTTCAGCCCAATTTTGGTTAATATATTATTGCAGGTGACTGTACATAGGACATTTAAAAAAAAATGCAACCATCTTGAAATATTCAAGGTCACTTCACTTTTAAAAATATCTGACTGATCGCGCCATTGATAATATCTCCTCTCCTCTTCCTTCCCGTCATGCGCTGAACAGATTTGTGCGCGCGTCTTTCTTTTTCATTCGGAGCCGGCCGGCCGGGCCGGGAGCACTGTTTTTGTTATCGTCGTAATAATCGTAACATGTGAGAATGGATTTTCAAAGTAAATTAGAAATATGTTTGGAGAGGTTGCAGTATAGTTTGACCATAAATATCATAATGTTGTGGGTGGATACAACTTGGACAACAAAAAATTCATTGATCCTATCTTTTTAGGTTACGAAACTCGGAAAAAATGGCTCCAAACGTAACTGACGTTAATGGGGTGCTGTTCGAGAGTGACGCAGCTACCCCTGACCTCGCCTTGTCGACTGCTCCCATACAACAGGCAGACAACTTGCCGAGGGTGTACGTTTGGCGAAACATCATCCTGTTCGCGTACTTGCATCTCGCCGCACTCTATGGAGGGTATTTGTTCCTGGCCTCCGCAAAATGGCAAACTGATATATTTGGTAAGCTTATCAGAATTGTCTATCGTTATCTTCATGTGTGCTATAAAATCCGTGTCTATTAATAGTCAGTGTTTTATCATATACCTATATCCACTGGCTTAATTTCATGCATTTATTACTACATAAATACATTTCACAATGTCAGAAGTCCTCCTACCTCTAATTGTAATTAATCACCAATATTTTTGTTTTAATTACATAATGGTTAGAACATTGCATTGAAACGGTAAATCAGTTTTAAGTACTCTGATGAACTAAAAAGAAATGAAAATCATCATCCATCATAACATAATATAACAACATAGGTACGTATTTGTTAATGGTACCGACTTTTTCTTATAATTACTTAAAAAAAAATTGTGTTAGCCAAGTCTTATATCATTTTGCCTCACAGCACATGGGTAGTTTAAGTATATTGTGTTATAATAGACTTTTTTTGTCCTGACTCATGTACGTTTTGTTACAACAGCTTACTTCCTGTATGTGGCTTCGGGGCTTGGCATCACAGCTGGGGCCCACCGCCTTTGGGCCCATAAGTCGTACAAGGCTAAATGGCCACTCCGTCTAATTCTTGTCATCTTTAACACTATTGCATTCCAGGTAAGATTTTAGATTTATACATTTTATTTTTACTCTTTTATTATTTATTATTTTAATACAGTATTAACCCATCGATAACGGTTTATGCCCCAGATCATCCTATGTAGGTACACAATAAATAAACGCCAATTGTTGTAGTGTTCCTGTGTGCTCTATGGGTTAAATTACCAGCTTAAATGTAAAACTATTATTAAGAATTGAGAGTTGTTTGACTGGAAGTCAAGAGGAGTTCTTTTTTTACTTCCCTTATGGGTCTCAGGATGTTTATTTTAAAGAGGTAACATCCTTGCCTGTCAAGTTGTACTACAGAAGGTCACAGGATATTGGTATTATAAAAAATAATCTTCAAAGCATGTCTTGAATACTCCATTAGCGTGTGCACACATACATACCTGTTTTGGTTTGCAAGGTCATGGTGTTCATGCAACAATCTTCTCTTGGTCTTATATAGAATGCTTGGTAAATAAGATGGGTAAATAGACAGATACATATTTGAATTTATTTGTGTACCTTATCACAATTATCAAGCCCTTATCAGTCGGACTTGCACTGAGGCTTTTAAATATTATTTTTATGTATGATAGGCAACTGATAACTGGTGCATTAGGGAGATAATGATTCTGTTTACAAAATATAAACGTATCTTAAAATATGTAAACCTTTTACTAATGATAACAATAATTAAGAAAAAGTAATAGATATTTTGTCGAATTATGAACCTTCTCCTTACTAGTTTTAAAAGAAAACCAAGATTTTATGAAATACCAAGTTTACAAAGTTTTTTTTCTTGGCTGTGCTTGGGTTTGTGTTAAAGCTAAAATACTAATTCAGAGTGCAAACCTTAATCTCGAATTTTCACGCCCCATATTCCCATAATTAAAGGTTAGGATAGGCTTGAAAAAGTCAGAATCAGAATAATCTTTATTCAAGTAGGTTTACAAATAATAAACTCTTTTGAAACGTCATAGTAGCGACTTAGCCTAAATTGACTGCAGGTTCAAATCGCGACCGATCAGAGAAGAACCTGTAAGAAACTCTGTCGGATGTCTTTTTTTTTCGACGTTCGCAACCTTTTGTCGTAAGGACTAAACATTTTATTACAAGCAATTCAGTCCCAAGCATTGTTATCATTAATATAGTCTTTAATACTATAATATGCTTTAGAAATTAGTTTACGCTTAACGTAACTCTTAAATTTATTTACTGATAGTTCAGTAACATTACTTGGGAGCTTATTATAGAACCTAATACAATTACCCATAAAAGAGTTTTTTATTTTATGGAGTCGCGTGAAGGGCACTGCAAGCTTATATTTATTTCTGGTATTAACATTATGTATGTCACAGTTCTTTCTAAATTTAGCGATGTTTTTATGAACATACATAATGTTTTCATAAATGTATTGACTGTGCATGGTCAATATGTTAATTTCTTTAAACTTATCTCTAAGCGAGTCTCTCTGGCCCATCTTGTAGACAGCACGAATAGCCCTCTTCTGCAGAACAAAGATGCTATTTACATCAGCAGCACTACCCCACAGTAAAATACCATATGACATAATACTATGGAAGTAACTAAAATAAACTAATCGAGCGGTATCTAAGTCTATTAATTGCCGAATCTTATTAACTGCAAAAACTGCAGAACTGAGTCTACCCGCCAATCCAGCAAGATGAGGACCCCATTGGAGCTTGGAGTCTAACGTTATACCAAGAAACACTGTATCATTAACTAGGTCTAGTTTGTTATTTTTAATAGTTACAGTAGTTTGACTATTTTTCACATTAGTAGTCATGAACTTTATACATTTCGTCTTTTTCTCATTCAGTAATAAATTATTAACACTAAACCAATCGACTACTTTTGATATAGCATTGTTTACATTGACATTAAACTGCTGTTGTCGTTTAACTTTGAACACAAGTGACGTATCATCAGCAAACAAGACTATATCATGGTTGTCCTTTATAAGGTAAGGTAAGTCATTTATGTAGATGAGGAATAAAAATGGACCCAATATTGAGCCCTGTGGTACGCCCATTGAGACCAATGACCCAGGTGATCGTACTCCATTCACGTCAACCCTTTGTATTCTCCCGTATAAGTACGTTTTTATTAAGTTTAGCGCAGTACCTCTAACTCCATAGTGGTGTAGTTTCCTGATCAATGTGTCATGGTTAACGCAATCGAAGGCCTTGGACAGATCACAAAAAATACCTAAAGCATCCTGTGACCCTTCCCAGGCATTAAAAATGGTTTTAATCAACTCAACACCAGCTTCGGTTGTCGAGCGACCCCGAGTAAAACCAAATTGTTTATTGTGTAATAAATTATTATACCGAAAATGTTCCGCTAACTGTGACAAAATCAATTTCTCAAATATTTTACTGAAAGTGGGTAGTATGGATATTGGTCTAAAATTTGTGGGGTCAAAAGTACTACCCGTTTTGAATAATGGAATTATCTTACTATGTTTCATAAGATCAGGAAACTCACCACAATCAACACAGTGATTAAAGTTACCCCAACGCTTTTAGTTTAAAATGATAGTCAAAGGATAACTTATAATATAAAGACACAACACCTACAAAGTTTTTATTGTGCCCCGTGCATAAATCTGCCCCACTTCCACCTACAACTCTGGTTTTTTATTTCATACTTTTGTAGCATCTACAATTTTGTACTGTTTTGTTGTTAAGGATTCTGCGATCGACTGGGCGCGCGACCACCGCATGCATCACAAGTACTCGGAGACGGATGCGGACCCGCACAATGCCACGCGCGGTTTCTTCTTCTCGCACATCGGCTGGCTGCTCGTGCGCAAGCACCCCGAGCTCAAGCGCAAGGGCAAGGGGCTCGACCTCAGCGACTTGTACTCGGACCCCATACTGCGCTTCCAGAAGAAGTGAGTACATCCCGTCTCATTCCTAATATTATCCGGTCTATTAACTATACTCCAAATTTAAAAGAAATGTGAAGAAATAATGGCATCCCATTTCAAAGTTTAAAAAACCCGAGCAAGAGCATGTCGGCCCATGCTCAGTGTAGGGTTCTGAAGCTGTTAAGTAGGTACTAAAAACACACAAAGCTATCTCTAAAAACAACAAGTATGAATTAAAATTATTTGGTGCTGTCTTAGATTTTTTTTAGGGTTCCGTACCTCAAAAGGGAAAAACGGAACCCTTATAGGATCACTTTGTTGTCCGTCTGTCTGTCTGTCAAGACCCTTTATCTCGGGAACTCGTGGAGGTATTGAGTTCAACTTAAAACCATAAACTCGGGTTCCTTGAAAGTAAAAAATCAAACTTATAAGTTTACATAAAAAAAAGACGAGGACGTTTATGCCGCAAAAAACGTAGGTAAGTATATTTCGACACTCATGGAAATCAAATTTTGTAGGGTACTTTTCACTAGACTGAAATTTGGCAAGAAGGAAGGTTAATTGCTCCATCACAAACACGTGTGTTGATGATTTGAAGTATAATAAATCAATCAAAAAAATAACAAAAACGATGCAATGTGTTTAAAGTTCATTTTCAAACATAAATTTTAGGTAAATGTCAAACTTATAATTTATGCAGTAAGATTTGTAGCTTTGTCAAAATTCAAATTTAGAAATCTACGTTAAAGACAATGTTTCACTTTCAATATGCTATGCGTTAAGGGGTTAATTTACAATAAGCCTAGCCTACTTTAATACCAGAACCAAAAGTGCATTTATTTATACCTATCGAGAGTAATAAAATTAGTATAGGTTATACTTAATAGGCTAGGTAAAGTTTTTGGAAGAGATGTAAATTATATTTTTTTTCGATAGTCGTCATCCTAAAGATCAAGGAACTGCGGCTCTTTTATTTTTATTTCCTCTAATATTTTAGAAATATTTTTTTAGTTATGGAGTTGACATTTGTAAACTTTAATGGCCGATAGGCTTGTTGCCTTTGTACTTAATGAAAGAGAAAAAAAAACTCACTTCTATATCTGTCATTATCAAGTCAAATCAAAGTAAACAAACGATTCAATTCAACGGCTCTTTTCTGTTTGCTTTCGTTTCTTGTGATCAGTGTTTTTAGAAATATTTTTAACGACCTCGGAACTAACCCCGGACTTTCAATTTTGCCGCTTTACTCTACGACCTTTGCAGGATATTTGGACTACGATTTATTTTCGACCCCTTTGGCACTGCTTGTTGGACACTGATTTCTTGATTTCACGACGACTCTTGCCTTTAAATTCCGTAATTCATTGCGTGGATTTTACCATTCAAACGTGCTCTCGTGGCTATCAAAAAGCAGGGCAAGAGTTTACGTGAAATTAAGAAATCGGTGCCAAAGGGGTCGAAAATAAATCATAGTCCAAATATCTCGCAAAGGTCGTAGAGTAAAGCGGCAAAATTGAAAGTCCGGAGTTAGTTCCGAGGTCGTTAAAAATATTTCTCCTTGATCTTTAGGATGACGACTATCGAAAAAAAATATAATTTAAATCTCTTCCAAAAACTTTACTCAGCCTATTGTATTTAACTTCTCATGGTGGTAGGAGTAGATTAGTCCTTAAAAATATTCTTTGTAGGTTTTTATGTAAATATTTTGTAATTTTTTTATAGATACTATCTAGTCCTGATGCCGCTAGCCTGCTTCATCCTGCCGACGGTCATCCCGGTGTACTACTGGGGCGAGTCCTGGAAGAACGCGTTCTTCGTCGCCGCGCTGTTCCGCTACGCTTTCATCCTGAACGTCACCTGGCTCGTCAACTCCGCGGCCCACAAGTGGGGAGACAAGCCCTACGACAAGTCTATTAAACCCTCGGAGAACATGTCCGTTTCGCTGTTCGCCTTCGGCGAAGGTTTCCACAACTACCACCACACGTTCCCGTGGGACTACAAGACGGCGGAGCTTGGTAACCACAGATTAAATTTCACCACAAAGTTTATCAATTTCTTTGCAAAGTTAGGCTGGGCCTACGACATGAAAACGGTGTCTGACGAGATAGTGCAGAGCCGCGTGCGGCGCACCGGCGACGGCTCTCACTCACTGTGGGGCTGGGGCGACCAGGACCAGCCCAAGGACGAAGTCGCCGCGGCTATTAGAATAAACCCGAAAGATGATTAGGTCTTGATTCTCCTCAACTAACTGATTATTTTGAGCTTCCTCGTTTTAGGGTCTAATTTAAGTTAAGTCTGTATACAATTTTTATGAGAATACGTCGTGCGATGCATAGTAAGACTATGCATCGCCTAAGAATGTTAGTAAGGTATTATTTATATGAATGATCTAGATTTGAATGACCTCTTTAAAGCGGTTTTTAGTTTGTGATAACACATCAGTATTATAGACCACATATCATTCTGTCCAGATATTTATGCTTTCTTCAGCATCCGTCTACCAACTACCAATAACATTACAAGTATTTGAAAATTAATTTAATAAGTCCTTATTCAATTGCTTGTGAAATCATGCTTGAAGTAGCCCAGTAAGTAATTACATATAGAAGTTAATTTTCACTGTTAGACTAGTGAAAACTAAATTATTTTTATTAGAAAATGTGGTATATAATATATTTAAGAATTTAATTTTAATATATGCATATTCTATGCACAAAGAGATTAGAGCTTCGCTGTGAACTTAGCAGGACTAATTCATGGATATTACCTGCTGGTACAATGTGTATTCGACTGATGTGTGGAGATGTTTGTGATATTAGAGTATCTATTGGCTCATTCGTTCATATGAACCTACGGATTACATAAGAAATACAATCCAGTGAAGAAAGGGTGTAACTCTTAATGTATGTGCTTAGTGTAATTATTTGAGAAGCTTGTATGTATGTAAGAAGTGAATTGAAGCAAATAAGTTAACTGTTTTAACACTTGCACGTAATCTTCCTGTCGTAGAAGCTAATTACGTAGGCACATTCAGATGAATCGTTGTTGTGAGTCTAATTTCGTATACTTACTTATGTCGTAGACATATGATATTGTTGTTCTATGTTTATTACATTTTGAAATTGAATAAATACATTTTAATTCTTATCTGTCAAATTTATTCTGTTCCATGTTCTTTTCAGTTTTTACACATTGATAGAATGGTTGCCATGTAAAACCATACCTACTATAGCAACTATGTTATGGTAACTTTGTAAATGATTAGTGGATCCACTCATGAACTTGCTCGGCCCAAAGCTACAGGCTGCGTCAGTCGTGGCCATGCGGCCTGAACTGTTTGTTAGCCAGCCGTTTAGTAGCAAAGCATTTGGTTCAAATCTAACATTGAAATGAAGGCGGATTGATCCAAATGTGTTGACCGCATGCGGCGAACGACTCGGTGTATTTAATTGCCGCTTTAGTGTCGCATAAACAGCACTGGAATTTCATCGTTCCGAAGAATATACTAAAATCCGTTCTACATACATACATTAACACCACACCTTCATTCCCAGAGTGGGTAGAAATACCAACAACTCTAAAAAGATTTGTTTATAATTCTGTAACCCCATTTTGCACAATTAGGCCAAGAAAATACTATGGTAAATCCATTCCATTCATAGTTATTTTAAAAACTACGTTTGGACCTGGAATCTAACTCCAAACAGCCAAGCGCTCGTAACATCAGCAACACAGTTAACTGATCATTCGTGAATTTTGTCACCTTACAATAATGCTCATTGTAAACTGAAAAGTTCTCCGAGTTTATTTAAACTTAAAAAAATCATAGACTTTTACCAGTGGCGTAAGATAACGGCACCAGCGGCGATATTATGGTTGGTCATATAAATATGTTGTTATGGGTACGTTTAAACAATAGCTACTATTGGTAATACAACGCCCAATCAGCTATGTAGACTGAACACAGTCGTTTTAATCAAAGACTACTATTGTATGTTTTAATAGAGTTGCTATGACCACGCTATAAAACTTAATGCGGCAATATAACGGAACTCTAAAGTGGCTCATCAATTAAAGACTGCGACGACATCATGTTGCTATGGGTACGTTTAAACAACAACTACTATTGGTAATACAACACCCAATCAGCTGTTCATATCGAACACAGTCGTTATTGGTCGTTTTAATAGAGTTGCAATGGCCACGTTCCAACAAAACGTACCAAGTAGCTACGTCACATTCGTAGGGGCGTGTTACCCTAGAGATTCTACTGCTAGTAAATTTGCGAAACTAATGAATATCTCGAAAACTACGCTATATCCAACAATATATTTATACTAGTTTTTTTTCTCCAATTAGGCGTCAGAATCAATGGTTAAAGTCTGTCGGGTTCCTCGGGCCCACGGTGTATAAGAGAGTTATTACTTATGATAATTATGAAGAGCAGTATAAGTAACGGTTTTACCCGTTGGAACCATCTAATGGTGTCATACTGTTTTAACCATTAGATCCACCTAATGGTGTCATTGAAGAAATACAACGTGCTTATCTAACTCCAAGAACTTTATTTCAAGATCGTATGAAAGTGCTATAAATCTTTAACCCTTCACTATTCAAGATATTATAGACTTAACCTATACATATAAACGAGTTATACAACGCTTTTAGTGTTTAGTGTTACTAGGTTACTACACTCAATTAAGTTCGTTGTAGAACCAGTGGCGGTACTGAAGTTGGTATATAATCTAAAGCTATATAAACACCTTCACTAAAGCAAATACATAACATCACGCCTTCATTCCCAGAGTGGGGTAGGCAGAGCTACAGAAATACCAACAACTCTAAAAAGACTTGTTTATAATTCTGTAACCACATTTTGCACGATCAGGCCAAGAAGTTTACTAGTGTATTTAGTGACAGGTTGCAAGCCCATCGCCTAACAGTACTACAAGCCCTTAAACCCTTAGTCGCCTCTCACGACATCCACAGGAAGACATGGAGTGGCACTATTCTAACCCGGCAACCACACGGGACAAATATATAGCAAAAATACTTGGTGGGACATTGACAAGGTCTTTAAATAGCTTTTAACGCTACAGGCCGCAACAAGCTTTAGCGTTATATTATGTACCTATACAAGCAGCCACTGAGCCTACACTAACTCTAAACTAAATACGGTTCTAATTCGATATTTACAACTCTTAATATACTACCTAAGGAGCTATTTCATAACTCATCTGTATTACCTTTAGGGACAATGAAATACATTATAAATCAGTAGTAGCACACTAAGCTTTAAAAAAACCTGCAACCAACACTTAATTGTTTGGTGGGCAATATCTGTAGATGAATAAATTAATCCAATTATTCATTCCTAAACTCTGCGCGTAGAACCAGGACGTGCCCTGCTATGCACAATACAGAACTGATGATAAAGTAGTAATATTTTGACTTGTATTCATAAATTATGATTTTGTTCTGCATTCGCCCATCCGAACTCTACGTACTCTAGATTTGTCGTAACCCAGATTCGTCGTAAAACCTGCAGTCGGTCAAGAAAGTGGTTTCTTGCTTTAAATATCTGCAATCTAAAAATAAAATAATAATGTATTGCCCTAAAAATATAGACACTTTCAGCTGACATGCACCAGTAATCGACAGCTTTTAATTCAAAGATAAGATAAGGGTTATAAATTGATTTGCAAAACAAACGAATAACTCTTATCTTCTTTAAATAATAGTCCGTGTCGAACATTGGTCCTATGTCGAGTACTGGGCTGGGATTCTACACGGTAATAACTAATAACGATATCGTATTTGACGTGTTTCCGTATTGTCAGTTTTCATAACTCTTATGTCATTTTCAATAATGGCGACTGTTAGCAAACAGTTAATATGCCATTTCCCATTTTTTGAAGTTAATGAAATTAATGGTTGTAGTAAGTAACGAAATATTAATTTGAATACGGAATATTACAATATGCAATTTCAATATTTTAATCCAGCCATTATCAATCGTTTATTTGACATTTGCTGTCTAGCTTGAACCAGTATGTAAGTAAGCAAATGTCGTATCTTATCGGAGAGGTTTCTGAAGTGTCGTCTCCTAATTCACTCTCTCGGCTAAGGAATTGTTCACAAGGAATTTCCGGTTAAAATTGGGGATCACGTAAAAAAAAACTACTTACTTGTTTTTATATTTTTATTCGAAAGAATAGACTTTTATAAGCAATTAAAAAAAACAGATTTTTTGGTTGCGTCATATAATTATAAAAAATAAAAACAGATTATTAAATCTGGGAGGGATTAAGATGGACACTAACCTTAGTCCGTCACAACAAGTAGTTTTTTTTTTTGGGATCCCCAATTAATTCAGTTTTCACACCACCTGCTCGACAATGCCAAATTACATATCATGCAAACCTTACGCAAACCAACTCATTAAAGCCCTTGGCTTTAGCCGGGGTGTAATGTTGTACTGAATCTCATTATAACTCGCTGGGTTGTAATATTTTCACTTTTCATAGTTCTTATTACAATGGCCTTAAAGTCTTATTTCGTAATAAAAGATCAACTAATACTCGAAGGCCGGGCGCGGCGCCGCCGCCACCGCCGCGTCGAACCTAATTTGAAAATCGAACATTTTCTAAAATCGAGCTGGCCACGGCAAGCTGAATGGAACACATTTGAAATTAAACAAAAGCCGCGAGTATTGTAAGACGCTGCAATAAAATACATTGGTGATAACTGCAAAGTTTTAAATAAATATTGTCTTTCCACAACTGGACTAATGTCTCAAATATCAATTTTCACTTTTAATTTTAATTTACTATAATAAAACGCTGTTTTTAGTAGACTCGCTTTTTTATTGTCTCGCAAAAGGTGAGAAAAGTAGAGTACACTCCTCGGGGATAAAGCTGTTTTCGTCTTGGGCGCGCTTGAACCCCTCACTGCGCTCAGGACTCTTCTTAATTCCCTCGCTTCGCTCGGGAAGTCGGGAATTAACTCGTAACACCCTCGCTGCGCTCGGGAGTTAAATCTGGAGTCCTTCGTTACGTTCAGGATTCAATATCGCGCCCGTGACATAAAACTGTGCTTTATCCCCTCGGTGTATAATCTACTATTGTTCTAGAAAATCATTACTTTAATATGGCATAGTTGGACATATGTTGATATAACATTATTTACTCGTATTATCGTCAGGAATACGCTGTCAAAATCTGTCGGGTTCCTCGGGCCCACGGTGTATAACCTCTATTAAGACTTTATACAGGTTTTACTTGCAAAAATTTGTGCCAAAATCGTGGGTATAAAGGTGTTATAAGTTATAACACTATAACTCTCTTATAAGTCATGCGCTAACACTAGAACCGAAATGCGGGTCACTAAAGCTTTTCTTAACGCTTGGGTATTTGATGGTTGTGTGGTATTAAGGAATAGAGTATTGTTTCTCAAGTAAAAATATTATTTTTCAAGTAATCAAACATAAACAATTAACAATGAGAAAAAGTTTGCTATAAAAGGTTTTTTGTTGCCAAAAAAGTTTTAATTTACCTAGTTAGTTAACGGAATAGGTACTTTTATGGACCGTTTATTATAATTATTTTTATTTCCACGGTTTTCCGTGTGCGGCAACATAAATTATGACTTACCTATTGAAAGTGAACGTATCACATCGTTTTTAAAATGAGTCTAATATAAGTACCACCACCGCTTAGCGGCGTGCAATATAAAGGCTGGTCTTACAGTCGCGTCGTCGCGTCGCGTCGAGCGGCGCTTGTAAATTCACTAGACTCGCGCGCTTGTAAATTCACTAGTAGCGTTTTATAGTCACATTAGTCACGCTGTTGAAGCGCGCCGCGTTTCTCATAGGTCTGCCTTGCGTCAAGCGCGTGCTGTTGAATCGCCCTGTTTGACACCGCAACTGTGAAACCAGCCTAAGAATACAGGGGAGTTCCCCGCAAGATTCAAAGAAAGATGTTCGAGACTTGTTGGGAATTCACCTGTATTTTTAAAATAAGTTGCCATTATTAAAGTGGAGTTCCTGGCAGGGCTCGGATACCGGTTAAATTTTCAAACCGTTATCATGTACTTGCAGCAAAACCTTTTCATTTCGGTTCCGTTTGCATAAACCTGTTTTAATAACCGGTTTTTGGAGAAACTTTTACATAAAGTTCTTTTCGAACTAACCGGTATAGAGCTAAAAAAACGGTTTAACCAGACGCACGTCACGCACCATAAACAAACGACGCTTAGTGTTTTTATTCAGTGCAAATCTTTTGGTGTCTTGACTCGCTGCTCGTGGATTAAACTGGTTAATTAAGGTTAAAATAATGTTCTCAAAAGGTTTGCGTTCCCTGGAAAAGTTGGGAGCAAAACCGAAATAAGCCGGTATTAACCGGAATTTTTATTACCGGTTCCGAGCCCTGGTTTCTGGAATCCGGTTTATTTATATTCTGAATGTAGGAGAAATTTTCCCTTGTTCCTCGTCGTACGACCAACTCCTACCACCAGTGGTACGAGACGGAATTGTCATTCCTCGTCGTCCCACTGAATGCAGATACATGCAGTGAAGGTAGCTCTACTTAATTTCCCTTTAGATGTTTTTTTTATTATTTATTAAAGAGTTCCACACAAAATTAGTACACTAAACAATAGATAACTATAACTACCTGTAAGGGATAAAAATAAAGCTAATAAATAAATAAAAATCTAAAGGGAAATTAAGTAGAGCTACCTCCACTGCATGTAAGTGCAATCAGTGGTATGTACAACAAGGAATGACAATTCCTCCACTGGTGGTACGACGAGGAACAAGGGGAAATTTTCACGTTAGAGTTCGAGGGACCCGGGCACTACCCCGTCTAGCCCTCCAGTAGGCCACACTGACCTTTACAAACGGCGTTTACAGCATAGCGTTAAGTGTCTTCATAACGTTTTTTTTACCTTTTTACGCCACCGTCGGCTGGGCTGCAACTTTACGTGCCCCAGACGCCAACGACGACATACTTATGCCGCAACCGCGCCGATAGAAAATGACGTATGGAGCGTACAGCACTCGGCGGTATAATTAATACGGGATTAAAGTAACATACATTTACCACCTTATTCATAAACGCACAAAAATACCCTATAAAGTATTGTCTGTAACTTTCTGTCGAGTTAAATGTCATATTGAAAGATAAGGACAAAGCATACCTACTTTAAGCACACAAGCTAATTTGTGTTTATGAATAAGGGGGAAAGTCTACTCTAGTAGAAAAGGAGTGGGGGACGGGGGTCCGTAGGAGAAATTAAGTAAGGTATTGTAGCATTAAATTACTTTATCTGCTTAAGATTCATGGATTCTAAAACTAGGAAAATAACAAATCCAAGGATTAAAAATGGCTAATGCTGTGATGTTATCTGGTCAAATATTGGTATGATCTTAGCTATAAATCGGTGCACATTATTACTATTTATTGCGAAGTAGCAAACCGATCCCAAAACCTCTTAACCTTTTGTATTAACCTCTCTAATACAGTATAAGATAAATAATACCCGTAGGCCAGCAAATCCCTTACTGTGCGTCGCGACGCCTAAGGGCGTCATGGGCTCATGGCGCTATCCCAGGGGAGTCGCGAACCGGTAGGCTTGCTCAGTGCTCACGTCGCCGGTTATTTGCGCACGTTTTGAGTCCCTGCACGTCGGTATTTTCACTTACAAGTGAGACGCAAAACAATATTAACATGTACAGGAAGTCGCACTATATAAAAAATTGGGAAACCGTGCCATAAGCTATATTTGATAATGTCAAATAATATTCGTAGAATTTCTCATATCAGAGTCTTATTTATACCTATTTCACGTTAGGCGCAGTCACGTAGTCTGTGGGCGCAGTGGCGAGATAGCGTTAGCTAGCTGATGTTTCTCGATCCTCTCTAACTAGATAACTGACGTAAGTGTCGCGGGACAGATCATACCTATTAACTCGGTTAAGCCGTGGTGGTGTAGCCGACCTTGCTCACTCCATACGTTTAGGCGCGTGGCAGTTAGCAACTCTTGCAGTTTCTTCTCAAGCTCGAGCGGTGTAAATCAACAATTATTAACGAAAGCTTGATGTTAAATATTCTCTTCGTGGAACAGATCCTGTTCGTCACACTTGTCCGGCAGGCAGACGAAGAACTCGAACAAGTTCATGATGGGTCCCCTCGAGAACGGGTTCTGGTAGCGGCCCCGCTTGTCCCTCAAGTACGGGTATCTCTTGTAGTTGAACATTTCGTTGGTTGTCAAGTTCATACAGGCATGGAGAATCTGGAAACAATGTAAACATCAAACGTATGTTTACTCGTATAGCATTTTAACCCACTAAATCGCGGTTCACTACTGGTACCTACTATAATTTTCTTACGTGTTGCCAAAAAAACCTAACTGTAATTATAGCTTGATAAATATGGGTTTGACATAACAGGTGTAATTACAATAATCTCAAGTGGAAACCACCATATTACTTAATGATCAGATAGTGCCTTAAAATTGGATCATGTTTCCAATTTCATTCCGAACAGCTCCTTAATTTTTTTTAAACTCTTTTTTGCTTCACTAGGTACTTGTTAAGTTGTACCTTTACAACAAATACTGAAATGTAACCAAGTCATCAAATTTTCTTAAGCTTAAAGTAACACAAGTACAATACATACGGAAGTACAGGTCAGGATCCACCCAAGTGCGCAGAACGTGAGCGCTTCGAGCAACCCCAGCAGATACAGAAGGCCGAAGCCTTCAAGCAGGAGGCAGTAGCAGGCGAAGTAGATGGATAGCGTGCAGTTGATCGCAACGCTCATCACGAACAGAAAGAACCACATACGGTTCCGAACGCCGACGCAGTTGTAGATGAACGGGCAGTGGTGGTCGAAATAGGCGACACAGCGCTTACAGATGCGGCAGTGCTTTGCCCTGTGAAACATGTTAGCGGGCTTACGCAGGCACTTAGAGGGCAAAGACAAGAGCGGTGGGATCTGATGAAGTTGGTGATGGGATGAATCGTTTGTTTTAAACGTATAACGTTCCTTCCTTCAAAATTTACTCCAGATTTTGTTTATACCTAATCTCGTACAAATGAGCATCTCAACGGGGCCATATTGGCTCATATAAAATTGGTCTTTCGATTTTTTATACAAATAACGATTTGGGACTATCATTTCTCCGAAAAATTTTGCTCATAATTACTGTGTTCTTCATTTGTTATTCATAATCATCGCAACTCCTCAAGTGAATTTAACTGAAACCGTTCTGATTTTAGGACGTTTATAAAACAAACCTAACCTAACCTAACCTTATTTACATGTTGGATATTTTTAAAATCCTGTATGATAAATATTGATTATGATGTAAAATGGTAGAGAAATAATTTTACGAAGAGTGATCATTGTGGTGCAAAATGGTATGAGATAATTTTAAAGGAAAACTATCACGACTAAGTAGACATCATTGGTTCTTGAGATACAGGCGATTAAAGTGTTTATACCTACTAAAATCATTTAAGACGGCACCAATTGACTTTAAATAGAAAATTTGTGATTACTTGATGATTTTTTGTTTGTAGTACTTAACGGCTTCGGAACCCTACACTGAGCATCGTCCGACATGCTCTTGCCCGGTTTTTATTAATTCCCAAATTATCTACTTAAACGTCTTATAGGTGCCTAGTTACGCAGAGTGCTCTAAGTTTTGATCGTAAGTAATGATAATGAGTGTATGGTATCAATGCCATTAGGTATTACGTAAAACTACGCATTTTGGTTTTTCAAGAATTTGCCATTGATATGGGGTTTACGAATGATTTACAATTTCAAATTAAATTAAATGGCTTAGGACGACTCGGCTGAGTAAGTATAAACGCAAATCATAATAAATATTTATAAAAGATTAAGTACCAATTTCACCATACGATGTTAACCACTTAACAGACGATTAGGGCGTTAACCGTGGTCAAAATGTAGAATGCTAACAGTTGATTACCTAATATTGATAAAATTTAACGATGGTGAAATTGGAACTAATGATTGCACCGGTAATGGCGACAAACACCAATGTTGGACACTGAATTGTTATTTAAAAAGAAGAAACTCATTTTTATTGAAACTATACTGTGTATCTTCGAATTTAAAGTTGGCCATTAGTAAAGTCAGCATCAAAAGTAGCTAAGCAGAATAACATGCTCAAAATTATCCTGACACTACGTACAATAGAGTCGAGTGCAGATCATTTTGAGCTCTTCGGATGCGTAGCTACTTCTGCTGCTGACTGTACCTAGTGCCTGTTAGTCAAAGGTGTCCAATATTCAAAGAATTCTCAGTTTGATTTCTTACCTAAGTGGGCGCAAACACCGACACGTATGGCACAGCCGAGATAGAATGACATTCCTTTTCTTCCACTTGTCGTAGTAGGGAATCTGTCTGATGGCGCGGTAGTAGGTGTCGGAGTTCTGAGGGATGTAGCCGGGGTCGCGCCGGTTGGCTGTCACCCAGCTGAGCCACATGATGGCGTTCCAGTACAGGAAGCAGTAGTGCGACAGCCGCAGCGTGTTCCAGGTCAGAGGGATACACTGGAACAAATAATGTAATCAGGCTAAAACAAAAGTTAAAAAACAGTGAACAACCCGAGAGTACAACCATAATAATAGTCAAAAGATATATTATTTTATTACAACCAATGTCAAGTTCAAATTCGCACAGCGCACATTTCTTAAAAATATACTTACGTCTACCTGACACATTTAGGTAAGAACCCTTACTATAATATTAGTTATTCTTGTATTAGTTCCTTTGAGATATGTGCTTCTCAACCAATCAATTTAAATTTAATACTCATCAGTCTCATCACAGACTTGGGTAGATACTTTTTATCCAGGAAAAACGGATAATTTTCGAGGAAATTGCGATAGTCGACTTCTACAAAGACGTGGTACTTGACAAAAGTTAGTCCTAAATATTTTTTGCCGGACTACTCACCCTAAACACATACATAGGATAGCCCCACAGCAGAACAGACACCAGGAAAAACAGCAGAGGTCCTTTAGACTCTCCGGCGCCGCCAAACAGCAGAGCCCACAGTTCCGACAACGGCGGCATCCAATGGGACTTGCGCTTCATCTCTTTGGTTAGGAGTTTTACCACCTCTGCGTGTCGGTGGCTCTGGGCCAACATTAGCGGAGTTTTGCCGTTCTTGTCTCGAGGCTCCAGCTCGGCCTTTACCTGGGGTGATAAGTAACAAAATTGGTATTTTCATATCTTTAGATCATTACCTATTACTAGCGTATATGCAATTCACAGGTCAGCACAACGATAATTCAGAACCGTCACGTGCTATTGTGAGATCGAATGTCACTTGCGATTGTCATCTCTTGTACCTTCAAGGTTACAGCTTGTGCATTAAGCACGCAGTAAGTTATGGTAGGCTTAAGTGAATTAATAAACAAATATTCATGGGACAAACTTACACAAATTGACTTGGTCCCAGACTTAGCTCTAGCCTTGTATTTACTCTGGGTACTAGACAATGATAAACATTGTAAAATAAAGAAACACGTACCCACTTACATAAATAGAAAAAATCCAAGACTCGGAAACAACTCAAATATTTGCCTATACCGGAAATCGAACTCGTGCCCGCTAGCTTCGTAGGCAGGGTCACTATCAACTAGGCTAAACGTGTGGTACTCTTTATTATAAATCATTAGAAGCATACCTTTTCGCACAATAGCCTCACACACGTAAGGTTCCCTGACAAGCAAGCCAAATGCAACGGAGTAGAACCAAAGTTGTCCGTGCAGTGCAGCGGGACTCCCGAGTATATGAGCAGCCGGACCAGGTCAGCGTGGCCCTTGTACGCGGCCCAGTGCAGCGCGGTGTCTCCGTTGATGTCGGACAGCCGCGTGGCCGCGCCCATGCCGAGCAGATAGGCTGCTGTGGCGGTTTTGCCGTACATGCAGGCAGTCATGAGCGGAGTCAGACCTGGCAATAATAGGATTTGGTGTAAACTCTCGTCCGATTGAGCGTTTATTGTAGATGACATAAGGACTAAGGTCGGCCTTATAAGTAACTGCACACTTTAGTAGGTACTTTGTCACTTTAACTTTATGTTTGAACTGCTGCACAAATCAAAGTCGTTTAAGCTACATGGTAGGTACTCGTAGCTAGTTATAAGGCCGACTGTACCTTTACTCGAGACGGCCATTCTTACGGTGGTACTTACTTAGGTACCAAAGTAAGTATAAAGGGTTTTTTTTTCAGTGCACAAACTTTTATATTTGGTTTGCCGCTGTAAGTCAAGAATTTGTGTATTGTTAGTTTTTCTCTAGCTTTAAAAATAATAGAGACACGGACGGTCAAATAATTCCACAATTTTTGATAGCAACTATATTAAAAAAACCCAATAACGGCTGAATAAATATCAGGGGGGCAATTTTTGACGCTCACCGGTGAAAAATGACAAACTTAAAAATCCATTTGTGTAGCGATTGAATCTACGAGCGAGCCCACCTTTTGGATTTGATATCATAACGCCTGTATCATATCAAATCCAAAAGGTGGGCCCGCCCGTAGATAATACGCTGCACTAATTGATTTTAAAGTTAGTAATTTTTCGTCAGTGAGCTACAAAAATTGCCCCCTGATTGGGCGTTGTATCACCAATAGTAGCTGTTGTTCAAACGTGGCTATAGCCATTATTATTATTTCGGTGCAACAGCTGTTATCAATCATAATCATAATGTAGTCATGACAGGGACCGACTGCTCAGGTGATTTCGCAGTATCACGCGACAGGTTTAAGAACCGGATGAGTAACCGGAGGTTTAACAAAAAAAAACAATGTCTTTATCATCGCAATATGTTTTTTTAACAATAACAAACCACATGTTAAAATTTGTGCACTGATTAACAAATATCCTGTATACATATATATTGTTTTATTTACATGCTAGCATGTCAATCGCTTATATTGAGGATCAAAGGATTTATTGTTTGATGCAATCTAGTCCCTGAATTTTCTTAATTCTTCTCTAACAGTTGTAACCCGATGGTTCTTATTGTAGCCTACCTTTAAAGTCAGCAGCGTTCACTGCGACACCGGACTGCAGCAGCACCTGCACCACAGACGCGTGGCCCTTGCGGCAGGCCCAGTGGATGGGACGCGGGCCCTGCGGGTAAATAAGATTATGAATACCTACATTATATTACTCGGAACTATAGACATGCAAACACAGCGAAGATAAACACCGGGCAAAAGCGTGTCGGACCATGTAGGGTTCCGATGCCGTTACTTCCAACAAAAAAATAACATGAAAGTACATATGAACAAATTTTCTACTCGTAGGTATTTAAAGTTATTGGGTGCTGTCTTAGACGATTTTTAGTAGGTAATAAACACTTTAGTCACCATATCTCAAGAACCAATCAAATCTACTTAGTCGTGATAGTTTTCCTTTTAAATTAATTTGTATGTGCTTTCGTTTATGATATTTTCCAGATTTTAGTACTTACTGGTCTCAAATCATAGAAACAATTGTTTCTATGATCTAAGGTACTTGTAGTTTTTGCTGTAGGGGTTAGGGACACGTAACTCTAGCGAAAATGGCACTTTTAGAGTTCAATGTATACTAAACCCTAAACGGTCCCTCCAAATCTAAAAGTTGATAATGACGTACTCTACAGGTTTTTAATAGTTATCCAACAATACGTGTATCACACGATGTTGTAAAGTAAAATATCTTACCCTTGCCTTAGGTAAATGTACCTACAAGAGGTACCCTAAAATGTTTTTCTCGTATTTCATAATTGATTCTAGACTTTGTGCGTGGCACTGCGTGGTATAAATATTTATGTGTACAAAATTTTGATTTTGTTACAAATGTAACAAAATTAAAATTAAAACAGTTTCTGAGTAAAAGTGAGAGTGACACACAGACAGACAGACGGACATGGCGAAACAATAGTTTGACTTCGGAACCCTAAAAGCATGTAAATAATTAAAGACGTGAGTTCCGAAGATAATATTGGGTAGGTACTTAATATTTAGGATGTACAGACATGGGGTGATGCTCACTATCCCCAGAGTTGGTACCTTAAAAACCTACGCAGAAACCAAGGTCAATTATTTTCACCTGTGGCATAGGCTTATATAGGAGATCCAACTGTAGTGACCATATTAAAGCAAATAATCGTAGTCTTAACAAAATTAGTTCTTAGAAAAACGATAAGCCGCTATAGAACCCTACGTTCCCTCGTAGGAAGCCTACAATGACTAATTTTGATATTACCACTCGTATGTTTTAGTAAACTAACGGTTAAAATTAAATTTTGTCAGGGTTTTATAGGGTAACAGCACCAGTGGCCAGCCAGGAACCAGTGGTCAGCCCTTTGCGTCGTTTATTAGTCATAAATATCGCTACAATTAGAATAAACGAATCGCGAGTACTTAAATAGATACTTTGATTCCTCATTGGTTAATATGTCACGCGATAGGTGTGGCAGGGGATCAGGGGGAAGAAATAAACTCGTTCATACAGGTGACGGCGGTCGAAAAGAGCAGTAGTGTCATGTCCACCATTTTGATTACATCACGTGGTGTTCTCTTAAAAGGTAAGAAAAAACATGTTTTATTGTTATGTGATAGTATTTTATGCAATTTGGCTTTATGTATTACTTCAGTATGGAGATATAATAAATTTGAATAAAAATATCGCTGATTTACGTAAATATTGTGAGGGCTGAGCATTGGTTACTACTTTTTTATAAAAGATCCAATGGTCGGCCCCACGGGGCTGGTCACTGGATTCTTGAATTATTTTTAAAATTGCGAGAAAAAGCGGCCATTAGAACCGTTAAATTTAAATTTTCAAATTTAGTAAGACATATCCTTTCATATTCCTCAAAAACCCCAGTGGTCAGCCGCATTAAACATTTTATTTTTACGCGGCTGGCCACTGGGTGTTGTAGATCCAGTATTCAGCCCCGATCTAGCTGGGTACAAACGAAGATACTGTTAATTGACCGTCCATAGACTTTAAAACGTTGCGATAAGGTTTATATTCGTATGTGTTTTCGACTGGAACTTACGAAATGAATGAATGCAACGACTTGATACCTGTAATTGATTACTATAATATTCAATCTGGACAAACGAATTATTTTAGTGTACGTAGGATCTCTGAAATTAATGAATGCAACGACTTGATACCTGTAAATGATGACTATTATATTCAACCTGAATAAACAAAACATTTTAGTGGACGTAGGACCTCTGCAAATGTTTCACCAGCATTGAAACAGATTCTACAAATACCGTCCCCTATTAAAAAATCTATAACCCCTAGAGTTATGAATCGAATCGGAGCAATATCATCTAAAGACTGGAGAGAATTTGAGAAGCAAAAAGAGGATGAAAAAGAGAAGACGAAGGCTTCTTAGAAAGAAAATTAAAACGGGAAATTATAAAAAAAGAAAAAGCAGAAAAAATAGCAGCCAAACGAAGTAAAAAGAAAGCGTGAGCACTAGTGAAGTAAATAAAAAGTGCACAAAGAAACGGAAAATAGATCTTTCGTCTGTTTCGTTCCATTTATTAAATAGTGATGCAGTTCCTATTGATGAAACCCGCTCCAAAAAAAATGAAAAAAAGTGTTGTAAAGAATCTAAGTGTGTAAAGATTATATCTAATCAACGTGTCTGCTTCCCTAACAAGGAGAATATTGCTTCGATATCTTCATCCGGTTCCCCGAGCACATGAAAACATATTGTGTCAAAAAAAATACTTTACCTAAACTAGCGTTAAAAACTAGTAAAAGGAAAATAACATAAACATTAATGAATGACCGGGAAATAATGAATATCTTAAATACAAGTAGCAGTTTGGATGATTACATAGATATGATATGAGTATATAAGATAGATATGTTTTGTTGATCCTTTTTTTCGTTATTAAAATAGGAAGATTATGACTGTGATTATTTGATTGTAAGGATAGTTTTTGCTAAGTACCTACTATTAGTAGATTTGCTAGTGACCTATTATGTGTATTAAACCTGAGAGGAATATTTACTTATATAGGTATAGATACATTACTAATGTAGTTAATTTTCATATAAATAAATATTGATGTTTTTATGATTAAGTTCTATAAAATAAGGTCACAAATAAGTACTGTGATAAACAATCACAGTACTTATTTGTAATATTATTGCTTGCAATAATATTTCTGTCAGGTGAGTTTTTTTTGTTTTGAAAATATTTAGGTATAAGAAATAAGAGAGACTTAAATAATATCGATGATTTGATATAAATAATGCTCATTTTGATCTCATGCTTACTCATAGTTATAAGGGCTGAGTACTGGGTTCATCGAGGCTGATTATTGGATTTTAGAGGCTGACCACTGGCAAAAAGTGCCATTTTTAGTTTGAACTTAAGTATATATTTTATAAAGAGGAATATTGTTTTTGACATATGTTGTTTATAAAATAATAATAAACAATGAATCCAATCATGTGCTACGTTTAATTATCCGACGAATCCTGTAAAAATGCCAGCTGTTCAAACTTCAAAAAGTCGTTATGAGGCTGACCACTGGTACTGTTACCCTAGTGTATTTTATGTCCGCGTTGTACCTGGGTGCCCAGACAGGAGAGGTCGACGGGCGCGGCGCGCTCGACTAGGTAGCGCATGACGGCCACGCTGCCGTCCAGCGCCGCCCAGTGCGCTGGCGTGTAGCCGTGCTGGTCGCGCGCGCTCAGCACCTCCACGCCCAGCTTCTCCACCAGACGCTCCATCTCTGACACTTCGCTAAAATATTAACATACTTACCTACTCATTAATTATTACGTATCAGCGGCTTATAAATATGGGATTAAATAGGGTTCCGGCGTTCAAAGTTCGTGTGACATATTGGTTTAAAATGCACAGCAGCTGGCGACTTCGGTCAATGCGTTACTTGTGTGTAACTTTTGGTGGACTTACGAGTACAAGACGTAATTTTTTCGAAAACGTTATTTCGATGTAAGGGTATGAGAGAATTCAGTTTTATCTTTCTGGGCTTAGAGAAATATCATTTGACGCACGTGAAAGACTATAGGAAAAATGTTGAGGAATCACGCAAGCCGTCGCGTGCTTTGTACATTTTGATATGTCCTCTCATTCCACTTGGCTCCAATGATTTCGATCCCATGGAATCGCCTTTTTAACGCTTAAAATACAAGATGTCTATTTTGCGCTGCCAACCATGACGGAAACATCCGTAAAAGGCGTTGAAAATGTCAATGTGTGTGCCATCAATCACTTTCTATATATCTTTCTAATTTGACTAGCCCCTGGGTCAGGCCGCATAGGTACCTATAGTACGTTACGTATGACCTACCTCGACCTCACTGCTTCAAAGATCAGTTGATGCAGGTCAGAGTGGTGGTAAAAGCTGGTGAAGGTGCGAGGTGGGGCGGCGGGCGCGTCGGGGGACAGGGGCGAGCAGGGAGGCAGTGCCTCCTCGGCCGCCATGCTGCAGGGGGGCGGCTGCGGCAGCGCCCACACGCCGCGCGCCGCCCCCGGGCTCGGGTACACCTGGCGACAACATCGCTTTAGACCAGTGAGCCTATGCAAGTTGCATTTTGTAAACGTGGACGAGTTCCATAATTAAATAAAATTGTCATAAGCTGCCGTTTGGAAGCGTCGGTACGTGTAGCATATGTTAATGCCCTTAACTTTTACAGATTTCTGTCAGGCCAGACGGCTAGCACAAGTTGTCTACGACTTGTTTGTCGCTGCGATATCCTGTATCCTGAGAGGATATTGGGTGGGCCTTGAAACTGATAGGACGACAGTAAAATCTTTATCTACGCATATCTCATCACATAGTGCTCTAAAATGCGTTCAGAAACCGTAGGAAATGACCAGCATTATTACAACCAATTTTACTATGAGAACTTTATTGTCTGCGGTAGACGGTAAAATCCGTACTGTAATTATTATTTATTACAGTGTAGTGTCGATTTTTGTAACATATGAGTTTAAATTTGGAACAGCTGTTAAAACTTAAGAGGGTCTCTATTCTAGTATCCGAGTTAACGATTGGGTTATTTGAAATTACTGTAACCTAAACCTGCTTCAATACACCTAGTTGGATATAATACGTGATAGAAAAATCAGATGCGACCTTGAAGACACTGAAAGCGCTCAGCCCATTTAGTTCAAAACTCTGCAAAAGCTAGAATAAGTACCTATCAGGGTTCTATAATGAATCTGCCTGCCGTGCGCTTCCGACGCATGCCAAAAGTGCCAAAACACATCAGCCAGATGTCAGGAAATATCTATTCTATCTGGGTCTATATGGATCTATTCATTTGTCGCTGCCTCTTGAAGGATGTCCGCCAGATAATTTTAATATCCTCATTATAAAAGCTAGTAGGTAGGTAGGTAACTGAATTCTGTACTAGACTTTTGATATAACAGCAGGTAATTGGTTTGGTTAAAGTAAACCTACAGTGTAGTGTAAAAACGAGTACCTACTTACCTAATGCAACAAATTTTAGAATTGCAAATTACAGCTATTTGCAGCCACAAAGTATATCAATATTCTTTAATGCTATCTTTTCATGGACCAAATTATTTTTAAGGTCCGTTACAATAGAGGCCATAATGTTCTCTAATTTTAGGTGTGTTATTCTAAAATAACCTGTAAATAACCTTTAAAAATAAAGTTCAATCCGCTCGGGTTTGCTGGACTAAAATTGTTCATTTAAGGGTTTATTTATTATACTATTCAAATTTCAATCTTTAGGAATCTAATTGGAATTTAGGAAGATGTAATTGCAGTTAGGCTATAGTTGGTTTAACGAAATTTGGTATTAACTATTTAATAACAATCCAATAAGGGATCATAAAACATTTAATAAAGTAATAACCCTTTTGGAATGAATACCTTGCTGCTCACGGTGAGGCCGACGCCCCCCGCCACCGCTAGCCCGTCGCTCTCCGCCACGGCCGCCGGGCCTCCGCCGCCTCGAGCTCGCTCTGCCTGTGCCACGCCGCGCTCACTCAACTAACACCTCTTAACACCGCCCTCGACTTATCTATCAAACAATCACATCTGCAGTGTCGAAGTAAGTACTAAAATCTCCTGAATAACAGTCATAAGACAAATTTGGGCTTTTGAAACATGGGGCGACGACGCTCACAACTACAGGGTTGCTACGACAAACGTATCGATTTGCGCTAAAGCCTAGGCATGCGCTAAACGAGCTGCGGGAACTTTTAAAAACAGCCCTTGTGTTACGAGTTACACCTTGGGGTAATGTAATGAAAACTGTACCTCACTGTGCTAGATATTATGAGAAGTTTTGCAAGGTTGTACAGTGCTTCTATTTTGTTAATATCCCTCTGCAAAAAATATCCTGTCAGATGCGAGTGCGAGTGAGACCGCGATAGCTAGCAATATTTTATAGTACACACCTTTGTCCGTCTGTCAGTTTATTGTAGGTAAAAAACTGTTAATAATAAGAGAAAATCGAAGAAGTCAAATTTCTACGTTACTTACAAACAAGCGACAAACGACGAAGTTACGAAATAGGTATAAACATCATTTTAACCTACCTATATTTTCTAACAAGGCTAGGTTTTCCCAGGGACAAGACTGTTATTCAAATCTATGTCAATATCTTACGTGAAGTCTCATATGGGATTTATCATAATTAACGTATACTTAGGTAAGTACAGTCAACAGCAAAAGTAGATCATATGATCATGTTAGTACTTTATCGCACTAACGTAACAATACTGCGACAATTGGGATGCGGCAAAATAGTGAAAGTGACAAGGTACTAAAATGATCATCAACTTTTGCTTTTGACTGTAGATGAGTAATTGAAAATACTAGGTCTCTGTGAATTGTACCTAGGACCTAATTCAGCTCGAATCGCGCAGTTATTACGATTATGCAATGTTTACACAACGTTCATTGTACAGACTCGTCTGGTTTTCTGCTTTCAAATCAATGTCTACTTGTCTGAAAATAATACAAGGGTCAGCAATATGTCAAGTAAGACAAAAATTGCATGTACAAAAACTAGGCAACTACTTAGTAGTCAGTTTTCCTATACAATGATATAAATATAATTACTCCGCTATTGTAATTCAATTCATTGGATGCTTTATACTGCAAGCACGCACGTGTGTTTCCAATGCCAAGAACGCCGCATTAGCCGTAGCCTAGCATTCTGCGATTTCTGTGTCGTCGCGTCATTTATCGCCACTGGCGCCATCTAGTTGCTATCCCGAGCAATGGTACGATAAGATTGGACATTTTGAGAGATTAGTGCACGTACCAGGCTGGAGGTCAAGATTGTGTTTCGGTGCATATAGACCGAATGGATATGTTCGCATTAAAATTTGCAATTGTGATTAATTTGTTTAAAAAATAGGTACAAGTTTATTTGAAAAACATAATTAACAAAATTCAAAAAATATTATGATTCTACAGAAGGAATCAGGCTGGGAAGATATAGATTTTTAACAAATAGAATCTAGTCAGCATAGTGGATTTCGCAGAAGTTCTGCAACAGAATCTGTATTATTTAAAAAGTCATGTCAGTCCAGTCACAACAAATCAAATATAATGTAAATTGCAAACTATAATCCAAAACTATAAAAAAAACTTGAAAAATCAATAAAGTTAATATATTTTATTAAAAAATTAATGCATTTTTAATATATTAGATACATTTATCCAAATAAAGGGATAATATAAATCAAAACAGTGTCTAAAATTGTGAAAATGAACTTTAATTCAGCAAATTTTATACTAAATGTATAAATATGATATAATCTAGATCTCATTTTCACTACCTAAATAGACATCATGTTATAAAAAGTGTACAACTAAAACTAGTAGCTGATTAAACATCTCAGTGTGGCTTATCAATTAGTAAGATCTTGTAAAAGCACTTCCTTTAAAATGGTTATTATACTTAAATAATAGATAAAAATAACAAGCTACAATAGCTCACAACTGATGTCCACTTCCAAACAACAAATTTTCAATACAATCTTAAATGTCTAGTAAACTTGAAACATTTAACGAGCAAACTGAATAAATTATTATTCATAATAAGAAACAAACTTAACAATGTTGATAGCTCAAAGTAAATAATATTTTCAACAAGAGTCACCAGACTTCACAAAATGTATACAAGTCAAGATTCAGATAAATTTAATGCAGTTTGTATATGCGGACCAATATTTTGTTTCATCTATTTATTACTGTATTGATATTGTAAAATTTTAAGGCATTGTCTTAGACATTATCTTTTTTGCGTTTTGAAACTAACAGAGAGGGGCTGGTTGTGAAGCACATAGCCATTGAGCGCTTGTATCGCCATGGCTGCCTGGTCGTAATTGCGCATTGTCACAAACCCAAAGCCTTTGCTCTTATTAGTCTGATGGTCTTTAATTATCTTAACCGACACTATAGCACCATATGGACCAAAAAGTTGCCACAACGTCAACTCCTCCACTTCTGGGGCAACATTATAAATGTAGATAGACCATGTGCTCGATGAGCTGTGATCTCCTATAGCACCCATGTGACTAATCCAATGATAAGGTTTAACCAATGCATTTTTAGTAAAATTATTGTTATTGTTTTTATGTTTATGAGGGTTAGTCTTATTAGCGTACTTAACAGTAAGAGGATGTAGAAAACCTGGTGGCGTGGAGCCATTAATATTTTGGATGGCTCGCTCTGCTTCATATTGGTGTTCATATAAGACAAACGCTATGCCGGCGGCGATGCGGGAATTGACTATTTTTCCGAATTGTGCGAAGAGGCCGTGTAAGTCCTGCAGCGTGAGCTCGTTGGGCAGGTTGCACACGTACAGATTCCAGTCGGCCTCGGGCTTCGTTGGCGGCTTCAGCTCGGGGTTAAGCAGCGCGTGGGACACCTTTAGCGTCTTGTTCTGCATCAACAGCCCGTTAAACGCCTTCCGTGCCTTGATTGCGTCCTCGCCACTAACATACTCCACGAACCCATAGCCTCTGTTAGCTATCAACTTGCAGCTTTCCAATTTACCCATCGTGGAGAACAGCGAGAACATCATATCCTGTGTCATGACTTCAGGAATATAGTTAATGATGAGTTTGGTAGGTGATTCGTCCGGCCCATATTCGATATTTTCATGACAATTACCGCCTTGACACGATTCCGACATTTTTTAATTGTTGTCGGTGAATGACATTTCAGCCGAATGTTGCCTTTTTTTTTTCATTTCGTTCGGAAATGGTTAGATATGATAAAAAAATAGTATATTTCCATCCCATAAACAACCAACACGTTGTTTTTTATTTTCACATAGTAAAAAATTTGGTCCTAGTTTTGGGAATTCAATGCATGTCAAAATTGTCAGTAGGTAGTTAAATTTCAGTTTCGAGGCAAGGGACACGCTTTGACAGAGAAAGATAGCCTTATTGCGATTCCTGTAAGAAGAATAACAAAAAAAAAAACATTTTTTGTCTCTATCACCGACCGGTCACTTTTTTATAGCCGGATTAAGTTGCGACCACACCGCTGCTTAAAATACGGCGACGGTACGGAATTGCAGTGACGTGTCGTATCAGTACCGTTTTTGTCGGGTGCAGACTCGTGGTCACCCCAGTTTGTCACCCCAGTGCCTTTCAACGGAGCCCTGCCTATGGCAGGGCTCCTATTTCTGAGCGATTTGCCCTTCGGGCATCTTAAGATACCTAACGAACCTAACCTACCTACTTTTGCGGAATAAAAATTATTTCTGACGAATAACCGACTAAAGCGAATAGCACTGGGGTGACAAACTGGTGTGACCACGAGTCATCCGCTTTTTTGTCGCATGCTCCATACACCGCTGCTTAAAATTGGGCGACGGTATCAAGTATTTGTATAAACGTTAAATTATAAATGTTGCCATTATTGCACTGGCTGACGTACTGTCATCTCTTTTTACTTGGGAACATAAAATTAAGTTAAAAAGAGATTTTTTTTTTTTTTTTGTGTGTTTGATGTCAGAATGCACAGTACTGACATAAGTGATTATTTGTATATGTCAACGTGCCATATCCATTCTCTTCCTTTATCTAGTCATAACATTTCACTTTTCTTTAAACAGCTGTCATCCCAGTACAATTAATCGTAGTACAATTTGTAGGATTGTAGGATATTTATCAAGAAGCTTATATATTACTCTGGAGATTGCACGGCAAGCAACGCCCGGAAGCGAAGGAAAGTGAGCTGAATGACGTCGCTTATGTTTTTTGTCCCTTTCTCAAAAACTCAGGATCACGCTAAAGAAAGGGACGAAAAACATAAGCAACGTCGTTCACGGTCACTTTACTTCGCTTCAAAGCGTCCGCCGTGCAATCTCCAATTTCATTCACAAGCTTCTTGATATTTATTTATATCCAAAGGTATCAAAATGAGTTCTGATAATTAATAAATATTAATAATTAATGCCCTATTTGAAAGTTCTTTACTCAAACTAAAAACTTTAAATAGACAAAATATGACCCACTCCCTGTCCGGGTGCCCCCAATGTGGGGTCATTAACCTTTTATTCAGGAGTCCGTGCTTCCACTATGGGGTCACATCTCCTTACTGAATTGACATAAAAGTTCATAAAACTTGTGACATTGTCAGATCGTTTTGTATGGGGACAGTGAACGTGAACATTTTTTGGTTCGATATTTTTTTAGTCAAGAATTAGTTGCCCGTAAAAAGAATAAAACTGCTGTCCCATTTTTTTTCTTTCTGTACAATGAAATGATCCTTACATGAAACTCAGTCGATTTACATAAAAAACTGTCAGTTTTATTAATTTTTACGGACAAGTCACTCTTGACCAAAAAAAATACTGCCTAAACTCGCTTGCTTGGCGTGACAAACAAAAATCCAAGTGATTGCATAACATTTAATTATATATTCATTATAAGTACATTTTACTGATTTATAAATAGACATCAAATATCAGAAAAAAAAAATCTCAAACTAAACATTAAATAAAAATTAAAACTAACAGCCAGATCTAGCGGTCAACATTGAAACAATATCACACTGAGCAGTGTCCTGCCGCACTGAAAAAAACATTTGATCAGCTTTCGCGCTAATAATATATTATACACCGATTTTCACTTAAAGCAACCTCTTGATTTGAATATGTTTAGAACAAAAGAAAATGTTATTTAATCACAAGAAAAAGCTTTTTATATTTTTCGAATATTGAGATTTATACCATTTGGTATCAGATGCACATAACTTCTATTATAAACACTGGCTAGCCCAAATATCCTAGATAGGCTTAAATAATCATAATATATTAGTGTATGCGACGAGCTAAATACATTAAATACACCTTAGTGAATACAGGATGATCTATGTGACGGTCGAATTCCGTTATTTCAATTACTTACACTTGGGAGCAAAGAAATCGAGCCAGTTTCTATGGAAATTCAGTACTAAGTGAGTTCCACAGAAACTGGCTCGATTTCTTTGCTCCCAAGTATATACTTGCAAACTTACTGAAACTCGTCGCAACACACTTGTTTACAGTAAAACGTAGTTCTAATGAATAATAGTACTCAGCCGATAGCTGTCTAACTCTGGCATCTGCCTGTATATTTTTTATGCCTGAGAGCGTGTTAAGGTGATAAGATAAACAGTCGAGTACTTTGTATATTCTGGTTTTACTGTATACATATGTAATACTTGCTTCATAGCTGACACTAGATTTATCCTAATTCGACCCAGGTATAATAAAGTCTGTCCGGTAACCCTTCAAAGCTATGTCAAATACAAAACCAGAGTGAATGTCAACTTTGCCTCTATATACTCAGATCTATTTTGCGCCGTCAACCATGACGGAAATATCCGTCAATGGCGTTGAAAAGGTTAATAATACGAGGGCTGTTACATTTACCTCACGAAATCACAATTTTTTGGCTGTTTAAGAATGAAGAATTTTATTTTCCATCAAATTTTCCCAAAACTTTATCCTGTACAGAGTAAAGCACCAGTAACCCAGCAAAGCGACTAAAACTTAATTATAATTATAGAACTGGAATGGTTACTCAGGTAATCGACTTACAGGCAGTCAGTGCAGCCTTCACCTAGTTAATATCCTTTCAGAGTTATAGCTATGCATGTCTGAATTTTAACTTGTTTAATGATTGGCTCTTATCCCAGAGTAATTTAAGACATAAATGAACATGTAAATAAATCTAAAGTAAGGTAATTGTTACTAGAATTATATTACACCCAACAGGGAATTAACCTGACCGGCACAAAAGTAAATAACGACACTGGGAATGTATTATTATAAGTTATCAGTGCACAGTTCATTCATGGGCCACGAGCTTAGACCACTTGCTGTGTGCCCGACGCTGACCGCATCGGTGCAGCCATGTTATTTCTGTTAAGAACTCTCTTTTTAACTCGACAGACAAATTA
The DNA here is from genome assembly GCA_949316455.1 of Acleris holmiana. Taxonomy (NCBI): domain Eukaryota; kingdom Metazoa; phylum Arthropoda; class Insecta; order Lepidoptera; family Tortricidae; genus Acleris; species Acleris holmiana. The sequence goes on along the minus strand of OX438765.1, from coordinate 9,063,361 downwards.
TTGAGTTCAAGTGGTCTCTTCAGAGCGCACAAAGAAACAAAAGTTTAGGGTGTGCATTCTCAATTAGGTAGCCGATTCTCACTCGTGTATGAGTTCGCTCGCTCGATCGACAAGAAACTTTTTTAAGAAAAATATTAACGCCTCTGATATCAAGCATGTCGGCTTGACATGATGATCGCGTAATTAACTGCACGTTATATTATTAACTGCAAAAGCCTTTTTATGAGATCAAATACATTTAGTAAAACTACATCACAAGTTTTATCAGAAAAAAAACGTAAGCGATTAAAAAATATAACAAGATACATATCAAACATACAAATTATAGATTTGCTTGCAATAATTCGGCAAAGATGTAGTCAGCGTCAAATCCATACCTAATCACATCACGGTAAAAATATATATCATAAGACAATAAAGCGTTTTCGTATACTTCAATACGCGAAGTTAAATTTTCATAGTTACACTTTAGATTTCAAATATTGTCGTAATATCGTCATTTATCAAAGCTTTGAATTTATACTTTATTTTAGTTCCTTCGTCGATAACCTTTGTATACATTACAATTAGAACCCCTACACGTTTGTTATTTTTTGATCATGTTTAGATTGCAATTAAAAATTTACTTATAAAAAAACAGAAACTACTAACGAAGACCATTTTTTTCCGTTCAATTGCAATTTGTTTTCCATTAATTTATATTTCTTCCTTTAAATAAAAAAAAAACTTGTTTTGTTTGATACATAAGCAATTGATAAATGAAGTTATCCGTGCAATATTAGCTGCCATTATTCCTCCTGATTATAATTTGACATTTGACAATAAATAACAACAACAACCTAACAAAAACAGTAACCTACTCCCACATACACAAAAGCAAAATATACCTAAGGTATTGTAATATTTGTAATGACTCAATAACGGAATGATTAAATTATCACTTTATAATAAATAGTTAACTACACCTAAGGTTACACTATACCTTGTTGTTTAAAGTGTAACAATGTTACAAGACCTGGTACTGGCTATTGCGCTCTCCGAGTCGACACGAGGTATTCGGCACAATAGAAAATACTATGAAAAAACAGCGCGGTGTACCTACCTACTATTAAAAATATAAAAAAAAGGTATAGTGTAAGAACTTCGTAATTATCTACTTTCCACTATAATATTATGCTCACATTATTTTATAACCATAATCTCATTAAATTTCATTAAGTATTCGAATTAACAATGTTAATACTTTCCATTCGATAATAAGTCATTAAAAAATAATTTTCATTCATTATAAAGCTATATAGAAATATAAAAAAAAAAACAATAAAAATTTAAAACAGTGTGCTACGAACAATTATTGTCATGCTTGGAGATACAATTAAATCTATATATTATAATATAAATCTTTGGTGATCCAATTCGTCCAAAAACAGCAATTCTCGGCCGCAATGCTAATCGAAGCAAATTATTATATTATACACGTGAATACGTGTAATTATCTTGAATAACCATAACTTCCTGACCTAAGAAATATTAAGCAGTTGCAAGTGCGCGGGCTGCAGCAACAGCTGCCGCGGGAGAAGCTAATGGGGAAATAATACTCACAACGTTTGACGGGAACGCACTTACACAATTATAAGTGACATTCGTTTTTTTTGCTGCATTCATCGCAGCTCTAGTGCAACGACCTTACAATACATGTACGAGAATAAAACAAAAGCCCTCATGCCAATGAAGGTAACAGGTCTGTGCATATAATCATATGTATTGGACTTTAATTTAGTTACAGAAAACACCTCAAAAGTGCACTGCAAAATCGCTATGATTATCGTCCCCGTGGTTGGAGCGAAATTATCTATTTTGCCGTGTGTAAGCATAATGACGATGTCATCATTTCAACTCCAAAAGGTCGTGAATTTGAGAGATTATTAACGTAAAGATAGCTTAGTTTTTATGATTAAAGAAAATTATGGTTTACAGAAAAAATACGCCGGCCATAAATGAAATTGGATCTTAACACTTACAATCTTTTATATCGTATTCTCATGGTTAAAAGAGCAGAGTGAGTGTCAGTTGCAACGAAGTTGCAATCATATCGTCCGTTTTACACTGACCAGTGACCACATTTTCAAGCTCGACCATATTAAGCGCCACCTGATGAAAATCGAGCGAACATTCAAAACGACCCATTCTCAATATACTTATTAAATAAAATCTCAAGTCGTAACTAAGTCAATTCAAATGGTCATGTTGAAAGTGAGGTTACCCTGTACGGCTTACACAAGTTGCATTTGTCGGTTGTCACTCAGTGCGTCTTTTTCGTTGCAGATTAGATAGCGAGGGATTATCGAGCGACTAACGTGTTGCGGGCACCTTGTGCTAACCGCCCTGGTGTATATTTAGTCGTGTGTCGGGATCAGAATGTTGCTAATGCTAGCGTAAGTTCCAAAGACGAATCCGGTGAGTCCAAAGAGGATGATGCCGAGGTCCTTCCAGAGCTTCCAGCCGTGGGCGCCCAGCTGGTCGGGCCAGAAGGTCATGATCTCGATGACCGGCGGGAACACGAGCGCGAGCGCGGAGCTGCTGAACGCGCCCACTAGGGAGATGATGCCGCTCAAGTTTGGTATGATAGCTGCCGCTGCGACTAAAATATAAAAATGGTTAGACGCAGTACGCTTTTACGGTTTCGTACCTCAAACAGAAACACTTTGTTTTCCGTCCGTCCGTCCGTCCGTCCGTCCGTCCGTCCGTCTGCCCGTCCGTCTGTAAGTCCGTATGTCTGTCTGTCGACACCCATTATCTTGGGAACGCGTGGAAGGTATCGAGTTAAAATTAAAATCATATACTCAGGTCTTGAGTCACTTGAAACTGAAAAAAATTATACGATCCGATGCAAAGAGACAACAGTTTTTCAACGGCAAAGTCAAGTTTGTCCCTCTATAGAATTTTACATTCTTATAAGTTTGTCCGAAACCCTCGGTGCGCGGGTCAGACTCTCATTTGACCGGTTTTTCGTCGTTAATACACTTGAATAAGATACATCTTTCAATTCGAGGCATCGATTTTAGCGCCTTTTTAATAGTATGCTAAGTCACATTGTAGGTATAGTGCTAATGCCAAAAGTGAGGAAACGGGGCAGGGTTTATAAATATAATATTCACGGAATTTTCAAATTTGATTCGGATTAGGGAAGTTGGGTTAAATAAATAATTATAGTTACATAAATAAGATAAATATTTATACTTTTATGTCATTATAATTAAGGAAAGAGGCCAACGAATAATAAATGCTAGAGATATTTAAGTACTATTAGCAGGATACAGATGTAGGTAAAGGAATACGCAGAGCAGTTATTTTAGTGAAATTTTAAGAACGATCATAATGCGGATAAGATTAAATTATGTGGTTTATTTCGCCCACCTCCAGACCACACTCACAAAGTGAGTTGTCTCTAATAAGAATTCCCGCATGATGTTCATGTGTAAATGGCCCTATCTCAATCTTATTGACGTCTGCGGACCCATCTGCTAAAATGCAATTAAAAAAAACCAAGGTTTTGAGGGAATGGTTGGCTGAATTCGATCGAAGTTCCTGTCAGGACGATTGGAAGATACAGTTCTAATAAATTTAAAAGATCATGCAAAAAGTTTTTGAACTGGGATATTATTATCTCCATCCAAAATGGCTTCATTGTCAAGTCTGTCGGCTTTTTCATTCCCACTGATACCATAATGACTAGGTACCCATGAAGTTGCCGCATTGTAACCACTAAGGAATCATTTATTCAGTTTATTTCCGACTTTAATTACCACTGGATATGAAAAGATTACTTTCATTGAAAGTTGTGTCAAAATTGGACCTATAAAGCCGACTGTAAAAGTGAATTACGAATATCAGATCAATGTTGTAATGTAATGAACCCACGACTCTCCCGAAGCCTAACGAGTGCGATATTTTATTTTAAAGATCAGGCCATCAGGCCAGTATATCATTCTAGACGACAGCAACCGTCGAACACACACACAACTGCCTTTCTATAAACTACACATAATAAAAGAGGACAAGTTCGCGTTTGTACATAAATCAGTGCATATATTATGTAAAACAATGTATTTTAGTGCAATAAAGAGTTTCCTTACTCACTTACTCGGCCCTAAACAAGAGAGCGCGTTCGTTTAGGTATTATTATCTCCTATTATTTGACCCCGTCGGCGTAGAAGTTGTTTAACGCTATTCCCTATGTTCTAGTTCAGACTATAAACCAGGGACCGGCCCGCAATCCCATTCAAGGGGTTTCGAATGGGTTTTTATAAGGGTTTTACTTAGAAAAGCAGTTTGATAAGCTTTTTAAAGCGCTATTTATAAGGGTTACCTGTGCTTTAGCTGTTAATTAATTTCATCTAGATCTGTTTAGCCGTTCTGGCATGATTGAGTGGCATTTATAATACATATATACATAACATCACGCCTTCATTCCCAGAGTGGGGTAAGCAGAGCAACAGAAATAAAAACTCTAAAAATACTTGTTTAGAGGTATACTTATGTATCCACATTTTGCACAATCAGGGCCAAGAAGTTTACTGTGTATTAGTGATAGGTTGTAAGCCTTTCGCCTAACCGTACTACAATCCCTTAATCTATTAGACGCCTCTTACGACATCCACGGGAAGAGATGGAGTGGCACTATTCTAGATTCTGGAAGCATTAGAGAATTACCATTTTTTGAGGATTGCTTTTAATTCCGGACTTGACTTTGCTCTATAATAAATAGTCTGGCAAAATGTTATATTTATTTTATCAACAATAAAAACAGACTCATTTAAGAAAATTAAAGCTCTTGTACTATTGCTTATCACGATTTACACCGTGTGAATGCATTCTGGTGAACTTTGTCGTCGGAACTGGCCGAGACTGACTGACACCGATCCGGGAACCACGGCCGTATCTCTTTCGTTGTTAGTCAGTAAACAATGATAACAAATATTTTCCGTTCTTACCTAGTTAATTAAGTTAATTAGGTAAGCCACGCCGTATAAACGTGCTAAGGCAGAGATCATATTCTGCCCTTAACTTTTTCAAATGATGTTAGGAATAATAAAATTTCCATTAAAAGTGATTAATGCGAGTGCAGTATGCTTTATTAAATAATCGATTGCCTTAATGATTTATTAAGCTAATATTGCGGTTATGTTATCGTAATCAGAACAAACATTGTACGGTCAACAATTTTAATTGATGAGCTATTTATTATAGAACCCTGTCGCAAAAGCCAATGATTTATATATCGATTTTGCTGTCGTGGTTTAGGCTTAACAATTAAAGTAGATGCCGAAATGCTACTTTTTATTCTGCCTTTACAGATCAATCGGCTCATCAATGTTAGTGGTATGTTATAGGTACAATACAACACAAATACTCTTTATTGAACACAAAAAAAACAGAACACGGAACAGTACATTTAAATCATAGGTATACATACAACAGGCCCTACCTAACTACTTGTACTTCCAACGAAATGCTATATTTTGAACTATGACACATTCAGCTTGTTTCCTCGAGCGTCCCTTAATCGCATCCAATGTCAAAATTTACGCTGATGATGTCATGTGCAAACCTTTTTTTATACGGAGTAGATAATGTCTAAGAAATTAAAAATACTTACACGTCACTGAAATGAGCACGAGTCTAGTGACAGACTCTCCATGCTTGAGGGCGCTTTCCGAGGTAAGCTTCGACTTGACGAACGGCCACACGATGTTCATAGGCACGTAGAACTGCAGGCCGTACGACAAGAATATCGACGCTGCCATCACTGCGCGCACGCTCTGGGCCAGGCTGGAAATTTATAGTAAAAAAGTAAAAAATAAATTGGCAAATAGAGTAAATTGGTAGTATTGATTTAAAAGAGTTGTAAATATGTTTTATTTGACTAATCTCCCCTTTCAGAGACCACGACCGCTACCGTAAGCTTCTAACGGTACAAATAAGAGATTAACGCATTAATAGATAGACGTATTGGTATGTATATTACATAGACTAGCCATAGTCTCCACAAAATTATTCAAATCAAAATCATATTATCACTTCAAAATGTTTATTTGCTGAATACAGTTTCTTAAGTAGTAGGTACACAATATTACAAAAGTCCAGTGTATTCAGACTGCATGCAGGCGTGCAAATATTAATAAAGTGTCTAGTTAAAATCAAAAATATAAATATAAAATTGTAATATAACAAAAATAAATTTCAATTATAATCGAATGTCAACAATTACAAATTAAACACCAATATTACGCTCGAGAAAATCCTTAACGCTGTAATAGCACTTATCAAAAAGCCAGTTTGTCAACTTATTCCTAAACATATTTCCCTGGAGCAACCGTATGTCCTCAGGTAAGACATTATAGATTTTAATACACATGTTAAATACATTTTGTTGTTCATAACATCCACTCTCGTTCGACGTTGCATGACTTCACCCCGAGTTTTAAAGACCATTGGTTTGGACTTAACAAAGATACATATTACCCGTATATATAAGCACGGTAATGGTAGAATGTTAAGTTGTTTAAATAATGGGACACAGCTTTCGTCAAACCAAGCCCCGCAAATGACTCTTACACATTTCTTCTGTATTTTAAATACCCTGCCCACGTCCACGGAATTTCCCCACATGATAAGCCCATAACGAAGCACGGATGACACATAGCCGTGATAGGCCGTCAGCGCGGCCTGAACCGAGACAGTGTCTCTTTTTAATGTATAAACAAATCTATTAAGATTTTTGCAGATATGATCGATGTGATCCTTCCAGTTAAGGTGTTTCAAACATTACCCCAAGAAATTTAAACGTATTTGCCTCTTTTACACTTTCATTTTTTTATTTTACCATTAAAGGCATATCGTTACAATGGTACGAACTAAACTGCATAAACTTTGTCTTTCTGGTATTAACACCTAAGTCATTTATACCCATCCAGTCCGTAATTTCTAATAGTGCAGCGTTAATTTCCTGCTCAAATGTTCCCCTGCTATAACACTTTACCAGAAGGGTCGTATCGTCAGCAAACATGATGGTCTTGTGTGATGAAGCATTGGGTTAGTCGTTTATATACAGAAGGAAAAGCAAGAGGCCCAGAATGCTGCCCTGTGGAACCCCAATATTAGATTTCTTAAATTCTTATATTGACTTTTTTTTAAGAATTATCCTTTTTGTTTCTGTAATTCTACTTATTTCAGTGCACTCCTATCTACTAGGTAACTTTTTATCCAGTCACGCGCCTTCCCTCTAACTATTATCATCGACACCTCTGGCACATCAACATAGATCAATGCATGTAAATTTTAATGTTATTTGTAATGTAATTGTTTTATGCAATAAATAAAACTAAACTAAACATCTAACGTTACTTCATTGTTTGCTTTTCTTTATCTATATTTATCTTCATTACTTAGTATAAAAATGTCGCTTTCCACGTCTAGTCTGTATGTCCGTTAACAACACCTCCTAGTTTTTGCGACGCGACTAGGCAGCTCTTCCAAAGAGGAAATAGGTTTGCCGTACGTACACTCTTTCTTTAAACAGAAAACTAACGATGTAGTTGTCTAATGAATTCAATCTGGATTTAAAAGTTCGGTGGCCAGTATTTACCAACATCAAGTAGTCAGAATGGAGTTTATAGTGAATATGCCTCTTTGGAAAGCTACTCCATAGCTTAATACATATACATAAAGCTAGCCGACAAATTGGTGAGAGGTCGGCCTCCATACTCAAGAGGTCGTTTTTGAAACGCTGCCGAGCCCGCATTAGGTACCTGGCGGCAAGCAATTTGAACACTTGATTTAAATTTAAGAAAATGTAAGTTATATTACCTTTTATCGTAGTGTCATTGTATTTTATTGTATTCATGTAAGCTGTCTTTTAAAATATTTTAAACAGTTAAATAGATTTTATACGAAGGCAAATGACGTTTATTAAATTCAATAGTTTGATAGAATTTAGTCTTTGTTGAACAAACTTAATAATTTCGCTGCTATTATCAATACACTCAATTGTTAATTTTTTTTCCATTAACAGGCAATTTTAATAAGCAGCACTGTAGGGTTTCATAATTCTTTTTTACTCCGTGTTATGCCGAACTTGCCGGAAGAAAAACTCAGATTCGTAAACTTTGAATTTGACTTGAAATATTAATAAAAACCTAATTACTTATTAAATTCGTTACAAGGGTTTTAAGATCAGAACGAAATTAATAGTCGCTAGTATTTTATATTAAATATAATTAGCTTATGTGTGAATTTTAGCTCCAGCTAGAACTTGATGCTGAATTCCGATCAAGATTATATAAAAATATCATCATCATCCATCATCATTCACTTAAGAGCTGTGCATATAAAAATATAATAGTCGCTAAATTAAACCTTGGTTAATGAGTAGGTAATTTCTGCAAATTTGTTCGCTAAAAAATAAATACTTACAAATCGTTAGGCAGATTCAACGTTATGCTTCCGAGCACGTGCTCTCCGTACTTCAAGTAGCCAAAGAACCCGATAGCCGTGTAAAGCGAGGCGACGATGACCATGCCGGTGTTGAGGACGCCGGTCCACCCGCCGAAGGCTTCTGGTGTCTTCATATTGTTCTCTAGAGGAAGCACCTAGAATATAGGTTTGGTTTGAGCATCGTAGTATTTATAAAACCTGACAATTGTAATTGCGCTGGTATCATCGGCCAGAATTCTTTTGACAGGCCAACAGTTCTCCCGCCGATATTAGCCTGTTTGTTGTATTATATGTGTTTCCAAAACACACAGCATTTATTGAAGAAGCGTCTATAATTTTACCATCAAGCCATGCTAAAATACAGTTAGAAGTCTTTACCTTTATCTGATGTTACCTGTTTTCAACTCATCATACTTGCACGCAGCAGAGTGCGCCGAAAAATGCTCCAAGAATAGGCGCGCACCTGTCATCTGTCACTCATAGCGTAATAATTTTAGCACCGGCCATGTGCAAAATTATTTTTAATCCGCGGTAATAATTAGAAACAAGGTGTTTTTAGTGGTTTTAAAGTGTTATCTAGTTACTAAAGTGCTGTGTCTTGATAAGTGAGTGAATATTTATCAGGAGGATGAGCACGCGGGACGAGGATGACGAAGGTAATAGTATTATTACTGTTATTAGTGACCGGTCGGAGGTTGGCATTGCTTCGGTCGAAGAATGCCAACCACGACGACGATTGAGAAGTTCTAATCGTCAGAGTGAGTCGTCATCTTCGGAAGATGACGAAGGCTCCTCATCGCTTCCCCCAAATAAGCGCCGTAGATGCGATAGAAACTTTATACCTACGGACCCGCGTGTCGACACTTTGGTCCATCAGGTTAATTTTATATCAGGGTATTTAACACAGTTACCTCAATATTTAACGGCTTTTTCTCAAAGCAACCAGTGCAAATTGCCCGACTCTAACTCTAGAGGAGACATGCCCAGTACATCGGCGGATAGTCAATACCTAGTTAACCCCTGCAGCGCAGGTGCAAATATTTTTGAATTAGGCGAGTTACAGACGGACTGTGATGATAAGAGAGTGATTCAACCTGCTAAGAAGGAGCACCTCGAGGAGGTTATAAGGCTCCAGCACTTTAACTCACAAACCTGGAAGGGCTTAAAATACAAAGCTATTTTACAGGGCTTTTCAGCTTCTCCTGGATTTGTAGCTCTGAAGGTTAATGACGAGTTTACACATTTAAAAAACGTCAAGGATTATTTAGCTTCAGCTGAAAACATGTTAGCCGGGTTGACAAAGGCTGAGATGGATCATCAGGAACTGTTGAGAGAAGGCCTTCAGGAGCTCATCAATTGGGCATCAAGGAGCCCTACTGAATTAAACCCAACCTCTCTATTTGATAAAGCGTTATCTCTCCTAGGCCCGGGCTCCCCTATCCACAAGTGCTCGGAGAAGAAGATGAAGATAATATGTGGCAGACGAGGAGAATGTATCGAAATAAGAAGAGAGAGAATTTTAAAGGAGATTAATAATATCAACCTTAAAACTTCATTAAGAGAAATTCCTCCAAGCGTAGAGCATTTATTTAACAGGGATGCATTACAGCCTCTTATTATGTCTCTTGGAGGCCCTCAGATCTGGCTTAACAAGCCTTCCTATTTAAAAGAAAAAGGACCAGGTCGAGATCGCCCATCAAATTTCAGACATGACAAAAGGCAGTCATTTAAAAATAGAAGTCAGGGACAAGAAAATAGAAATCACGGACAAGAGAATAGAAATCCTGGACAGGACAATAGAGGAAGACAACGGACTAATTTTCGTAACAACAGAGGTAACTTTACCGGCAAGAAGAACTTTACCAACCAAGATAATAAACAAAAATGACTATGTAGAAAAACAGACTTTCCGGGGAGGTTGTTTAGAGCAAAGTGCACAAGCATGGAAGGATCTGGGGGCAAATCAATTTATTTTAAGGATTGTCACAAGAGGTCGCATACCCTTCAAGAAAAGGCCACCCCTCCAACACTTGAGTCAAAATGTACTAAAAAGATTTACAACACCTACCACCCCAGAGATGTCTGCAGTGATCAAGGACTTGAAACAAAAGGCAGTGTTGGAGGTGCCACAAGATTTAAACTCCAGCTTCCTGTCAAAGATGTTTTTGATAAAGAAATCCGATGGAAGCATGCGGCCCATTTTCGATCTAAGGGGCCTGAACCAGTATGTAGCTACCAAGCATTTCCAGCTAATTTCCCAGATGGATGTAGCAGATTTTTTACAGAAGAACGACTGGATGGTAAAGATAGATCTACAGCAGGCTTATTTTCATTTACCAATTGCCAGATCTCACCGTCGTTTCTTGAGGGTCTATTACAATCAAGAGGTACTTCAACTGACAGCACTACCATTTGGCCTCTCTTCAGCCCCCCGGACTTTTGCAGCAGTATCAAATTGGATTGCAGAGCTCCTACGAGGAAAGGGTATAAGACTTCTAGTATACCTAGACGACTATATCCTTGTGAATCAGGACAAGAACAGGTTATCAGACCAAGTCTTGGAAACCCTGAAGACCCTAGAAAGCTTAGGCTGGAAAGTCAACTATCAAAAGTCAGTGTTAACACCCACACAAAATCTAGAATATTTGGGCCTGATGTGGGACACACAGCGAGTAACCAGAGCCTTGCCCACATCAAAGGTACAAAAGGTAAAAGAAGCCATAAACAGGATATTACTAAGAAAGCGATCTTCCCTCAAGGAGACACAAAGCATTCTAGGTCTGTTGAACTTTGCAAACTTAACAACACCAAAAGGGCGTCTGCACTGCCGCCAGACCCAAAGATTTTTAAGAAAATTAGCACTATGCAGACTGAGAGAGAGGAAGCCCCTTCCATGCAGTGTTCAAGTGGAGTTAGGCTGGTGGCAAAAAGCCATAGACAAGAGCTCAGTAGCAATGCACCAGACACAGGTGACACATTTTTTAACAACGGATGCTGCAGATACAGGTTGGGGTGCTCACCTAAACGAGAGGTACCTAACAGGGAAATGGACAAGAAATCAGAGGGCGTGGCACTCCAATCTCAAGGAGTTATTCGCTGTCTACGGGGCAATAAGGCGATACCAACAGGGATTACGACACGCGCACATTTTAGTTCAGTCAGACAACAGGACCCTCATAGCTTACATTCGAAACGAGGGAGGCACGCGTTCCCTAGCCTTACTCGAGCTGACGACGAAGCTTCTGGAGCTCACGTCACAATTGAACGTCACGCTTTCGGCGGCGTACCTCCCGGGGAGGTACAACGGCATAGCCGACCGCCTGTCAAGAAATCGACCAGTGCCGGAATGGCACTTGTTGCCCCCGGCCTCGGAGGCCGTGTTCAGAATTTGGGGCGTTCCCGAAGTCGACTTGTTCGCATCCAGAGAGTCCGCGGTCGTAGACCGTTATGTAACATGGGACTCCAAAGATGGGTCGGCAATGTTTTGCGACGCATTCAGTCGGCCATGGAACTTCGATTTGGCCTGGGTTTTTCCCCCACCCAACCTGATCCCACGGGTACTCCGGCACCTCAATATGGCTGTGGGAACGTTCATAGTAATAGCACCACAGTGGACGCAGTGCTTTTGGCTGACGGACCTGCGTGCAAGGGCTCTAGCAGAACCATACCCAATACACAATCTGCATTACAATCTGATAGATCTGACAACGGGCAGGGCCCCTTCCCAAGTAGAGAAGATAACGCTTCAGGCGTGGAAAGTTGGGGGTGGGCGAATCAGATAGCTCACTGGTCTCTCGGAGAAAAGGACCTACTTAAGAAAAGCTGGAGAGATTCCACATTATCAACTTATAAGGTTCCTATTAGACGCTGGGTCTCATGGTGCGAGGTAAGTGGCATTGACCCTAGAAACCCACAAGGAAATGATGTTGCAAGGTATCTTGCTAATTTATATCTTGAGAGGAAACTCTCATACCGTACAATACTGGTACACAAATCTGCAGTAGCTACTTATTCTGCCACAGGTCCAGAAGAAATAATTAAGAACTTTTTTGTGCAGCAAATCATCAAAGCTATCTCTGTAGCAAAGCCTCAAGAAAAAAGAAATAAGATTTGGGATACAAAGTTAATCTTTGATTGGTTAAAAAATACACCAATTTCTGAGGGTCTATTTGATCTGTCAAGGAGAACTGCAGTAATCCTATTGTTAGCCTCCGGTAGAAGAGTCCATGATCTAACGCTTTTAGATCTTACAGAGAATGGACTTATCAGAAGAAATGACAATGAGCTAGAGCTATGGCCGAGATTTGGTTCAAAAACAGATGATGGAAAAAACAGACAATCCGGATGGTTACTAAAGAAGCACCCCGATGAACGATTCTGCCCAGTTCGCCATGTAAATGCATTAATATTGAACACCAAACAAAGACGTTTGGAGAGTAAAGATTTAACCAATCTATTTATATCCATCACAGGTGAGGTTAAACCTGCTACCCGAACTATAATAGGAGGATGGATAAAGACGATATTTAAGGAAATTGGAATAGATGCACCTCCAGGAAGTGTACGTTCCGCTGTAGCATCTAGAAGCTTTATAGAAAATAGACCATTAGAGGATATTTTAAAGCGAGCAAATTGGAAGAGTGCTCAGACCTTTAGTAATCACTATTGTCGTTCAATAGAAAGAAATAATAAGAATAGTCGGAGCAAGGACCCATTAAGAGATAGTTTTTCGGGTATATAGTAACATTGTTACAAATGGAAAATTTACTTTCATTATAGTTAAAATTGACATTAACCAAGATAGTTGATCTCATTAGAAGGGTTTCTAATACTCTAATTAAGTAGTATTTTGTTGTTAATTGTGTTTAAAGGCAAGGGCCTTCATAATTTTATTATTTTTTGTTGTTTTCTTTATGATAAACAGTTATAATGTGGTAAAAGTTATCACACATTTTGTTGATCATGTGGTTTTATAAATGATTAAACTCTTAAATAAAGTTTATATAATTTGTTCATATTTCACATAGCGTAATACTCTTTCACCAGCAGATATCAAACATGTCTTCAATAAATGCTGTGTGTTTTGGAAACACATATAATAAGACTGTTTTGAACTCCAACAAAACAGTTATTATGTGTGTGAAAAAACACACAGCATTGCAGCAAGGTGCTTGCTGGTGATTCCTGAAGACTATGAGTGACAGATGACAGGTGCGCGCCTATTCTTGGAGCATTTTTCGGCGCACTCTGCTGCGTGCAAGTATGATGAGTTGAAAACAGGTAACATCAGATAAAGGTAAAGACTTCTAACTGTATTTTAGCATGGCTTGATGGTAAAATTATAGACGCTTCTTCAATAAATGCTGTGTGTTTTTTCACACACATAATAACTGTTTTGTTGGAGTTCAAAACAGTCTTATTATCCACAGATTTTAGACTGTCAGGCGGCCTGGCAGATTTGGGACTTTAGGACCGCCTGGTAATCTGCTAGTCTGTGGTACTCTTAAAAATATATTCCTTTTTTAGTTAAAGGATACAGAAGTTGTCAAATTACATTTATTACGAAGAAAAGTAAAATAAAATATGTAATTTAAAAAAATATTATTAATAATGTAAATGTAATGTTATTTTGTAACCTGGATATTATTCGTATTTTTTCAAGCCAAGAACAGAGGTACAAAACATCAACACAAGTCAGTTCATTAGATAAGGGAGTCAACGTACTCTGATCAACAGTTAGTAGTACAACCAATAGCTTTTATCAGGTTAATTCGTAACAGATGTAGTGAATAATCGTACCAAATCGTATTTAGTCGGAAAAGTTCATATTTATCTTGCTTTCTCAGTCAGCTTCAGTATCCATCGATAAGCTTATTGAGAAAGCAAGAAAGATAAATTGCGATGTAGGAACAATATGATTATGTCCTGCATCTAAACCGGCCTTGTCAGCGCCATGTGCTTTCACTATGCGGCTCTTGAATTGCAACACTACTTCGTTTATCAGGGGTGCCTCATGTTACATTTATTCCTTTCCTTTGATAACTTTAGGAATAATTTTTTTACAAACATTTCCTTCCTTTCCAGGTATTATGGTGAATTGCAATCAATCGTAATGCAGTAAGATGCCACGTCATATTTTTTAGACCGGCACCAATATGAGATTATATCTTTTATTATTATGGTTCAAACCAAAACACATACAATAAGCTGGCACAACAAAAAAAAAACTCACCACTCCGATGCCTTCGAAAGCATATATAGCTGTGCCGAAATACAAAGGCAGCTGGTGCCAGCTCGCGAACGGCTTGACAGTGCTGGTGTGCGGCAAGTCTTGCAGAATGTAGTAGAACGTTATTATCAACCCCCAAGCGGTCATTATGGAAGCGATGAGGGACACCGGGGTCAGATACTTCAAGTTCTTCACCATTGCAAGAGTCACGATCGCCGGGAACAAGAGTATCAGGTAGCTGTGAACGCTGAGGTTGATGTGAAAAATCCTCATCGTGTCCTGGAGGTTGGTCGCGACGAACAAAAAGTACACGCAGCAGAATCCCAACTGCGTGATCACCAGAAATACATTCACCGTGTTCCTGTAACAACGATGCACGTGTTCAAGAAAATAGTCTAAAAATAAAGTATACCGTAAAATGTGCCTACTTTGCTCCAAAATTTGCTCCAAATTACGAATAACTTTGTTTTATTGAAAATCATTATAGTGTGGTATGTTGATAATTGTATATTTGTAAAGAAGAACATCCCCACTATCATGTTCTAATGTCATCATAATATTGTTTTGATATAAGTACATGAACTTTAATTTAGGAGTGTTACCCAGAGTTAACTAAGGAATTTGGTGATCATTCACGAAATTCCTTAGCTAGGTTTCACATATAGACTTCAACCGAAAAAAAAACGTTCGTTCCTAAACGCTGTTCACTTTTTCGTTACTTCAATGTTTGGTGCTCTTATATTTACATATCTAAAAGTGTATGCTATTTTATTACGGCGAATTTACTAGCAAATAATAAAAGTAAAAAGTATATATAATACGATATAAATTAAAAATCTACCTATGTACAACGAGAACCGCAGGAAACAAATTCTACGCTTACTAAGTCGCGGGCCTCCTCTAGTTTTAAACCCTTACGACTTACTCCCCCTTATGGGGTTTCGTCAAAGATAATATTAATAGATCAACTATGTCACCGAAGATTTTAAAGCAGCATTAGAAAATGTTTTAACACAATTAACTAATCGTAGTTAAATACAAAACGCAATAATTGATTTGTTACCTAAGCGACTGAATCTTTGCATTATTGTTCTGAACGAACATTTACTTCATTCAACAAGATTATAATTTTTATAATCGATTCACGATAGTGAGTTGCCGGGCATCATGTTAACACAAAGCAATTTACCGTTTTTCCATCTTATCGTTAATAAAAGTCAGGAACGCTGGAACTGGAAGCCTGGAATCTATTATGTAGGTAAAGCATGGTGCACACGTAAAATTAATAGTAGGACCGTTTTATGAATTTTAAACCAGCCAAGTTCAACGCAGTAAAAGGGACGGAGCTATAGCAGTCACATTGCTTTGTTCTTTCCAATACATTTTTTTAATTTTATTATTGTATGGAATTTGACAAGCCCCCCCAAAAGTTGGCAAGCTATGTCCTTAAATGGAAGAGACAAAGCCATCGCCAAGTTTGATAAACAAACGGTGACGTTGCTGGTTCTCGCAAACCGGCTACTCAGCTCCTATTTTCGACACAGCATTTTCTTATTTGTAACAATCGACTATCAAAATAGTGTTATACTGTTTTCCTATTTTATCTCCATAGCGATTGCTCTTTCCGTGTAATCCGGCCTTTAAAGACTAAAAGGTCAAGTGGGAGGCGGACGTGATCATGACGCACTGCTTATACTTATTACATTATTTTGGCGCGCCGCTCGAGTACAGAATTGGATCGAGCTTCATTTCATCGGGGGTGACTCTCTCAACACAGCGCTGCGTCGATCTCAAAGGCGAAGTTTTATCTGGCAAGTTTAAGAAGTCCCGTCGGAGCGTACAAAACACATTTTAGCGCGTGCCTTCTTAATTAGGCAGCTTTATACGACACCGAATTCACTTGCCTGCTGCCTAATTGACAAGGCACGCGCTAAAATGTGTTTTGTACGCTCCGACGGGACTTCTTAAACTTGTCGGATAAAACTTCACCTTTGATATCGACGCAGCGCTGTGTTGAGAGAATCACCCCCCTGCAGTGAATGAGAGCCGGTCGATTGTTGTGAATAAAGAGTACCTATTTGAAATCATGGCATGCCTGTGTTTGCGTTAATGTGAACAGACGAGAGATGAAATGCAACAAGGGATGAATAAGATAGTAAGGGCTCGGTAATCCGGCGTCTATTATATAGTCTTTCCCCTTATTACATAATGATATCTATACTAAGCTCTGTCTGTCTGCCTGTTTTTCATGAAATTTAACATACAGCTTGTGTTCTGATCTGAGAAAGGGCTGAGGATGAGGAGATACTTTGATCCCGGAGCTGGGGGCATCAGATAGTGAAATAAATATAAGGCTTCCGTTTTTCAGTCGGAAACCCTATGTGCAAACCTAAATGTACAAAACACCGGTCAAGTGCGAGTTTGAGTCGCGCACTGAGGGTTTCAAGGGAAAGCTGTTAAACAATAAAGCTATGAAGTCGTGAAGGACGGATAAACGGATGACGAAGACTTAATAATTGGGTCCCGTTTGTCACTCTAAGAGTACGGATAATACGAACCTAAAAAAACAACGGACAACACTTATAAGGATTAGGTTTTTTAGTGGCACAGGTCCATAAAAATAACAGAAATTAAGTACTTTTAATATACAAATTTATAACGAGCATTACGAGTATACGCAGCGGTGAAAATAGTTGCTGCATAGGGTGAAAGCTGAAACCATATACTTTATCATCACAAACATAGCGAAGAATCTCTAACAGAAACAGTTTGTTTCCCATATAAAGTAGGTAAAAAAAACAGCATCAGCAGCTTTAATGACGGAATAAACCTCGAGAAATAAATAATGCTGAAAATAATTTGCTTTCTGTTACAGGCTCAACATTACAAATTCGTGGCTTTCCCTATATTATACCTACGTACACGTATCATAAGGAGATAGGTATGTGCCCGTAGTAAGCAAACGCTGTCTCTGGAAACCTAAGCAGTTGTAGTTGTAGGTAGCTTGCCCTGACTTGCCAACAGCACGTTAGGTGAAGATTTGAAAACGTAAGTTCCTATTGTTTGTTTATGGCAATGAGAAGGGAAACGAGCACACAGGCAACCTGATGATAATTGGGATCTGAGATCCATATACATTCGCATTCTCAAGATTACAATCACAACACAGCAATCCTAAGACTGAGATGAGGACTGAGATGTAATGCTAATAATTTCATTGGTCATCTTATCCCGATACTGAAGAACAACAGTGCGACCATTGCTGCTGGCGTGTTAGGATTCTCGAGACCGAAATAAGTTGCCTACTCAAAAGACTTATATGTTCCCTCCATTGTCGCTCAGCCTTTTACGTGACGGGATCTATACTTAGTACCTATCCTAAAACATTGAGTCCCGTCTAACGCAAGACGAGTCTAATACGGGCCTAAATCTCTTTGTAAACAAACCAAACATAATCCTACTAATATGGCTTTTGCACGCGACTCGTTCATCGCTATTCCTTCGAGAACTGTCTAATTTTTCGGGATAAAAAGTAGACTAAGTGCCAGGTGGGGCTTTTTTGTAAAATATAATTAAGGGCCTAATTAAAACAAAACTTAATTGATTCCTTTGTGTAACGAGAGTCACCATATACTTTGTATGACTATAACTTTCGTTACACAAAGGACCCGATCGTGATGTTGTTTTCATTAAGCCTTTAATAATGTATTATTTTTTTGAAAACGACCCAGTTAGATAGGTATATTACTACCTCTGTGCTAAATTTCATCTAGATCCGATC
Source organism: Acleris holmiana (assembly GCA_949316455.1). Lineage (NCBI taxonomy): Eukaryota > Metazoa > Arthropoda > Insecta > Lepidoptera > Tortricidae > Acleris > Acleris holmiana. The sequence goes on along the minus strand of OX438765.1, from coordinate 9,044,855 downwards.
AGCCGTTCTGGCGTGATTGAGTAACAAACATCCAAACTTTCGCATAATAATGGTAGTAAGATTGTAAGAATTAAGGTATCTAGATATTTGAATGTACATCTTTCAATAACGGATGAAGTAGGTATTAAATTAAAATACAACTTGGCGCTAGACCTACCAGCGTAGGGTTCCGAAACAAGGGACAGCCAGACGGTCGCCAACAAGCCTTCGATCGCGTGACCTTGGTCGGTGGCTCATTCATAAGGCCGTCTTCGGCTTCTCTGGCTAGACGGGCGCCACCAAGTCTCCAACTAACGCAACAAGCCGGGTAGCGACCTAGCGACCTTGGAAACAACTATCTACGCGGTCGGTCGCGAGCCAAGATCATGCTGTCCATGCTGTCCATGCTGTCCATAGGGAATATTTTCGACCGCATTCGTCTAGCTGGCCCTTATCTCGAAAAACAACAAGTACATATGAACGAATTTCCTATTTAAAGTTAATTGTTGTCAATGCTGTCTTCGATATCTTTAGTACAGGTATAAACACTTTAGTCACCTGATTCTCAAGAACCAATGAAGTCTACTTAGTCGTGATGCTACATTTACTTTTTCCTATTATAATATACATACCATAACATTCACTTTTTAATATTTTTGTAAGCTGTTTTAAATTCTGAAGAGGTTTGAACTCACTTTTTTATTATTTTGCCAAGAAAAGGGTTGAATTCGTTATAGGTACAGTCACCAGCAATAATATATTATATTATAATATATTATCCAACATTGGGCTCAAAAATATCTGGCAAGTCTTTATTACTGGATGCATAAAAGATTGTCAGATGTCAGATGAAGCGCATGTTATATAACATAATTATTATTGCTGGTGACTTGTAAACACCATCCATTCATTTAAGATATTTTCCAGATTTTTACTATTTGTAGTTTTGACTGAATTGGGTGGGGACTGGGGACACGTATCTCCAGTGAAAATTACACTTTTAGAGTTAAAAATATCTTAAACGGTTCCCCAAATCTAAAAATTGATGATGACATAAAAAAAATAGTTTTTTAATACACAAACACACACACACACACACACACACACACACAATGTCACGCCTTCAGTCCCAGAATGGGGTAGGCAGAGCTACAGAATTAAAAAAACTTGATGATCTGTAACCACATTTTGCACAATCAGGCTAAGATGTATCCAACAATATATCACACGATGTTGGTACCCTATTTTTTTTCCTCTACTTAGGTATTTGACAGTTATCTTATTGCGCGGTAGGTACTAAAATCTCTATACCTACATGTGTACAAAATTTCAATTCTAAAACTTTAATAGTTTCTGAGAGAATCATTACTAATATTATAAATGTGAAAGCGTGGATGTTTGAACGCTTTCACGCAAAAACTACTAGAAGTAACATAAGATACTTTTTATTAAAAAAAATATATTTTATTCGCTGGCGGGTCGCTAGTATATATAATAAATAAGAATAAATTTATTAAAAGAAAATAAACGGTTACATATAAGGTACTTACTAGGTATTTTCTGTGGACCCCAAATAAGGCTGAGCCTGTATCGTCGGTTTACATTTTAAAAACAGGGCAAGAGCATGTCACACCACGCTCAGTGTAGGGTTCCGAAGCCGTTAAGTACCTACTAAAATCATAAAAATCAACAAGTAATAACTAATTTACAATTTAAAGTCATTTGGTGCCGTCTTACGGCCGAACCCTATATTCAAACCGAGGATAAATAAAGCTTACTTCAGGTTGAAATTTGACATTCGCCCATACTAAATGTGTCAAATTTTAATCCGAAGCAGGCCGGTGACACTCCGCGCTATTGCCTACTCAATGTGCGGCCTTTTATACAAGGCTAATCAGCTGAGTGTCACGCAAGCGCTCGTCTTGAAGCGCGCCGCCCGTACGCCGCTGCGAAAATAATTCGAGTTTTTGTTGAAATAAAGGCTCCTCGAAAAGCCAAAAGGTACTGTATAGCATACGGGTGCTTAAATAATGACAGGAATGGCGATCTATCATTATTTACACTGCCAAAAGATATCGAAAGGTAAGATTACTATTAATATTATTTTATAAATTATAACTTCGATCGAGGTAGGTAGTTACGAGTAGCTGTACTTAATTACTGACACAATGATTACAGTTTTGAATCCTCAACACAAAAAGAGCGGAATAATATTATTTATTTTATTAACTACCTACCTCAGTTTCGCAGTTTTCGACTTATTCGCATCAAAAATCTATTACCTACCTTACTTAAAGAGCGTTCCGCGTAAGTAGATCTCCCAGTAATAGTGACTACCTACTAAAGCAAGGTCAGCATATACTGGTTACCTACCTTCTTACTTGAGTAACGGAATAGGTAATAATAGTGCTCGAGTTTATAATTTTGTCGTGTTATACGAGTTGCATAGTCCAAGAGCCTGATGTAAGATTAGTTTTTAATTTGATATACATATAAGTACTAACGTCTAAATTAGGTTTTTCTTTTTTTCTTTCTTTCTTTTCTTTTAGTTTCTGATATTGAACATTTTTTTGAGTTGTTAGCCCTGTTAGGGTATACCTACTCCCGAGGTTGACGGAAATTGAAGTCGGTTTATTTTTTGTTTAAGACTTGTAATTATTATAACAATATGTAGATGGATATTTTCGCTAAAACATGACCCTAGTAATGAGTTACCTATATAACATATAAGAAAAAGTTAAGAAGGTCCGCTTTGTGACTATTTTCAATAAAATTAAAATTAACTTTTGTTAAAAAACTGTAATTTTTATTTTACCTTTTACTTAACTATAAATAAATAAATAATAAATATCAAATATATGAAAAAGGAGTTAAAAAAATATGTAAAAATTAAACATTGGTAATTGTAATCAATCAGTCACAGTTACAAATAATTATAATAAAAAAAATATTATTAAGTATTGGAAGGACAAATTTATCTGCCATTAAAAATTGGCTCTCTCCTCGTATATTTTTAAGTGTAAGAAAGAGTAAATTTATGTCTCACATAAGCTTTACTTGTCGATTGTGAAACAGGCAATAAGACTAATAGGCTTTCCATCGCGGGTTGCAAATGTTGATTAAATGTTATTGATGAAACATAAATATGGTTATAAGATATTAATAATTATTGTTTTTAAATCAAAAATACAATATTAAATGTTTTTTTGAAATTTCACCAATCCGATTTTTTTAACGTTTTTTCATGTACTAACGATGTAATGTTAACATCTGTGGTGCATCAACACAATACAGGGGGCCTAATGTGGCTGCGTTTGTCGCGTGACAACATGTGGATAAAACATCCTTCACTTTTTGACACGTGTATAAGTACGAGAGTGCCGGAAGCTTTATCCATATTTTGTCTTGCAATAAACGCCACCATACTAAGCATGCAGGTGTTTTGCGATTTTTGTGCTATCCCCTTTCTTATCTATCTGTATTCTATATACCTATTTCATCTTGTTATAGATAAACAAAATGTTTTAAGGTCTATATCGAAGCTATTACAGTATGTTAACAACAAATATTTAGTAATACAACTATTACAAAATGAACCTTCAAAGTCCTTAAAATAAATGATTGTTTATCGAAAACGTGCGTCAGCTCCTAGACTAACATTAACCTACCTATTCCAGTACGGGTAGCACAAGATGTATTTTCTCGCTTGTCTCGCTTAGTGCGTCTCTAGTTACAAACTAGATTTATTTATTTCATTTATTTATTCAATTAGACACACTAACAGTTGCACAAACAAATACAAATATAAAAGATAGGTACAAAGAAAATAGTCCTGTTTGTGTTCCAAATGCAACAGTATTAGCACAGTTAGGGATGAATAAAACAAAAACTACATAAGAAAACTACAATTAATATTAAGTTTAATGCAATTTGTTTTCTTACAACTGCCACGGAATAAGTATTAACGTATTAATTAGTACAAGTAACTGCCAGCCCTGCGGAGTGGGCGGAGTCAGTAAAGCTCATGGCGGGCGAAATAATACATACTCTCGCGGCGCAGATTTAAGCTGCATTTTGCCTCGTTAGGGGCGCCCCCACTATCGATCGCAGAAATGTAACCAAGGTCACTTCCGGCCGTGCACTTGTTTTATTATCGTTAACGCGTTCTGTTTAGGTTTAAATTCGCATGTGCGCGGAGTGTCGCTTCTGTACTTGTACTATTACTTATTCTGTGCCGCGGTTTGATGACTTTAGTAGGTATAAACACTAATCGTCTGTATCTCAAAAACCGGTAATGTCAAGTTAGTCGTGATAGTTTTTCCTTTTAAACTCGTTATATTTCATTTTTTTTTTCAGATTTTTAGTATGTTGCCCCCGTGTGGTTGCCTGGTTATAACAGTGCCACTCCATGTATTCCCGTGGATGTCGTGAGAGGCGACCAAGGGAATAAAGGCTTGTAGTACTGTTAGGCGATGGGCTTGCAACCTGTCATTAATACACTGGTAAACATCTTAGCCTGACTGTGCAAAATGTGTTTACATTCTGTAGCTCTGCCTACCCCACTCTGGGAATGGGGGCGTGACGTTATGTATGTATGTAGATTTTTAGTATTTGTAGTTTTGGCTTTAAGGGGGGACACTTGACTCTAACAAAAATAAGCGTTTTAAAGCCTAATATTTCATAAACGGATCCCTCAATGGAAAAATTGTTTTCACTAACTCGGTTTTTTTTAAAGACCTATTCAACGACACCCCACACAATAGGGTAGACGAGAAAAAAAATACATCCCCACGTTACGTGTAGGGGAGGTAGGTACACGAAACAAATATTTCCTACTTACTACGGAACCCTAATAAAAAGAATAATTAAAATAAAGAATTAAATTAATTAGGTACTTACAAAAATTATAACAATTGGAAAGTAGACTATGATTTACAAATAGGTAGGATAGGTTCCTACTATGTAACAAAATTAATTTTAGACTTATTGGCGGATTTTAAAAATTAAGGATTTATTATCAGTTTTTAAAAAAAAAGTGAAAGTGTCGTACACACTGGCAGGCAAACCGACTACCTATAAGTTTGACTTCAAATCAAATCCAATTCTACGAGAATGTACCTACCTACCTATAGCGGGTGAAATAGTTTATAAATAAAACTTTTTTAATAATAACAAATAACTTGAATCAGTCGTAAACGAGTATTGAACTCTAGTTATTGAACCAGATATAGGTTTAGGCGAAATATAAACAGCAGATAGCGGCGGCGGTGATGCCAGACATATTTACCTATCAATTACAACCAGCGCGCAGCGGCCGTTTCAAAAGTTTCCATCGCCCCTGTTTAATTTGAATTCCATACCTAGATAAGAAATAGTAATCTAGCTGAACGTTGTTTAGGTATTTTCCATTGCTATTTTCTAAAATACCTACCTAGTTATTTGGTAAACCATCTACGGCACACATACATTTCAAACTCGACGAATGTCTACATTACCTACTAGGCTACTAAGTGTCGTAGTAGCTATAACATTTATACCGGATTGCCAACTTTCACGGATTATAGTCAGGCGTATCGTAGGTAAGTTTTAAGGACAAAAATCCTTCTTTCAAGTAAATGGTTCCTTACAATAATTTTATTGTTCTCCTTTATATTTTACTAATATATATTTACACGGCGTTACATTACACTAAAACCAATAGGCACACACTTGCCCATCGCCGCGTGAACATGCCAGGAGCGCATTCAGCGTCAGGACGCGGTTGATTTCTGCGGGGTTTGTAGTTGCCGTAGTCTTCAAGGAAACCACTCACTGACTGGCAGTACCTAGCAGGCCAGACAGCTGTGGGCGGAATACATTTCCGGTGGAGCCCTATTTTTCTACGACTTGCATTTATCTATTTATACTTAGGCTTAGGTCTATCGATGGTGCATGTGCTTTCTGGGGGCCTACGCTAAAGTTAAAGATTTTCAAAAACTGGCTAAATGTAGGTATACGATCGACGTACTTAAGTCTATCGCGTCCGCCGCGCCGGTTACGTCATTCTGTCAGTTTAAAACATCGCAAAAGTTATCGCTATGCATCTTGTGGGTTCAGACGGCAGACACGCTCGTTATGTAATTAGCTCTCGGGATATCGCATGGAGATTAAATATATTTTTCCGGATCAAAGCTCCTGGAAATCATGACGCAATAAGCTAAGCATCGTAGTGGTTTTTTTTTGGTGTGGCCTCTCGATTGGAAGTACATTACATTATACACGGCATTTGAATAATCTATTTATAGCGAGACTGCATAATATTGAACGTTCGTAACATTCCATTATATATTATCATTTTAATGAACCACTAACCGTAATTCTTATCATCTCGGGTTATTGAAGATCGCAAATAATAATAAAGTATCCAAGTTACGAACGATTAAGTATATGATTTACGAAATGAGTAAAGCAAAACTACCATAACGTAGGTAATGTTTGTCAGTTTTATCGACACAAAAACAGCCTGAAAATTGCTTTATGTCGTAAACGTTGATTTAATAGCGTTTAGTTGGCAGTTCATCACTTGCAATCCATTATATACAAGGACTTCTGCCCATACATACCTACCTACTCATCAAATTTCAATCGAGATGTTAATTATCTTATTAAGCACAGTTGTGTTAAACGGAATTTAATCGGGTAAAACCACGGATAGTATGGAAAATAATACCGAATACTTACTCTTTATAAAAAAAAATATGTTAGAAGTTTTGAGTAAATAAAAACACTCGAGTAGAGTTTCTTGCCGCTTGTCTGCGCAATGTCTCCTCTTAAGAAGTGCTGGTATACTCAGACATGTAAAAGTGCCTACAGGGCCTAGTTTTGCAAAATAAAGTTTGATTATTCACTTTTACCTACGACTGTCGTATGGATCCGGTTGATATGGTCACAGAATAAGAAGGTACAAAGAAGTTGCTCTCCTTTAGGCATTAGAAACGTGTCTACTCTACGCCTCTATGACGTAGGTACCTATAGTATAACTTGTATTAATTCGTACGCGGCACGTGTAGTGCTAGGGTTGTCACACGCCTAGAAAGGGCAATAAATGTTTTAGCTCACCAGGTGTCCCTCGCTCGCTTGTGGTGGTAGTCTCGACGTGTTTTTCAAAAGGAGGTTCTCAATTAATCGGATTATGTTTTAATGTATTTTCTCCGATTACTCAAAGACTAAATACTATAAAAGATTGTAACATCGTCGAAATATCGGGACATCAAAAATACAATCCGTAGTAAGGACCCGTTTGTACTCAATAGTGCAATTTCATACTAAGTACTTACTTCCCTACTAAGTAATAAAAAGATAAACTTACCGTTCACAGTTTGTCGGCAACGTTAAAATGAAGTCCTTTTATTTATTAAAACAAATATTAACGGAACAGTTGATGTAGCCGCTTTCCATCGTTAGTTTTATTATAAAAGATATCAGAGACAGCGTTCATGACGGCAGATCGTAGCGCACGCGTGCTGGCTTGCTCAATGCCCCCCCGAGGTGCCGGCCCCGACTAAATCTACTCTCAGAGTAGCCGAGCGGCAAGGTTACATAATGGCGGCGCGTCCCGCACAGTGCAACCCCTCTGGCATGGTGTAAAACTCGTCGGCGTAGTTACCATGTGCCTATGCGTACAACTTAATTGAGAGCCGGAGTATGCATGAGGTGCATTGAGGGCAATTGCGACTAGTCGAGATGTTTCGCACCACCCCGCACTTCATGCCTATCCCGGTTCTCAATTAAGTTGTACGCCTATTATATGTAACCTTGTTGCGAATCAGATAACCACTAACAGCTCAAGAGTTCGGCAAAACTATCTTGATGTCACTCATAGATTCGATATGTACATAAACGTAAAACTATAGGTATGTCTAAAATTATTTGCACTTTCAGTTGCAGTACGGTTCCTACAATATTACCTAGAATACAATATTCGTGATATACCTATGAATATTTTCTACTCACTTCATCTTTTTCGCATACGGCCTCAAGGAAAATGGGCCGGACATGCAGGCGTCCTCGACCACCTCCGAGAAGTCCAGGGCCGGTCGGTGGTTTCGGATGCAGAGCTCGTGGGAGCATCGCACGAGCATGTGCATGCAGTGCGTGCAGATTGCCCCCATGAACAGGGTACCAAACACACCTGCAACGAAGGACCACGTTATTCATAAATACTTACTTACTGTAAAAAAATCTGCAAATTTATTCTAGAAATATCTGCGGAGCATCCTGGAACATTATTAAAACCGGGCAAGAGCATGTGTAGGGTTCCGAAGCCGTTAAGTACTACAAGCATAAAAATCATACAAGTAATAACTAATTTTCTATTTAAAGTCATTTGGTGCCGTCTTACATGATTTTAGTATTTTACACTTTAATCGCCTGTATCTCAAAAACCAATGTTGTCTACTTAAATAGTCGTGATAGTTTTCCTTTTAAATTCGTTATATGCGCTTTCACTCAAGTTATTTTTCAGATTTTTAGTATTTGTAGTTAATCGAAAAATTGTTTACACAAATATTTTTGGAAGACCTATCCAACGATACCCCACACTATGGGGTAGACGAGACAAAAATACATCCCCACGATGCGTGTAGGGGAGGTGTACACTAAAAAAAATATTTTTCCAAATTTATATTCTACCACTTTGTTGATGTGACTAATTTGTATATTCATGCCAAATTTCAGCTTTCTAGTACAGTCAAGAACAAAAGTATGTATACACTTTAGTACCTTGTCACTTTAATCGCTTGGATAATTTCATATGGCAGTTTAAACATGACGTTAAATAGACAAGGTACTAAAGTGTATACATACTTTTGAACTTAACTGTACAAGAGTCTCTGAGCTAAGCTGCGGACGGACATGGTGAAACTATAAGGGTTCCTAGTTTGACAACGAAGTCAACGTATTTTATTTTATTGAGTCTACAAATAAGGCCAATTACAAAATAGTTACAACACTTGACGTACACGAACTTTTGAATACCATCTTTGTTAAACCTTTTGAAGAAAAGGAGGTACAACAAATCATTAATGCGCTTAACACTACAAACGCTGTAGGTTATAACGAAATTGCAACCCAATTTGTCAAAAGATGTTTCCTTTAAGCTAGTTACTCCCTTAACGTACTTGATCAATTTATCCTTGGAAACAGAGGTGTGTACCCTGATAATTTAAAAACATCAGTTGTAAAGATTTCTTTTTAAAACCGAGTTGACTTGTATTATGAAATTACCGACCTATAACTATTATACCCATATTGTCTAAGGCATTTTAGAATGCCACGTGCATAAAAGATTTTAACAACAAATACAAAATAATAGCACTGGAACAGTACGGGTTTTAAAATACGTGAAATTTCGACAAGCTGGGATAATCAAAATTTTACTACGGCTTTTTTTTGACATGTGTAAAGCATTTGACTTTGTTGCTCATGACATGCTCCTGTCAAAAATAGAGTACTATGGTACAAAGACCGGCGTTGCAATGGTTAAGGTCTTATCTCCAGAATAGACAGCAGTGCACTGAAGTCACGAGCTTACACAGTATAGACGAAACCGAATTACATATATCTAATTTCAAATATAATAACTATGGGGTGCCTCAAGGGAGTGTCTTGGGCCCGTTACTTTTTTTAATGTATATTTAATGTCATAACAATAATTACAGACCATAAATGTATAATGTTTGCTTACCACATTTCAATTATGTGACAAACAAAAAATCAGAACGATAGTGACTCAATGGTTACAGAATAACAATTTGCAGGTCGATCTAAGCAAAACGAATTATATACATTTTAATAATGACTCTAGTCAAATATCGTATGTTAATTATAATTTACATAATTTTATTGTATTTTTTTTTATCAAATTTTTATACATTATTGTTAATACATTGCGTAGAATGACCAATCATAAAAATGTTATAGCAGCTTATCACGGCTATATTGAGTCTGTAGGTACTAAGATACGGGCTTATTCTATAGGGAAATGGAACAGATGTAAGAGCGTTTGTTACTCTGAAAAAGTGTATCCGATCCATCTGTGCTGTAACTCCACAATCTTCGTGCAAACCAATTTTTCTTAAATTAAACTTACTTCTGCTACAATGCTAATGCTAATGCTTGTACCTATTGTGATCGCCAAATTTGTTCGCCATAACATAAAATTGTTTCAAATGACTCGCGAAATATTCCCCAGAAGACAGGATTTTCTCGTAAGACAGACTTGTGCCACGTCAAGATGAATTTAACGCGAGAATATTTTCGCGTGCAATGTTTTTTTATGAATTTTGATGTCATATAAGTCAACAAGAAAGTTATTATGATAGACTACGATTGGCCTTTCACAATGAAGCCCCATGTTGTGTTACTTTTTACAACTGGTTTAATGAGTTTAAACATGGTTGCACTAATTTCACTGATGATCTGCGTGAGAGGGCGGCCTTTTACGGCGACGACTGAAGTAACATCAGTGTTGTTCGGCGTATGACCGAGACTGAAAAAAGTGTGACCTTACAGCAGATTCGGACAAGCTTAGGCATCGGTATGAGTCACGTTCACAAAATCCTCCATGAACATTTAGCGGTCAGTAAGCTTTGTGCCCGGTGGAGACCTCATAACTTGACCAAGGTTCAAAAACTCCGTCGTCGTATTGATTGGTGTCGTGAAATAGTTGAAAGATTTAACGGAGGTGACACAAATGCTGTGTTGAACATACTTACGAGTGACGAAAGCTGGATTTACTGTTATGATCCCGAAACCAAAAGACAATCTGCTCCGTGGGTGTGTGCTTCTGAGGAGTTGGCAACTAAAGTGAAGAGACGTCGTGGGAAATAAGATAGTTGCCTCGTTCTTCGGAAGGACGGGTCAATACGCGATTTTGGAGGATTGAAAAATAGTTACTGCAGTACACTAACAATTGTTTGCCACTTGTCTTGGAAAAAGTTCGGGAGAAACTAACTCGCAGTTAGACTAATGGGTCACCCCGGTCACCCACCGTATAGCCCCGACCTCGCACCTTGCGATTTTCATTTATTCCCGAAAAGTTAAAAAAACTTAGATGAAAATGTTTTATGCAGCCCGAGAGAGAGCAGAGGCTGCATTTCAAAAAGCCGTTGAAGAGACCCCTAAGGACAAGTGGGCAAAGCGCTTTCCTCTGTGGTCCCATTAGATGCAGCAATGTATTGACGTGTATGGACAGTACTATCAAAATATATAATAAAATTAATAACTTGCAAGTTTACTCAGCTTTTGATTGTCTAAGAATTTTCAGTTTGACCCTCGTACAGACTTTTTTATTATTTAATTAACGAATTATACTTTTAAACAATACCTTATAATTAATAAGTTACTATGGCGGTGTGTGCATGTGTTCCTACCTAGTAAGCACTGCTAGCTGCTAGCACTATATTAATTTGCATGCTGTATATTGACAGCTGGGGAAGGCGGCTCTATTGTAAACCCTTTTTCTATGCAAATGAAGATTATTTTATTTCTAAAGTTACATTAAAACGAGTCCGTAGCAATAGCAAGCCACCGTTCTTCTATTATCTATAATAATTTAATTTATTTTCATAAAAGACACATTTATGTTTACATATGATAGTATATTGCCAAACTGCATAACAGTTTGTTGGCATTGCACTACTTGCTCTTGATACACTGTTGTGTCAAAAAACATTATTATTGGCCAATTTATGTTCATGCTATTATATTTAGAGACCTATAAATAACCACCACCCTGCGAGCTTTACATTATAATTATGTTAATGTAATGTAGTGCGATCAGAACCAATAAGAATGGGTAGGTATATTCTCACTGATCCTGCTCACAATTATCCAATAATATCTTGCTAACACTTTTCTTAAACGTACTCGTTTTAACTTTTTCCACAAACAATTTTTCGGGCAAGGAGTTACATATTTTAGGGATTAGATGTTCAAATTTACGTTTTCCATAATAATTAACAGGGCTAAACATATCGGCAAATAACTTTGGTTTTCTCCTTGTGACTGTGTTTTTGTCTATTTAATGTAAAAAGAGGTCTGTATTATAGTTGTAAGTAAGAGGCTATCAGTAACTTAAATTTTTCATTAACAGGTAATATATTATATTACAAATTTTAAACAGTTTTTCGTAATTCTTATTTCACGACTGTTTCTGTTTATGGCTCACTAATAGCTTTATGTATCTTATTTGTAACATTTTGACCATATCTAATTGTGTTTTAAATGTACGCCCATATGCTTTTAATCCATATTCTATGTGCGATTCTACTAGGGCACAGTACAGATTAGGTACGTAACGTTTTGAGGTTGACATATTTTTTAAGTTGCAAGAAGTTTACATAGATATATCTTAATTTAGTACACAAGGCTTGTATATGCAATTTCCAGTTACATGTTCTGTCTATAATCACGCCTAGGTACTTAAAAGAGTCAACAAATTGTATTTTACTACAGTTACAGTCCTGTTTCAAATTGTGAAGGCAATCGTATGTGTGACCTACAATACTACAAGGCTTACATTTTTTACGTCATGTGGGGACGACAGGTGCATACCTTTTGTTTTTGACATATTTATAATGATGCCATTGTCGTGTGACCACTTAATTATATTCTCTAAATCTGATTTTATACTTTCTTAGATTTTATGTTGATCCTTATCCGCGTATATTATAAGTACACATGTCGTCCGCGTACATAAACATGTTACAGTTCTTAATAACGTTACATATACTATTTAAGTGCATTATATATCCTATAGGTCTATATACAGAACCGGTTGGTACGCCACTCGTTATCACTTATCAATTTATCATTGCTTCGTCACCTCGCACTTTTGCAATTTCTGTGATCATCTTTCGATTCTTTAGGTATTGTTTAAACCATTCGTTCATTGTGCCGCGTAGGCCACACTCGTACATGGCCTTTAAAAGCACGTCATGTTCGAGCGTGTCAAAAGCTTTTTTGAAATCAATAAATATTGCTACTACGTGTTTCCTATCATTTAATTTGTGACTTACGTCGTTTGCGAACTATATCTACGGTATGTTAACTTACTAAAACCATTTATTTGAACCCGGACATTGTCTAGGCAAAAAATAAGATTGTGGTATATGATATGAATTATTAAAATCCTAACGCTTTTTAGAATTCCTAATTAAAATACATAAAATAAAATTTAATTAATTCATGATTTTATAAAATCTTGTGTTATTTGTTTACAATTGTAAGATTTATAAGGCTATGTGCACATTTACGATAACGTGGTGTTCGACCGAATTCTAAAACACTTACGGAAAACTGGTAGGTAATATAAAAAACTATGAATTAAATTGAAACGAGCGCTAGCGCAGACGCGAGTAGAAAGTGGTCGAAATCTCTTACGACGAATCTCTCCAAAGATCGGGTGTAGTTTAACGTCGTGTCCTCCGTTAGCCGTTATTTGAGCCAGGATTATGTGGAAAAATGTTTAAGATCCTTTCTTCCGTTCTGACGTCAATACAAGGACGAGGCCCACCAGTATTAATCGGTACCGCTCTTTCATTGTTACGCAGTCTGGTAATCGCCCTTACAATTAAACGTAGAGGTGGGTACGAATTAGAGCAGCCTCGGGTTGAGGCACGCACGGCTCACCTATTTTGCTCAAATTCGTACGCGCTCACGCGTTGTGCGCGAGCAGCGGTCGAGCGGCGCAAAATGAATTGCCGAAATGTATGTACGCGCATAAATTCCGAACGACTGCACCAAATTGGATAAAAAAAAATTGCTGTGTTCGTTTTTGTCAAGACAAGGTTTGTATGTCAATAAAAAAGAAAAACCCACCAGGAAAGTCAGACATTTGCAGCAGTGCGAAGACGCTGGCGGGCTGCTAGTAGACCTATATTTTTTCACTTCTCATGCTCTTAAAATGCTACTTAAATCTCTGCGAATCGGGACTAAAGCTCCTTATTAATCTCTAGGGATTAAAGTATTTTTTTTAAATTTACTTTGGAAACCCCTAAACAACCAATCACGGTGTTTGTGAATGGAGTATTATCGCCATTTTCAGTGATTGTGGTATGGACCATATTTTTGGGTGTCGAAATAACCTCAAAATGACCACTGTGCAAATATATATAAAAAAGGATTTAATTTCGTGAAACACGATTAATTATTACGAATATGAATCTATTTAATCATATTAAGGCCGAACTCTTTTATTATGCGTGGTTCAATTACTTTTAAAATGGTTTCCAAGTTTGAATCTTTTGGCTAAATATGCAAGCATTTAAAACATCACTTTACAAAAAACTTTTTTTTTCCTATTTGTGTTTTGAATAGATGTTCATAACTTGTATTGAGCGTACGTTGTTAAAAAACAATATTGTTTAGAACGTCGTTTTTTTCCTCGCATTGAAAGTGAAAAGTAGAGTGTTTAACGCGAGACTAAACAACCATAATGACACTCGAACTACAGCCACCCTCGCTCGCAAGCTCGCTCGCGTGGCTAAACATCTCGTGTCATTATGGCTTGTTTTAGTCCCTTGTTGAACAATCTACTATTATATACCTAGAGATAAAATGAGTTTGTATGTTGAGGGTTATCTTTGGAATTACTTACTTAACTGATATTAAAAATTTAAAAAGTAATGGTTGGCAACATTATCCCCGACTTAGGCGAAGTTTGTTTGATGGTAGTTAACCGAAGTAATGGTTAAAAATAGAAAAAAAAATCGAAAATTTGACACATTTCCTAGAGATTTAACCATTAGTTACGATTTTCAACAATTAGGCGCTTAGGGCAAGTTGTTTGATCAGTACCTATTTAAACATGGCATTTTCGAATTTGCACGCGAGAAAACAAAACGAGTATAGTCAGATGACTAGCAATAAAAATTGCAGAAGTTTATTGCTGTTTTACTCTAACTTTTAAGTTAGAAAAAGACAGCAGAATTGTGCTTCTTACTCTACAACTGAATGTAAAGTAATACAGCAATAAACTTCTGCATTTTTTATTGCCTGTCTAAACCTGGCTTAAGAAGAATGTACGGGGCCTATTGGCTATTGGATGAACAAGTGTCTCGCCTCGGGTACTAAAAGAGAGCATTAGAATGTAGGGTTTGAAATATGAGGTCTTATAATTAGGACATAAAATGTTTGCACTTTTTTTTTTTAATTATAAGCGTCGGGTTCGCTAAACGGTTATAGCGCGTCTTAATTACGTTAACGCGCGTTGTTTGCGCAATAAAAAAGGGCCGTAATAGAAGGATTCAATAAAAGAATTTATTTTTTAAGAAGCCTAATTTTAGTAATTACTGGAATAATATTTATTTATTGTTAAATTAAACGCCTCTGTGTAATTTAATAAAGTTTACAATGGTATTTTTCAGCTAAATACCTACTACCTCGTTATGTCAGTAATTAACAGTGCACAGTGGTCGGAATAGGCAGTGCCTATTTGCCTAAACTTCGCGGGAGGACGTAACTAAGAGTGGTTACAACTACCAAAAATAATGATTTCTTTTTATTGAATGCGGAAAAACAATAATATCACAAGTTAAAAACATTTATTGTATACTTTCGTGCACTTTCTTATGGAGCGTCCCCATTATCAGCGGGGTCGCATAATGCAGGTAGTAAGTACACGGCTAAAGGAGTAATGAGATAAAATATTATATATTACGAAATACTTTGTTAGATTAATTACATCAGAAATAAACCAGAAATGTCATTTGTTCATGTTAAATTGTATACTTACGATAAATGTTTTTAGCATGTAATATTGAGTTATAGTATCAATTTCCACATTTATGCATTATTAAAAAATCCCGCATTCACTAAAAATAAATCGTTATTTTTGGTGGTTGTAACCACTCTTAGTTACGTTCTCCCGCGAAGTTTAGGCAAATAGGCACTGCCTATTCCGACCCCTGGTAATTAAGCATCTCTAATGTTTACAAACCGTTTGCCTTTTCAAGAGTCTGAATAGAGAATACTTTTGTAATATATCTCTGATTGTATGTGGAGGTATGTGTACATAAATAAACACTTTATGCCCAGGCAGGGTTGCCAACTAATTTAATAAATTATTGCCATTTAAAATATAGTATATAGTATATAAAATATAGTAATGTTGTAAAAATGAAAAATATATCTACTAACTCTAAATACAACATGCATATACTAATATTATAAAATGTGAAATTAACTCTGTCTGTCTGTTATGCTTTAACGGATAAACTGCTGAACCAATTTTGATGAAATTTGGTATAGAGATAGTTTCAGTCCCGGGGAAGGACATAAAATAATTTTAATCCTGAAAATTAGATAGTTCCTGAGGGAATAGCATAAACGACTTTTACGCGGACGGAGTCACAGGAAACAGCCAGTATATTATAAACAAAACATCATCTATTCTGCTATTATATAACACTAGCCAACAACTCTGTCCCCTAATAAGTTATTTATCACTATTCCTTACTCAACTCCAATTTTCTAGAGTAAATAGTAGCCTATGTCCTTTACCGGGGTTCAAGCTATCACCATACCTCATTTTAATTAAATCAGTGGATCATCAGTTTAGTTGTACACAGTTATTTCCTCATTTATAATATTATATGTTTCCTGTTGTATTTATCTCTTCATTTAGTTTTAATTGCTGAAATTATGTTGTTTCTCATGAAAATATAGTAGTCTCACATATCATGGATAAGTTCGCCTTTGTATGTTCCTATTCTGTGAATATTGTATTTGAATTTCTGTTTTTAGTACAATAAAGTGTTTACATACGTATATACACGCAAACATGTATATTTTTTTATTATTATAGTACAATAGACCAAACATTAATATATTATAATAATATGTTGAATTGTCTTGTGTGCCCATACACATAAGTGTCAACAGAATAAAAGTGCATTTCAATTAGAGAAATAGATTACCTCCAATCTATTCAATTAAAAGTTAGTAAATATTCCTTGATAAGAGGTTGATAAAAGACTACATAAGCATTTTGACGGCCAAACATTCTTATTCACATATTTGTTTGTTTGTGATGGCATCTGAGTGCAAACAAACTGAGAATCTAGCCACCAGTTAGATAAATAAGCCAAATAAGTAGTTTAGTGTGCTATGTGATAAAAAAATGTGGTTGAATGTACTTCAACTTCTAATTATCATTTGCACATGAAGCATAAAAACATTATTTAAATGGATAAATTAAACTTGTTTTTTTTTAAACTCTGTCCTCAGGATTGCAGTCTTGAGAATTCAAATCTCTATGTAAATTCCATTTACCATCAGGAGGCCGGAGTGCTAGTGTGACTTCTCCTTATCATAAAAAAAAATCTCACTAATATGCTTACATAAAATATTTTAAAATGTGGTGGAAACTTAATTATTTATTTTGTTTTTATTTCTTTTTCAACACAAACATTACAACAAATTCTGAAATTTATTTTACCCCAAATCTTTAAAGCCTTATGTTACTGAGAATCCTTTCAGAATTTCAATAAACCATACCTCTATTCTAATGTTATGAAATGCTAGTGTGCCTGTAGTTTGTTTACAGTTTTATAGCTGTTTAGTGTTTTAACACTGACACAATTTGAAAAAAGTTGGTATGGAGATATCTTGAACCCACAGGAAGGACATAGGATAGTATCATTAGCAATGTCTTTATATAATGATAATGTAGATATTAAGCACAATAATGCAGGCCAAAACCAAAGACTATGTAAAACTGATCACAGAAACTTACCAAACAGTAGCCCTGCATTCTTAAAGGCATCAGGCATAGCTAATATACCTGTACCAATGTTTCCTTTCAATAGATGGATCATTGTGTCGAAATTAGACGTCGGGTGTTCCAGGTGCCTTTCCGATGCCGGATTGTAGTCGGCCTTGGATTTTTCATCCTTAATAGGCACTACTGGATTACACACTAGCTCCACTGCTTGACTTTGGACTTCAGCATGCTCAATACAAATATTGGGTCCCGTAAGAAGAGGCTGCTTTTCGTCACTCATAATGAACACAAACTATTGTGTACTTTAACGACAAAATGCCATAGGTAGATAATACTATAATAGGTAGTTGATAAAGTACTTAAAATTATGAAAAATAATTAACGAATACCGATTCTGTACACGAGAAACTACTTCTTGTGGTATCAAACAGGAAAATCACAGAATAGCCCGTAGCGTACGTATTGTAGCGACGAGGCCAATAACGTCAGCTCGCGTCGACTTTTCAAGTCACAGTCAATGCATGCAGTTGGTTTGAGAAATTACTGATAAGATAATGGTCATCTTCAAATCAATTGGATTTTTGTTGTGCGCGGCCTGCCTACTGCTCAACAGCAGCAAGGTCGAACTTTTGACAGATTTCGCATCTCTGTAGAGAGAGTATCAGAGTAGTGAGACAAGGACAGCCTTCCTTATATTGTTAACTCAAACCAGGCGACGTTAAAAACTATGACTACAATAGTCGTACATTTTGTAAAGTCCTAAAATGTACTAACGTATATCGAGCATGCTACATTTATCAGCCATTTTTCGTTATTCTATGGATATGCTATGCCAACTTGTAATCAATTTTAGCTGTAAATATATTTTTTGGATGCCGTATACTGGGTCATACAAAATTAAATATTGGGTAGGCTAACTACAGATCTTATATTTATTGGCCTATCCTATCTCTGCCTTAATACGGCCCTCTTGTTTTGACAGTAGGTTATATGACAATTTAAAGTCAAAATTGACAAGTGACAAATGTCATACCAAATGGGATTGGATTGGATAATTTTGTAATCGTAAATCCATGAGAAATTAAAGTTGTTTGGATATCCATCACTATTATGGGGAACGCAGGTAGTAATCAACATAAGGAGTGGCACAAAGACGCCGCCTCAAAGCCACCAGGAGCGGGTCCATCTTCTCCGACCAGAGAAGGCGAAGCTTTTACATTTGACAAAAAGGTAGACGACGATCGTATTGGACGCGATGACGACAATAACATTGAGGATGGCGCTCCTTATTATACGAAGGCCGTGCCCGAAAGCGAGGAAGAATTTGGTGTTATGCGCGAGCGATCGGGCACATTGACAGATGGTGGTAAAACTACTGAAGAATCTAAAGTACTTCCTACTGTATTTAGATGGGAAGGAGGTGGTAAGCAGGTGAGCTATTTATCTTACAGGTATAAGTGTATTTCTTCAACGGCGAATTGTCTAAGCTTTTTATAACAACCATTTTCCTCATAGGTTTTTATTAGTGGAACATTCACTGACTGGAAGACTATTCCCATGGTTAAGAGTCATGGAGATTTTGTGACCATCATAGACTTGCCTGAAGGCGAACACCAGTACAAATATTTTGTTGATGGAGAGTGGCGAAATGATCCACAAGTGGTATGATTTGCAATTGATATTATTACTACACCATTTTTTTTCTCAAAATTTTGTTTTACCATTTAAATGCTCAACATTACTAAGGTTTTTATGCATAGTGAACTTATCTTTATCAGCTAGTTCATTACCGTCTGATTGCTTTACTAATTTTAATACAAGGTACTTAATAATTTCAGAAATTGGTTGATAATGGAATGGGATCCAAAAATAACTTGGTAAAAGTAAAACTGTCTGATTTTGAGGTATTCCAAGCACTTGCTAAGGACAGTGAAGGAATACTCAGTAGTGCTCAGACAGAGTATTCACAGGTAAACACCCAGTACTTGTTTACATTATCAAGCTTTTGACAGTAGAAAGGTAAAAACGCTTAAGCTTAAGCACCCTATTAGGTATATGTCTAGACCCCGGATTCTTGTTGCAATGACGTCACAATAGGGTAGTGTGGGGAGTAAATAAAAAAAAAAAAAAAAAATCATACAACTTAAGGTCCATAGAGTATTAGTAACAAACAAAGGTATCTTAACAACTATATTAGTAGTGCTTCGAAGGAAATATTAAACAAAATAAAATAAATAAATAAAATATGGTCATCACCGAGATGCAGGAACGGCGTGCAACTTGTTGAACCTGCCTAGCACGGCGCTGTCCTGCCTCCCCGCGACGACGTAAATAGAACAGTGTTAATTAATACAAAAAAATATGGTTCCTAACTAAATAATAAATTTTAAAAACTGACGTCAAGAATTACCTAGTCAATTGATCAATATTATCTTTTGGTATATTACTTCAAACCATACATTTGAGCGGGCGAAATAACCAAATCAGTTTAATGTACAAATGTATGGTATGCGGTATTATACCGAAAGATAACATTGATCAATTGACTAGGTTATTTTTTATTGTGAATGCCTAGTTATTACAATTTATTCTCTTAAATCTGGTAGTTTTATGTATTAATTAACACCATTCCATTCAGTAAATGGAACAGTGGAACATAATTAAACAATATTAGAATTATCTTTATCAATTTATCATCTTTAACCTATTAAGTTTTGACCTAAGATATAAAATATCATGAATGCCTAAATATATTTTTTTCATTCTGTAGAACACCAATGACTAGGTTACCGTATTAATTAACACCTTTCTATTTACTCCCCAAACTACCCTATTGTGACATCATTGCTTAAGCTAAATCGCCATTAAGTATGGCGCTTAAGGGGACACCGAGCTTTTTGCGCTCATTAACTAGGTATTTTATGCACTCTGTGTATGTGTGCGTATAGCACACCAGCAAGGAGCGAGCTGGAGCCATGCGCCGGCCGCGCGCCGCGCCTGACGAGCCGTGCGCCGGTCCACTAGGCGCGGAGGTTGCTACCAATGTTTACAAAATAAAAAAACATAATCGATTCCGAATACTTTTATTCAAATATTGACTATAAGAAGTTAAAAACTTTTTTCAGTCTACATTTTTTTTTAAATTTGTTGTTTACTGTCGGTAGGTAAGGTAGGATTGAATTACTTGTATTGTTGAGGTACAGTCACATCACGAGATTGTTGAGCCACTCTAGAACCCACTCACAGATAGATAGATAATTTTTAATTAATGTCGTTTGTACATCTATGGTGTATTTAGCTAGTGTTAAGTTATTTATAATATTTATTGGGCAAATTGTTCGGCTAAAGAGAATAAATCATAAGTAAAAGCCGTACATCTTCCAATCGGCCATCTTCCCTCTCCGAAGGTTACCGGGAGAACCCTTTCATAGAAAGTTGACGGTAAATTTTGACGTAAATAATTTCTTTTGCGTGACTTGACGCTGTCATTAGGACAGAGTTCTATGGTGGCTCAACAACCCCGTGATTTAATGTGACTGTATATTGAAATGAAATAAAACCTAATTACCTTTATTGACAATATTCTAAGCACAAAATAAAGTGAACTCAATACCTAATGTAAAGTAATAAGAACGGCTGAGTAGGGCAAAAATCCCAGTCATGGACCCTTTCTTCAAGATATTATTTTTAACTGACTTCAAAGAAAAGGAAGTTCTCAGTTTGACCTGTATGTATGTATGTATGTTTGTCCGTGATTATCTCACGTTTGGCTGAACCGTTTTTAATGCGGTTTTCAGAAAAGTATTTGTTTCACATAGGAGAAGGTTTTGGTATTTTAACCGTCTTTAAAAAAAAGGATCTTAGTTTGTACGAATGTTTATCCATGATTATTTCCGCAAAAACTTCAATGTCTGATTCTGATCACTATAAAGTATAAAATTAAATTGATGTTTTAAAAAACTAAAAACTTAAAGCTGCTGTATCAATCACATATTTAGAAGTTCCTACTTAATGTTTGTATGTATATAATGTAATGAATAATGTACGCAGGTATCTTTAGAAAAAAATATTAGGACATAAGAAACAACAATAATCAATATCGGATTTTACTTCACGGCATTATTTTGTCTGTGTGAGTAAGCAATGTCATTGTCTATTTCTCCATCCAGTGAAAGACAAAAAATTTGGTCCATTGGCATCCTGTAATAAAACAGAACGTTTTGATTTAACTATAATTTATTTATTAACAGAATTAGTTTTTGGATGAAATTTTGTAATCCTCATTCTATAAAAATAATTCGTATTTGGGACTTACAATTCCATTGTGTGGTAAATTTTATAATCGATGTCAACCAATTCATTTACTCTGTAAATTGAAAAAATATAAAGATAATGTGAAAATTCATACTAAATTTATTAAAATGTTTTCCTATACACCTCTTACTATTTTTACGCATACCTCACCGGTTCATTAGGTACCTAACTCTTCGCTTTGTAGCGAAGTGCCAACAACTGGAACATTAACCCTATAAATAAAAAAATATGAATAATTTTGCAATTTTACTCATTTGTTGAAATATAGTTGTTAGGTACTGAGTATTCTTACGGAGTATTCTCTTTGTATTCAGATTTCTGGAGATGTCTTGCTCTAGAAATATTGAAACCATCCCAAGAAGTAACAATATTATATAATTAATTATAGTAAAAAAAACCTCGGGTCGTTCTAAGAAGCTTGTTTTGCCTGTAAATGTGTTTTTTTAGCTAAATTACTTTTATATCTTGGTAAATATTCACCATAGAAGTGTATTTTTTATATACCTACCTACTAATTGAAAGAACTTCGCGTGTTGTTGAAAATTACTTGTGTAAATAAACCAATTTTGGCCCAAAACATCAAGACTACAACTAAACGATTACAAAGTCTTAGTAATACAAATCGATACATCTCGAAAATCAGTCTATGTTGCTACCGATTTATTTTCTCCTCCCTTAGCGTGGCATTTTGACAACTGTCAAATCAGGTTTCTTAGAACTACTCCACTATCAGTAGGTTTACGATTTTAACTAACTTCATTTCTTCACGCAAGCGTTTAGCATTGTGCTTTTGCCAACCCCTTCTCTTCCTTTCTTGGTTGTGTTTGTTCCCCATTTAAAATAAAGTGAATAATCACAAAAATCGCGATAAACGCAACCAACCACCAAGCGACACAGCCTCCACGTCCGACGGCCGAAGCCTGACTAATGCGGACATGGGGGAAACGTGACGGCTCTGGCTAAAATGGACGAAACGCGTGCGAATTTAGGTATTTCCTTCATATTAGTAAAATAAAAACACATTTTCAAATCTAAAGTGATGAATATATAGAAGACGTGTAGTTTTGTTGTAAATCCAAAACTGATGATCTTCCGTGAAGTAATTACGCCGTACTAAGTGTTTATTTTGTTATGTAGAGGTATCTTTGGATGTGTTTTCTATCGAGGGAAGTACAAGTAATCGTGTTTCTAAAGTATATGATAAATAGAGTGATTCCTTAAATATCTTACATATGAATTGCATAACTAAAGCTTCAGTAAAAACAATGCAGCAGGCGATCAAACGAACGCATTTTTTTCGTAATTACGTGTCGTTGCCTCGGCGCACTCTTAAGCATTTTTGTCTTCCCACTGTTGTTATGATTTACCATTAAAGTACTGATAGATTTATGAAAATCTCTATTTTAGGAAATCCCACAGTCCAAGCCTTGGGAAAAAGTCTCAGGCCCACCAATATTACCTCCGCATCTCCTTCAAGTCATATTAAATAAAGATACACCACTTTCTGTAAGTATGCATTTTTTTTCTAATTTATTGCTTTATCTGTTTTTATGCCTAGTAATGGATCAGAGCCAACATGTCTTATTTTAAATTCTTTATTTTGGTTTCATTAATGTTATAAAATTGGAACAGGGTATTTTTTTAATCCAGCATACAGAGGGTTAAATTTGTATTATTCAAACTGAAAAATTCAGTAAACCTGCTAGACTGTCATGTAAGAGGGTTTAAAAATCTTCCAATTTCAGGTGAATTCGGTTAAAGAGCAAGTTAGTGAAAAGTATAAACACAAAGGCCTTTTAAGAGCTTTGCACTGTAGTCAAATAGATTTTTATTGAAATAATTATTTCCAAAAAAATCTATTGTTACAATATAAAAAACTTGCAATTTTTCATATACTAAGTTTATTTGTCATCTTTTTGAATTGTTTTTAAAAAGAAATTTCTTTTTTTCTAGTGTGAACCCACCCTGCTTCCAGAGCCGAATCATGTTATGTTGAATCATCTATATGCCTTGTCAATCAAAGATGGCGTCATGGTATTATCAGCTACACATCGGTATAGGAAGAAATATGTTACTACTCTCCTGTACAAACCCATTTAACTACTTATCTCCTTAACTACCACAGTTAAAGGTCATTATAACACGTTTTAAAAAAAATGTACTTAGTTACAAAACAAAACCACAACAACCACCTACAATTAAAAAAAAACTTAATTGATTCCTTTGTGTAACGAGAGTTATCCATATAGTTTGTATGACTAACTTTTGTTACACGAAGGAAGCAATAGTGATTTTTGTTTTCATTAAGCCTTTAACTATGTACAATTTTTTTTAAAACGACCTTTTTATGATTGTTATTTAGATTTTAAATAAAAAAGTACCTATCTATTTACAAAAAACAATTCCTCTGCATACATTTATTTCGTGTCTACAAAACATTAGCTACTGATTTCTTGTCACAAAGCACTTTATCCTAGTGCCTGCTATTCATTTAATTATAGTAATGTCATTAACAGACATAGGAATCCAATGTCAAAATTTTATAACAGGTAAGGAGTACCTATATTGATATACTCAATTATTGATGCTTGTTCCATATATGATCACTCCAAGTTTTGTTCGTAACAATATGTTTTTGTTAATAGTGTAAAAATTAAACAAAATAATAACGTAATTCTCTCCTTTTTTTTTTAAACAATTTTTGAAACATTACTCAACATATTTTTTCAATTTTTTTCTTCATTAGTGTCCCATTATTGTCCAAGTATTGTTTCATAGTGAATTTCTAAGTAGGTAACCACTTCTATCTACTATCTATAGAGGTTTGATAAAGAGATAATATTAACTACTTTATAGTGCAATGCTACACCCTAGCTATAACCTAGCAGTCATTAAAAATATGCTTTGTGTGAACTTCATACTCTTCTTCAGAACAATACTGACAAAAAAATATACACAATGCTAGGGAAGATCACTAGTATAGGGATCAAGCATCTATGATCTATAATTGAGTTTATAATATAGGAACTCCTTACCTGTCATAAAATTTTGCCCCATGGATTAATGCCTGGTCATTCAATATAAATAAACAGTAAACATGTAGGTACCAATCTTGTATTTAGTACTTGAATATTGTTTAGCAAGGAAGTTGTTGATGGAAAACTGCGTAACTCGATTTCCATTACTGGCTGTAGTCTGAACTGACAAACCATTCGATCAAACAACCATAGCGGGGCATATTATCAGCTCTAAGTAGTTTAACTTCTGAGCGATGCCGATCAAGAGTGCTGGAAGTACTTGGCGGCTGCTAATGCTAGTGACGTTGTAGATGATAGCAATCTTGAGTACTGGGCCTCTATTCAGGTGCGTTAAAACGATATCGTGTTTGACACGTTTAAGAATCGTTTATGTCGCAGTCGCCATTATTGTAAATGACATAAGAGTTATCAAAACGTTGACAATACGGAAACAGGTCAAAAACGATATCGTTATAACGCAGTTGAATAGAGGCCCTGGTGGGATAAGAAAAACATTTCCGTCTGAAGCGAACTCGCAAGGGCTATGCTGGAAATTCCTGCCACCAGCAATCCAAGCGAGCACGTTTTTTAATAAATAAATAATTATCACCTTTATTTTTGACCCGTGTGGTTGCCGGGTTAGAATAGTGCCACTCCATGTCTTCCCGTGGATGTCGTGAGAGGCGACTAAGGGAATAAGGGCTTGTAGTATTGTTAGGCGATGGGCTTGCAACCTGTCACTAATACACTAGTAAACTTCTTGGCCTGATCGTGCAAAATGTGGTTACAGAATTATAAACAAGTCTTTTTAGAGTTGTTGGTATTTCTGTAGCTCTGCCTACCCCACTCTGGGAATGAAGGCGTGATGTTATGTATGTATGTAAATAATTATCAGGGGACAATCTCACACACATTGACCTAGTCCCAAACTAAGCTCTAGGCTTGTACTATGGGCACTAGACAACGATAAACATACTTATATAGAGAAATACATACTTAAATACATAGAAAACATTCAAGACTCTGGAACAAATATTCGCGCTCATCACACGAATATATGCCCTTACCAGGATTTGAACCCGCTGGCTTCAGAGGCAGGGTCACTCCCAACTAGGCCATCGTGTCGTTTTCAGTAGCGGGACGAACTGTCACTGCAAAAAGGTCGAGACTGAGCGCATTACATCATCATTACATAGGCCTCTCCCGTAGCATGCCACTGAGCTTGGTCTTGAGTCTTTGTTTCCATCGGCTCCCAGACACTTTTCGTATGTCATCGCACGCTAGAAAACGTCTACTCCAACGACTGTCGGTTCTGCGACAGATGTGACCGGCCCGCTGCCACTTCAGTATGCTATGCAGTCAGTATTCTCTCTTAGTAGTCTTAGTACCTATTGTTTAAATGCAGTTTTATTAGCATAATTAGTCCAATAACCTACGTAATTATGCAATAAACTGTTTAATTCCAGTCCAGTTTTTTTCGTTACTCACCCTCTTTCATCATTCAGCATCAAGCCAAATCGGCCAGGTAATGAGCTGGGCTAGGTAGGTAGTTAGGAAGTACAATGATAAAAATATTATTTTTCCCTATAGGAAATGCAAAACTACACAGGCGGAGCTGTAATGAAATATATTGATTAATTTCGTAAATATATTGAACGTCTAGTCCAGTGGCAACAACATTCATTAAATAATTAAAATTAAACAAATATTTAAGGTGGGTTTTCCCATACAACAGACATGATTTTTTTGCCGTTTTCATTCGAGTAAATATAAGTAGGTAAGTGTACCTAATCGCTATCAAATAAATTAGAGCATTTAAGATGCTCAAAAAATATCTGAACACAACAAAAAGTATGCAAACAGAATGTAGCGTGGGTATAATGAATTAAAATTCATGAATAATAATAGTAATATATTTCTAGTTTGTAGTGGTAGTAATATCAGTTTCTGATCTTTATGTGATTGTCCAACAATGAGATTGTTTTGAGTCAATGTTATTGGTTTCAATGGGTATCAAACTTATAATATAAATGTAGTTGGATCATACATAGAGTTTATAAAATATTTACATTTTACTTGCAAAACAATAATAAAAATATAGATACATATTTGTATTTCATATTTGGGCCTTTAATGTATGAAGAAGAAGGCCTTTAGTTAGAGTAAGGGTATAAGTGACGTGAGCACGCTTCCCATAGCATGTTTTTAATCTGTAACAAATGCATAGGACCAATGGAAACTCAGATCTATCTTCAAGGGCGGATCTACAATTCGGTTCTTGGGGGATTACAGGTTCACAGCATCTGTTTTTATTTTAAACATTGGCATACATATGCAGCGCATGTCTATGCTACAGGGCCCGACGGTCTTATGACTTACACGTATTATTAGCTTCGCTTGGAAGTAACTGACTAACTAGCAATGTGCACAAATGTGGGAAGTCGATTTCGACCTACTTATTATCCTGAAACTTTACATGCTTGTGCGATTTCGATGAAAATACAGTATGTCAAGCTGGTAGGATGGCCATAGGAGCTCCTCAATCGTAAATAGTAGACCCTTAAAATGTCGTTCGTTTAACTCGCACTTCAATGTCGAGTTTCTCGTCAGTGTAAGTACAGTCGGCAACAAGTGTTGTTAATAGCAAAAACTTATATGCACCTATTTAAGTTCAATTTTCAGAATGTTACACAAGACTACATTAACATGTGGTTTAAGGTGACAACAGTTTTGCTTCTAGGTATTATTAATACTCACTAAAAACAATAAAGTGAATTCTTACTGTTATTTTATACAAATAGTTGTATACAACTTGAGACTCTAATACTGGCACTTCGTTAAACATAACATAATTCAATAACATGGTAATTTATCTATTTCTATGCTAATAAGTATAAGTAACCTTCTAACTATTCAAAGATTCATTGGCTTCGAGATTTTACATAACAATGATTTTAAATAATCATTCAATAATATAATTAAACATTTACCCCTTCATTATATTTGAACTATTTTAATAAAAAGAGTCATATAGAAGTAAAATAAGATCATTCATACTGACTGACTTTGCTTCTATGTGACTCAATTGATAGCAAAAATGCTTTCAATGCATGAGATTAATTATAAAAAGCCTATTTAAAAGCAGGAACAAAACAAGTAGGGTAAAACACCCAGTAATTGGGTGCCAATAATTGGTACGGTGCCAAGGACGTTAGGAATGTTTACCCTAGGTACACTTTAAAAAAAAACGCAACTAAAGACGAAAACATTATCAATCATTCTGTTACCACTTCAAGAAGTGGCTTTTTATCTTTAGGAACTTCACTAGATAAGCTAACATTATTGACTGGATTTTTGAAATACATTCCCACTGCCACACTGACTAGAAAAATCGATATCACAGTGCCCCATGTTATTAAAATCTTAAAGATAATATAACAAACCACAGCAGTTATCACAAGCTCTAAAGCACTTGCATATGTTTTCAATATCGAATTGAGATTCTTTAAAAAGAAACTGGTTACTATACCGACCACCGCACTATTAACAATAATTAGTATCACAATAACATTGTTTAAAGATCCAAAATCATCAAACACTGTCCCTAGTTCACCTTTAAACATTAAGATGAAGAAATTACATACAACAGAATCAAGATACATGAAGACATTTTGTAAAAATATATCCACACTCGAGCCTTGTGTTTTCAAAAGATACTCGTTGTAAGTGCCAGCTAAGCATGAACAGAAGTTTTGAAAATTGATGGAGAGGAAATAAATGTTGAAAACTTGCGACCACCAGTCGGAGTCATTTTTAGATTGGACTGAGGCGGCATCAAAGTTCTTGATCATACAGCCCAGGGTGAGGATGCAGAGAGAGACCCATTGCATACTTGTCAACTTTCTTTTGAATAAACACTGAAACAATGGGAATAATGATTTAAAATAAAATAAAAATGGATCTTAACTCATCAAGAACACTTAAGAACCTAAATAGGACCTATTTTGGCTGTTTAAACATTCTTACCTTATAAATCATGGTATAAAAATATACTTCGCCTGGTATAGTTTTCCGAAAAGCAGTGGTCACATGATTGGACATGTCCTACATCATAAATGCTGCGCCCATGAGGGTAATTTGAAAATATTTTCCCGTAGAATATAGTTCAGGAAATATTCATTGGCCGTCTGTAATGTTCACTAAGATCTTTTTGTTAAAATCAAACAAAAACCAATCGTAAAACTGCCCTCGTTCTTCAAACAGCACAGCGGGTTGAAAGGTTTTGATACTTGAGTCACATTGTGAATATTATCTTAACGCAGAACGAAAAATCGCAAAGTAGGAAACAGACGGCCAATTCATATTTCCGGAACTATAACAACATTATATTTAATAGATAAACAAAATTGATACTAGAGGGCAACCTTACACAAAGGGAACACCGTTGAATTACCGTACCGTACGTAAGTACGTATAGTAGATTTTATTATGCTCAAGCAAAAGAAATAAACAAACTAATTTGTCAACTGTTCACGACACGACGTGTGAACGGACGCTTATCGTTTAGAAACCTTATCACATGTAAAGAGAGTCTAAAGTTGTTATGTATAGATTCATGCCCAATCAGAAGCCTCCCACATCACGACATTTGCAACCAACCAATCCCAGCCCTCCACATTTCCGTCGTCATACGTTCCCTACCACGACACACACTTGCCTTTCAATCGCCTTACCGGTCATCCATTGTTAATTCATGTAATAAAGCCCTAATTTACCGAATTATTTTAGTTTAGTTCTTCTATTTGTTTCTATAATAAACACAACTAATTTGAAATCGAAATGTCCTTGTAGCCCATGGAAATCTTACAATATATAAGGGGTATATCTATATATATAAAAATAAATTGTTGTTCGTTTGTCTCGCTAAAACTCGAGAACGGCTGGGCCGATTTGGCTGATTTTGATTTTAAAATGTATTGTCATAGTCCAGGGAAAGTTTAAAAGGTGCGAAAATAGTTGAAAAATCCACCGGGAAAGTCAGAAATTTGCAGTGGGGCGAAGCCGCTGGCGGGCCGCTAGTAAATAAATAATTAAATAAATATTGGTAGACGATCTCACACAAATTTACCAAACGAAGCTTTAGGCTTGTACTATGGGAACTAGAACTACTAGACATAACATAACATATACATATAAAAAAAAACGCATACTTAAATACATAGAAACCAGGGATGTAACAGAGCTCCGGTTCCGCTTCCGTTAAGTCGGAACTTCTGTTTGGTTTTAAACATCCGCTTCGGTTCTGGTTCTGTTACTTCCAAAACGGCTTTAAAGGCTGATGATTCATGTTAGGATTTTTTATTATGAATAGATAGATCCTACCCTTAACATCTCATCCACCTCCATCCAATCCACCTATCACTCGGGTTCCGCTTCCGCTTCTGGTTCCGTTAAAGTAAATTTAAAACATCTGGTTCCGGTTCCGGTTCCGATATAACCACATCTGTTACATCCC
Source organism: Acleris holmiana (assembly GCA_949316455.1). Classification (NCBI taxonomy): domain Eukaryota; kingdom Metazoa; phylum Arthropoda; class Insecta; order Lepidoptera; family Tortricidae; genus Acleris; species Acleris holmiana. Next base: position 9,014,266 of record OX438765.1, on the reverse strand, counting down.
TGATAGAAACCATTCAAGACAAGAAGTACTTGCGCTCATCACACAGATATTTGCCCATACCAGGAATGGAACCCAGGACCGCGAGATTCGTAAGTAAGGTCACTTCAAACTGCGCTAAACGCTTCTCGTCAAAAGGGGTGTTGCCTTGCCTTACACTGAATGAGTTTTTTGTTTGTTTATGTTGTATGTGAATGATGAATTATTTTTGTTTGTTGAAGGATTGGCCGAAGATTGCCACAGAGAGAGAGAGGTGTGGAAATCAAGGGAGGAGGCCTTTGCCCAGCAGTGGGACACTATGTTTGACTAATTATTTATTATGTTGTATGTGATGAAGTGGTTATAAATGAAGAATCCCAAGTTTTTCCAATTAGCCCTTAACTTGGCAGCGTGCACCACAGTATACATACCATAATGCTCACTTTATGTTTTTTTTGGATTGATATTTTTTTATGCTGGTTCGAAATCAAATAGGGTTTGAATTCACGACTTTTTTATTTTTTGCCAATTTAAGGGTTAAAAAGCCTTCCAGATCAGACCTTATTTTATTAGACCATGTTTTGAATTATATATCTGTAAATGATAATATATTATATATATAAGTACCTGAAATAGTATAGCTGTGAGTACGACCCTGAACTGCAGAAGGATATAGTATGAGGTCGGGTCATAGTGTGACAAATTGATAAATGCCAAGTTGTTGTAGAAGCAGTATAACAGGGACGGTATGAAGTACAGGAGTAGCAACTTGTAGTTTATAGCAACTGCTCTGAATATGTGTGGTTTCTCACTGAAACAAACGTCAAAATAACCGTTTTTCCATCATTTCCATTACATGAAGTCATTAATCATGCTGCAAAGCAAGTCATAAATTAACACATTCAACTCCAAGAACTTTGATTTCCATACAAAACGGACCCAACTAGTAGGTTGATGGCGCTGAATGTGCATGAGAAAGAAAAGTGCTGAGGTTGTAATGGTTATAACCTACATTTACATATACTCTTAGTCTATTTTAATGTTAGTCAATTTTAAATAGATACTGAAATAATTAAACTAACTTACAGCACTCTTGAACACCTCATGGATAATTACATGAAAAGGACATTTAGGTAGGTTACATGCAATATACACTTAAACATAAAACCTTAAATAAAAATAAACTTTAACAATAAGTTAGTGTCATAATAAAGTAAAGCACATTACAAAGTTAATTTTCAGTCTGTTACTAGTCCAGTCAATAAAGGAAGTGTAGAGTGCGAGACCAGGAACCTAAGCAATTGCTTCAGAAATTTGCCAAGGATGCTTAGGGAGTGAACATACAAGAAATTCATAAGAATACACATATGACAATTCATCACCAATCGTTTAACAGTGACGTAAATTTTAAGCCTTTTTGTAAAAATACACCACATAAATATTTGTACCGGTTAAGCGTTAAGCGGCAAAAAAAGCTCTAAAAATGTTCCCCGAAATGGAACTTAGTAGAATAAGAAGTGGTGAATCTAAGGTGATCTGGGGGAGATCACACAGACACTTTCGTTTACAAATATGTTCTGCATTCCCAAAAGTGTCCCAAAGCACAGTATTTATCAGTTTTTATGAAAACCGTACATGGTACATGAAGTGTGAAGGATAAAACCTGACCCCTCATGAATTTACTATCAACCTTTACATACAAAAGTAATATCACTTACTTATAGTTTCTGTGCAATCTGTCAGAATCTTTTTTTTTTTATAACATTTTTTAAACATTTGTAGTATAATTTTTTAAAACTAGTTACCTTAAAAAATAAGCCACTTTACCACTAAGATATGAAGTTTCATTATAAAAAAGAAAACTTTCCTTAAAATTAAGTATTTTTTATTTTTCAACTCTTACATTTCACGTTGCTATTTTGAACATTTACTTCATTCTGCTATATAAAATAAATAAATCACAGGACAATGTCACACTAATTGACCTAGTTCCAAACTAAACTCTAGACTTGTACTATGGGTACTAGACAATGACAAACTTACTTACATAGAGAAATATATACTTAAATACATAGAAAACATCCAAGATTTAAGAACAAATACTCGTGCTCATCACACAAATATTTGCCCTTACCAGGATTTGAACCCAGAACCCCTAGTTTCGAAGGCAGGGTCACTACCAACTAGGCTAGCGTGTTGTTTGAAGTTAAATGAAGTAAAACTCCTATAAGTGGGGACTATTAGTATGTCCCCTATGCATCCTGAACAAATTAATGAAGAAATTGTTTAGGTCCTGCTCATGCACTCTGGATACCTCAGAATATACAAAAACCGTACAGGGCTTGTTTTTATTATTTGTGTTATTCTTCAGACTTTGCACAGCGTGTAATTTAATGCTGTTGTGTTTTAATGTCAAATAAGAACAAAAAACAATTTAAAATCATATCTCGTAAGTGGCCTACTTTACTACCATAATTCGCACTCCGGCGGGCGTTTTGCGTGCAAGTCAGTAACGTTTACAAAAAATACATTTTAATCTACAAGTATTCGTATTTAGTATTTTATAATTACAACTTACCTAGTCTGTAAACCTGTTGTCGTAAGAATGTAATATTAAAATAAAATCAATATCAATTTGCCTACATAAAGCATATTTAAATAAGCCTATTTAATTTTACAACTACGGAACAATGCATTTAAGACTACAAATAACGAGAATAAAAGCACACTGCAGCATTTTGTCCACTGTTAATACTTGCCAATTACTTCAGTTGTTTTTGAGAGATCTTTCTACCATTTGAAATAGATAATAATGTTCAAGCGTTATTCGCATAATGTACCTAAATAAGTGTTTATATTCAATTAATATATACTACTCAATCTTATATACTTGTGTTATTTTAAAATGATATATATCTATCTTACATACTTTTTTAACGCATTAGCTACTAAGGTACTTGGAATTGCATATTACAAATACTAATACCTTATTTTGACACCTTGAAGATTGGTCAATTTATTTATTTATTTATAGTCTGAAATTCTTTATTTAGGCAATTTGAGATTGTTTTTATTTTGATATTACATTCTTACCACATAACGGGTTTAAATACTAGTTAAGTTATACTTATAAATACTAAGTATGAGCACTCGTAAATTAAAATGTATTTTCTGGTAAACGTTACCTACTGGCGCGCCCACAAAATGCCGTATGTTTATTACTTTACTTTTTCTTATGTGCAGCTTTCTTTTGATACATCCGTACCCTCAGTTTTATATATATTTGAGGACACATGGCGGCGTGGGTAGACAACATAGGTTAAATAATAGGGTCCCCTTCGGCACCCTAAATCGCATCTACTATCAAAAAATCCTGCACCAATTAATGGTTAGGAAGTTCAACCCCTTATATATTTTTGAAAAAATTAGAGGAACTTACTTTCTTCTTATGGAATACAAAGTAGCAGAAGCAACAAGTTTAAGAAGCTCTGATAGGAATACCACAAGGGTCGTGTTGTACGCGTATCCACCACTTGCAGTCTTCGATGCTGTCACAAACACTCCTGAGAAATAGAAACTTATTGAATAAACCAATAAAAGTCGCTACATAGCTATAACAGTAACAGGAAACAAATAATAGCCCGATAAGAAAGACTTATTTTTCGCTGGAACAAATTGATAAGGCAATGAAATCAACAAACCTTGAAATACGAACAGTATTATGTATAAAGAAAAAGTGATAAACCCTTCCTTATTAGGAAATAAATTCTGAAATTCTTTCATTTTTAAATGTCCATCACTCTTCGTATGCTCACTGTAACTGGAGAAATTCAACGATACAAAACATCAAAACGAATCGCAAATAGACCATCAAAGACTACTACAGTTGTATTGTATACGGTATACCAATGACATCAAAGCAAAGTCATCAAACAACCCACCCACGGCTGCGCTCCGAATCACGCTCACGGTGCTGACAACGTTCACTCACAGTGCTTACGGCCAGTGCGATTCGTACGTAGTACTATTACTTCTTCTTCTTCTTTTTTAATTAATGGCGGTCCACACAGTGATTTCGCCAATGTCAAGTGAATAGAGTAAATCAGTAAACAAATAAATAAATAAATATAATAAATAATCAGTAAATAAATCAAAATTAAAAGCCGGGCATTTTTCAATCGGCCATCTTCCCTCCCTGAAGGTTACCGGAACCCCCCGTAGTCCCGTACTATTACTTATTCTGTGACAATAGTATTGTGTTGTGACAGATTACAGATCACAGATTAAAGGCTAAGTAGGACAGACATTTGAGGCAGATTAAATAGTTTAGTTTAGTTTATTTATTCATTTATTTATTTAATCATATAGCTATAGTGTAATCATCAAGTCGCTTATAAATTATAAGTAGTTGAATATCTATAGTCTATTCAACATAGGATGGGTACGGTAACACATGACACTTGGCAGATAAAGTGTTGTGGCCTTGTGAAATTGAAAGGATTATTGACGATTATCGATTACGTTTGCTAAGGGAAAATAATCGATTCTTAATGCACTTATTTATTATTTTTATGCCAATATTTTTTATTTCTTTAAACTATATTGTAAATTGTGAATTCAGTAACTAAATAAATGTTAGAAGACAATAATATACACGTAAATTACGTTAATAGTGTTACGGGTACTAGACAATAATAATACGTATGTATATGGCAGGCAGAGGTGACGCGAGTGAAGCGATTTGTTTGTTCGATTCGGTCGATGACGGATGTGTTGCCAATCTCTATTAACGTTTCCATTCACGTATCGGGAGTTGCAGTGTATTTATTTTATTGACCCATTTTCACTACATAAACACGTAATTTAATTGAACTGGACTACTATACTACGAAAAACGATAAATGTAATTTATTGGTAATAATTTCTATGAGAAATATATTTTTTTAATTTGATGACAGCTGGATTGGTTAAAACGGTTTTTGCGTAAAATGTAAAACTGTCATGTGTCGCCGTACCCATCCTATCCTGAATAGATTATAGAGTCTTCACCCATTGGGCTGCGTTGTCTGAAAAGATGAGCAGATCTTGAGGGTCTCCCCCATATTTCCGATTAGGGCAGTGCAGGATTAAGTGCTCAACCACATTATTTATTCATCAATGTAATATTACAATATAAATTGCGTTGAATAGAGATACTAGTTGAGGTACAGCGTGAAGAACAAACGAGATACGACTTATTATATCTGCAATACATGCATTTCTAGTGCCTTATTTGAATATACGAGTATGTAAAGCCTGACAAGATTCTATTTGGCCCATATAAACTTGTATTGAAATTTTTCGTTTATTTCTAGGCTCTCACAATTCTGATGGAAGCATTAAAAGAAAAACTCGGTCGCCCAGCACTATAGCGTTTTGTCACCGACGTAAAACATTATGTAGGCGATAAACGCTATTGCGCTAGCCCTGCTGGTATTCATTAATTTTATGCCAAAAACAAAATCGAATACTTATTATAGACATCATATCATTTATTTAATAAAAAAGCTAAACATAGCTAAATAAAATGGTTATACGTAGTTTATGTCGTAAAGGAGAGGCATTTTTTTTGTGACTACTCTTTTGCATGAGTTATTCTCATCGTTAAATATCAGGTTTCCATTTTTTATAGCTTCCGTTAGATAATCTTCAGGTTTGAATAACTACATACAATCGAGTTGTTAGTTACTTTTCCGGGAATGGCCTCAATCCATTTTTTTTATTATTTCCCATTTGCGGGCAGTCTGAAATTCGCAAACAATAATGATATTAATTCTTGCTCGTGGTCACCCTACTAACAGAAATTACACAAACTTGCCTGTGAAAGGATATCCCACAACCTGGATAAGATTATTTGTTGCAGCCACTTAAAGCACAATTCGTTTTAACCATAATTCTAAACTAAATTACACGAAAACTCACATAATCCGAAATACGGTCACGGTGCATATAGGCTGATTGAAATTAGTTTTATCGTAATCATTTATAAAAATAAGCGAAGATATACAAAATGTCTAATTGATTTTTAACGCCAAAGCCGGCAAATCACGTCATCGGATTGTCGTGCCGGATCGCCGAGCCCTCAGCACGCTCGATACATTTTGTATCGGCGCGGTTACGGCATATGACGTCGTTGGCGTCGGGGGCACGTCAAGTTGCAGCCGACCGTGGCGTTCAAAAGGTTATTAATTTTTGACCGTCTTTCACCTACGCAGCCAATTAATTATTATGTAAACTGAAATAGTTAATTGTACGTATTTTTATTTACGTTCATAGTTTTATATTGATAGGTTTTAGGAAATTAAATATCAAATTGGTAACTCTAACGATAGTGTTATGATTTTATAAAACAACCTGCTGTATGTGAAATTACGTCACTTTTACGTCAGCGGCACCAAACGTGCGGGGTAACTTATTTCCTTTCAAGTGAGTGTTGCTAGTTTTGTTTTATAGTCTCTTCTATTATAATCTATTCAGGATAGGATGGGTACGGCGACACATGACAGTTTTACATTTTACGCAAAAACCGTTTTAACCAATCCAGCTGTCATCAAATTAAAAAAATATATTTCTCATAGAAATTATTACCAATAAATTACATTTATCGTTTTTCGTAGTATAGTAGTCCAGTTCAATTAAATGACGTGTTTATGTAGTGAAAATGGGTCAATAAAATAAATACACTGCAACTCCCGATACGTGAATGGAAACGTTAATAGAGATTGGCAACACATCCGTCATCGACCGAATCGAACAAACAAATCGCTTCACTCGCGTCACCTCTGCCTGCCATATACATACGTATTATTATTGTCTAGTACCCGTAACACTATTAACGTAATTTACGTGTATATTATTGTCTTCTAACATTTATTTAGTTACTGAATTCACAATTTACAATATAGTTTAAAGAAATAAAAAATATTGGCATAAAAATAATAAATAAGTGCATTAAGAATCGATTATTTTCTTTTAGCAAACGTAATCGATAATCGTCAATAATCCTTTCAATTTCACAAGGCCACAACACTTTATCTGCCAAGTGTCATGTGTTACCGTACCCATCCTATGTTGAATAGACTATACCATGGATAATCAATTATTGAAGGGGGTTAAGTTAAATAATAATTTAATATGTAATTCACTGTGCCAAATTTTAATATATATACTGATATAATAAAAACTTAATAAAATTTATTATATAAATAAATTTCGTACTAAGGACATTGTAACTTTTGAACATGGCAATTGTATAAGAGGGACCAACTAAGACAAAGTAAGTCTCATCCGGATTTTATATTAATTACCACAAATACAGCCTTCTATTGTAACGTTTATTTGTAACGTTTTTTCAAGTAAGCATTCCATGTACTATTAGTTCTATGCTGTTAACATTTCGTACTATGGAAGTCATAACTTTTTAACATGGCAACTGTGTAAGAAGGACACTGAAGACTAATTCAGTCTCTCAATACTTTATTACCACAAATACAGCCTTCAGACATCATCATCAGGCATTGAGTTTAATTTTAATTGTCACGATTTTTGAAGTTTCTAGATGAGTACTTACTAATTCCATGGGTTTAGGGTTGTAGTAGGGTCTGTCACACGGCTGTCACGACTTCTGTCACTGCATTGATTTTATTATTGTATTGGTATTGAAAGCGAAATAAGTTCAACGCGTATTGTCTACAGAACGGTGATATCTAATCAGAGCAATCAGCAATCACTGGACAAATAACATTATTATAAATGTAATTTGCCGCTCTTGTGATTAGTCATATTGTGAACCGTCAAACAGTCGGCCTATAACAATGGCTGGAGAAGAGGACGAAAGTACTTGGTAAATATCATACTAATTTTCTTGCTGAATTATAAAGTAATGTTGATGTTTAATTTGTTGTTGGGATATATATTTTTCAACTTACAGTGTATTAATGTACATGCATGAATTTGGCACACCTTAATTTGTCCTAGTGATTTACTACGATCAGACGTCAAATGTTTCAGGTTGATCGAACTGGAGTCAGCGCTCTTGGATGGGTGCTCAGCTCTCGAAATAAACACACTTACTAAAGGAAAGAAGATACCGGAAAGTTTACGCCCAGATGTGTGGCTTCTCTGTCTGAATTGTCAAGATGCGGGTAATCAATTATTACTATTTGATGAAGTATTTGATTTGACTAATCAAAATGAACTTAGAGATGATGTTAAGAAATTTGTCAGAAGTCTTGCAAACGATGATGATGATAAACTCTCAGTTGTATCTGATATTGAGTCTATAATTACTTTTTATTGCAAGTCCAAATCTATCCAGTATTCTTCAAATAATGGTTGGATTGAAATTTTATTGCCGCTGCTAAGTTTAAAGTTACCCAGGTCAGACACATACAATTTGTTTGATAAGATTATTAATCTTTACATTCCTAAGGGGTGCACAAAAAATGGTGTGCCATTCCATATACTTCGCTTGGTTCTGCAATACCATGACCCAGAATTATGTTCATTCTTAGATACTAAGAGAATAACGCCTGAACAGTACTGCCTGCCGTGGTTGAGGTCTCTCTTTGCTGGAACATGCAGTTTGGAAGTAGTCCTCTTTATGTGGGATTTGTACTTTCAGAGGTCTGATCCATTCTTCATTTTCTTCCTTTCTCTAATTATGATCATAAACTCTAGAGAGCAACTGCTACAAATGAAAAATGAAGATAAAGCTGAAGTCATCGCAACTTTGAGTAGGATGCCTGCGGACCTAGAAGCCAATGATGTGTCTGATTTTTGTTCCTTGGCTCATTATTACTCTTTAAAAACACCTGTTTCATTTAGAGATGATGTTTTAGATGTAATTTTTTCAACAAATGGCCTTGAGATAAATTCTAAACTCTACTCTCAAGCACTTTGTCTTCCTGTTGCTGTTCATGAACTTATAGAAAGTGCTACAGTAGATGCTTCTGACACTGATAGCGTTAAATACTTCTTGGTGGACTGTAGACCTGCAGAACAATACAATGCAGGCCACTTGTCTACTGCCTTCCATTTAGATTGTAATCTGATGCTGCAGGAGCCAAATGCATTTAACACTGCTGTGCAAGGCTTACTCAATGCTCAACGACAAGCGTTAGCAGCAGGGTCACTGGCTGCAGGGGAACATCTGTGCTTTGTTGGATCCGGCAGAACTGAAGAAGACAGTTATGCTCACATGGTTGTTGCATCATTTTTAAAAAGAAATACTAAATATGTTGCCATGTTAGATGGAGGGTTTGTAGCTATTCATGATTATTTTGGTCCCCACATGACTGATTGTCTGGAGGAACACAATCCTGCATCATGCTTAGTTTGTGCACCACAAAATAACAATGATGGTGTAGAACTTCATCAGAATACTACAAGAGACAATGCACCAGCTATACAGCTGTTTAGCAAACTTTCATCAGCAATGAAAGCAAAGAGCCAAGAAGTAAAAGGGAAATTAATAGAATATATTGTAAATCCAAATGCCACAGGTGGTAATGGAGAATGGCATGTGTCTGTTAATGACAGAAAGGAACAGAGGTACCGAAATGTTCCACCAGTGTTTAGTATTAATGATGAAGAAGATGATCCACGTTCAGACTCTAGAAAAGATGTCAGCGATTCTGATTTACTTGAGGAAACTGTGGACCTGAGCGCTTTTCTTAAAGAAAATAATGTAGTGGATAATTTTATTTGTCAAGAAGTATTACTAAATGGATATATGTATGACTCCTGCCTAGTAGTTACTGAGACGCATTTAATCGTATTACGCGACATTCCAAATAAACGAGATGTATATAAAGTGCTGTCACGAAGGCCATTGTCATCTATAGTTAAGATAACGGCCAAAAAGAGACATCCGGAATTAATTACTTTTAAGTATGGAATACCAGAAGGCGACAACCTTCTCATCAAGGACATGGATCGATTTCTCATTCCAAACGCTTCATTAGCTACTAAAGTAGTATCTAATCAAATTGTTCAACAGTTAGACAGCAAATAATTTTTTGGCGTCTTAAATAACTTTGCAGTTTAATCTTTTGCGGTTAGTATGATATGGTAAGACTGGTGTCTGTCTGTCTCTTTGTATTTTGAATGTTATTTGTTTGCTATTGCTGCTGGCTCGACTTAGTTCCAAGTCGCGGGTTTTGACGTTTACTAATCGATGGTTTTACTATTACACGTATGTGGCAAAGTCCTGATTTTTTGGCGGGATCGACCATTTTATTTTGACTAGATGTTTTTATTTCATTGAACTTAAATAAACAATTGAAAGAAACAGATAATGTTAGCGATTTTAACGCTGCGATTAACACGTATAATGTGCATATAAACGTAGCTATAACGACCGGGCTTGCGTGTGTTCTTGTTACCAACATTTAACACACAATATAAAGCATAAGTAATTATTATCCGACTGACAGGATCAACTTTAGAGATGTCAAGAAATTGATTTTCAGATTCCTTCCTCAAATTACAGAATATCGTCATTCAGAAATAGTTTCTATACTCTGTAGTATAGAAACTATTTTTGAATGACGATCTTCTGTCAATTTTGGTGAGTCACATTTGTAGGTAATCGTACATCTCATGCGATTACCTACAAATGTGACTCACCAAAATTGACAACCAATCAAGAACTAGTTGACTAATTAATTGTATTGCTATTATTCAATTTGTTACCTAATAAAACATTACCGACGCGTTCATACTAAATTTACGAGATTTGTATATATAATATATTATATACCATTTTAACCTTATTTCATAAATAAAAATAAATAAATAATCACAGGACAATGTCACACAAATTGACCTAGTCCCAAACTAAGCTCTAGGCTTGTACTATGGGTACTTGACAACGATAAACTTACTTATATAGAGAAATATATACTTAAATACATAGAAAACATCCAAGACTCAGGAACAAATACTCGTGCTCATCACACAAATATCTGCCCTTACCGGGATTTGAACCCAGGACCCCGAAGGCAGGGTCACTCCCAACCAGGCTAGCGAGTCGTCGTAATCAGCGAACGAATTGAATAATAGCAATGCAATTGGTCAACTAGTTCTTGATTGGTTGTCAATTTTGGTGAGTCACATTTGTTGCTAATAGTATGAGATGTAAGTACATCCGGTACTGTATTTGTATAGCATTATCCATATAACTCCATTATAGTTATAGCATATTATTGGTGTATTTTTAAATGTCGGTTGACAGTTTCTTGGCACTTTAACGCTACGCGTAGGAAAGTTACATTATCTCAAGATGTTCACACAGGCGAGGTTAACTACTTATGAATCTTATGATCTTTGTATTCAAAATGTAACTTAGTGTGATGGATATAAAACTGAATTAACTTCTTAACTGATTACAAATCATGTACCTGAAAAGAAGCAACAACAAATATAGCTTGGAATAAGAAGAGTTTAATTTGGCGACAGGTGGAATTTTCATCTGACAACCACCACATAAAGTTAGATCATTTTGCCAATTTTATTTTTTCTTTTCTGCCAAACTATAATTAAGTTGACTGGTAAAATTAATTCTAATCAATGTGATGTCGGATTATTATTAAGTAGGCACTAGTTTTTTGTGTTTATATTAATCAGAATAGATTGCAAAACAGATTGCAGTAAGGTTCGTTGTTAAATTACATAAAGATTTATTTATTGTTGCTTAGCTGGTTTTTTTCTTCACACTGACTCTGAACTAAGCTGTAGAATGGCTTATATGGCTGATCGCCGTACCCAGTACAGAATAGATGTTGTAGTTTTAGTGGTGCAACACATTGTCAGAGTGGAATATCAGCTCTAAGGACATCCCTCACAATCTACCATCAAGCAATACATTGCAAGCTCTATTATATTATTTGGGGATTACTTTTTTTATGTGCGGAATGCTGTCGAATTTTATATTAATTTATTTTGTTTAGATAAGTAAACATTGGATAAAGCAAAGATTTGGCCGAAGTCTACTTTCGGTGGAGCTACATCGCCGCTGCCGGACTTAAATATACATAAGTATGCTCACACTGGTCTAAAAGGTCCTATTTGACAGCTGTCAACGCAGTAGAAAATATAACCTCAAACATTCCTCAACATATTTTGTACTATTGTACTGAGTTGATAGCTATCAAAACAAGCATTTTAGAACGGCGGGAGTATAGTGCTTATATTCGATGTTTTGTTGTTAAGCTGACATAAATCGTCAGGCCCGACATCACGTCATCTACCATCGATTGATCGTCGATCTCAACAGAGGTTAGCACATTAGGTTTAAGTTGAGGTTTACCGACGATTTATGCCAGTGATCGATGATAGATGCAGCAAATAAATTGATAAATTCGTGGCACAAATTGTACACTTAGTAGGATAATTGAAACCAAAAAAAGACGAGATTACTACCAGGGCGTTTTTCAAAAAAGTGTACTTAAGTACATCGTTAAGGACAAAGTTAAGAAAATTTAACTTTTTCCATTTCGTCACGAAAATTAGCCATACATTTAGATACGTTAATTTTCGTGACGAAATGGAAAAGTTAAATTTTCTTAGTTATGTCTATAACGATATACACTTTTTTTGAAAACGCCCGCCGACATCCTCCGATAGTATCCCACAAGTATTAATTTCATAGCAATCCTACCAGTTGATCTCAGAAAATGTACCTACCTTCAAACGGAGTGTAAGCGTCTTGCTTTTCTAAATTAAATTGTATGCTTCTTTATCACAGAATTATAATAAAAATAGAAATCGTTGGTACTTTTATATAACTAACTAGCATATGCTTAAATTAAGGCTTGGAGCTTATTAGTCAACAGTCCCATTATTGTGGTAGGTACAACCCTTTTAACTTCTTCAAATTAAGGCTATTTTTATTCGCACGCAATTACAGTGCAAGATCAGATCACTTAAGAAGTCTCTAATGGCCGCACTAACTGTTACTGGTCAGTTAATTCCTTAGCGACGATTTTACATCAACAAGTTTGAAAAAATAACGAGTTAATTGTCTCTGAGTACGACGGAAGGGCATAGAGCCGACGGTCGGCGCGGTGCAGCGCGATCCCATACTATAAAGCGTTTCCAAAGCGAGGCAGAGACGATTTCATTATGGGACTGCTCTGTATCGCGCACCGACTCCTCTCTCCGTGCGTTTAAGGCTAATAATGGTTTGAAAGATGGCCTTTGGTATGACGAACGGAAGGGCAGCGTAGGCTTGCATTAGGGTCGCGTTGGCACTCTGGGTACTGAACTCCAAATATGAATTGTAATGAAACTCATGTCAATTAAAATCTGTTGCAATTGTAAAAAGTATTCTGTTTTAGAAATGTAGAATACATACCAGGGCCTCTTATTCTACGCCGTAAACCAGCCTTTGGTACCTATGTTGTCTTATCTTAATTTCAACGTTACGATAGTACTTATTTACTTTACAGTGCCTAATGGCGGCCGAGTTATAAACTATTCCATAACACGTCAAGAGCTGTATTGTCTTACCCAGTAGAAAAGAGGCCCTGTACTTACTATTTGCATTTTAATTTTAATTTTGTTAAAATATAGTTGCATAATAATATATATAAAAGTATTGAATAAATTATTATTGCGTTACCTAGTATCGTTTTACTGATAACAAGGTTCTGCCAGCTAATCCGTCGTAAAGAAGACGTTAATCACTATTTCCTCGGCAATGTCCAAATTTCAGGGTAAAAACTACCTACCCAATGACCACCCGTCTCTGGGCTATAAACTATCTCCTGTACTAAATTGTGTATTTCAATTGGTTAAGAGAATTGTAAGGCGACGCTGAAATCGCGTGGCCGTCAAAAACTTTCCATATAAATTTAGCTCCGGGCTGTCATGTTTCTCACCCTAAGTACAGTCAACACACAAGAACGAAGAAGTGTATAAGTGTATGAGTTGTATGACCCACGTCGGGTCCAAAGTCAATCTGACATTCTACATCAGGTTGAGTTTCCTCTAAGTTACAAATGACTTGGCATCTCTAAGGACATTGACAACTTTTTAAACGGGTCTTATATTTACGCTCGTGACCGTACCAATTTCACCATACGATGTTAACCACTTAACAGACGATAAGAGCGTTGACAGTTGTCAAAATGTATGAACTAACAGTCGACACTGATTAAATTTAACATCGTGTGGTGAAATTGGTACTAAATCAAGTCCGATTTCCTCGATTTTTTATTTAGTATGTTGTAGTTATTATTAAAAAATAGGTTTATTTGTGCATTTGTTTTTTTTTTAATTTATTTAACGTACTATTTATTAATATCTACTACATTAAAAAATATGAAACGAGGTTTAAGGGGAGATAAACTGTACCGCATTATGTATGGAAAGTTTCAGCATCACACTCCTCTTAAACAACAAACAAACAGATTCGTTGGAAAGACCAATGTTCAGCAGTAGTCTTCTTTCGACTGATAAGTAGGCTGATCCCACGCTAGCGTCTTTTGAACGATGGCGTCCTGCCAGTGCTCGTGCAACATCGACACAAGGTAAATAACAGTCAGCCATGACAAGTATAGGCGGGTGGGTACCTGGGTGAAACATTTTTAAAGCTCACCGACGAATAATGACTAACTTTAAAATCAATTAGTGCAGCGTATTAATCTACGGGCGGGCCCACCTTTTGGATTTGATATGATACAGGCGTTATGATATCAAATCCAAAAGGTGGGCCCGCACGTAGATTCAATCGCTGCACAAACTTATTTCAAAGTTAGTCATTTTTCGTCGGTAATAAATAAAACTGCCATAGAGTTGTAACTGATAAATTATTTTATTCTTATTCTAATTAAGTCTGATGGGTCAACTGTTTTTAAGGTAGACCTCTCAAAAAGAGTAATTTATTCAGACATAAATAATTTTATTTACAAATCTTTAAGTCTTAGATAAAACTTATGTAGGTACTAAACGTATAAATTATTGATATGTATCGTTTGTTCCATAACATCTAATATAGGTAGTAAATGAGGGATAAAGTAAGGATATCTAAACCACATACTTTTTAACAAGTTCCTTCATTTTGTTTTTAACATACATAACGTTTACATGTATTAAACAGATTTAATAATAGCTTAGCAAAGATTTTGACACGGTGGCGGGTGGGGATCTACAATATTTTAAAATAGTATATAACCACCGCAATAGCGATTAGAAAAAAAAATACGCCATAGTGTTGCTAAAATAGGTACTCCGAACTCTTCTGCCAGGCTGCGTCGTGGTGTTTTGGCTTTCGTGGTAGCAGTAACGAGGTGTCACCTTAAGAGGATCTTCACGATATCCTCTTTGTTACATACGCGTTCGTCGAACGTATGTATGGCCATGAATGTTGTACAAGGCGCTACGCTAATAGCTCTGTCCATCTAGGATCCCTGTGAAAGCCGTGCTTGGTACCTAATTTCGAATACTTGCTGTACTTTCTCACTAAAAAGCGTACAAAAAGAAATTCATTATTTAATTTATCGAACGTGTCGTCGAAGGTGAAGTGAAGAAACCAGTGTAGTATGTTTTTATGTCAGCACTCAGCACTCAGAGGTTCAGCCATTTTGACCCTACTAAAGTGACGCGTGCATGTGTGACGAATGCTTTGATAAAAAAAACAATGATTAAAATCGAAGCTTCGCGATGTATTGTACATATTTTATAAGCTATACAACATAACTGTAATTTTTTTAAATGTAATTAATAGGGAAATGGCCACTATTAATTAACTAAATAAGCATATTAAATATCGTTATAATAAAAAATCCGTTAAGTTGATTACACGAAGGTAATTTATATATTAATCTATAGTATAATATTCTATAAATTGTGTACCTTTTAGTTGTAAAACAAGAAGTCCGTTTTCAATAAAAAAAATATATTTTAAGAAACAATAATATCTACTTAGTAGGTAAGTATGTAGGTACCTAATGAGAGTGGGCGCCACTGGACGGTCGGCGTTTTCTCGGCGCAGTCCTTTAGTAGGTACCTAAGTACATTAGGAAAGTTACGATTACTTTTTTCGTTGAAACAACAATATTATTATTATTATTATGCCGCAAATTAAATTGGCAGGTTTATAACTATATTTCTCATGAATCCACCAAGATTTAAGTCCGCGACAATAAAAAAAAGGAAATTTAAGCTCCTTTTACATAAGTACACGCATAACATCACACCTTCATTCCCAGAGTGGGGTAGGCAGAGCTACAGAAATACCAACAACTAAACACATTTTACATAATCAGGCCTAGAAGTTTACTTTTGACAGGTTGCAAGCCCAACCCAACAGTAACAGTTGAATACCAACAGCTCTGATCTTGTTGATAATTCTGTAACCACATTTTGCACAAACAGGTTAATTAGTGACAGGTTGCAAGCCCATCTCTTAAACGTACATCTCTTACGACCAGGGACCGGAAAACCCCTTCATTTGATTAACCCTATCGATAGGGTAAGCCTATCATTTGGCTACCCAATCGATGTGGTTACCCTATGATTGTGTTACCTTAACGTTAGGGGAACCCCTTTGAACTAGTTAACCACTTCCATAGAGCTTACCAATTTCATTAGGGTTTCGGTAGTTTAATATTGAAGCGCTTAGCATTAACTGGGTTTTACCCCATTGATCGCCTCTCTCTTTTTGGCGCATTTGGGCGATTTCTGTCTAGCCTGACGTTACTTGCCTACTTTATTTAAGTTCGTGTCGGGACGGGACGGGATTGAGATGATAATGTTGTTTAATAATTCTTAGTTCATGTTCCCGCCGGAATAATAAAGACGTTTGGCTGCGTGACGGATGGCTGCTTGTGCAAGTACCTACTGCAAAAAGTGCAAGCTATTTTATTATTATAAGTGTACGCGAGAGCTGGTTGACTTTTAAATAATAAATTTTGTTTGATTTGAAAGTATTTTTAACATGGAAACGTACCAGGACGATTCTCAAGAAGAACTAAAAAAATATATCAAGCAAGCTTTAAAACGTAAATACCTATTTAATGTCTTGTTAATTTGAACGTTAGGTAAATAATTACATTTTTGATTATTTCCGTCCGTCCGCAGCCTAGCTCAGAGACTCTTAGTACTGGAAAGCTGTAATTTGGCATGAATATACATATTAGTCACGTCAGCAAAGTGGTGAAATAAAATCTTAAAAGATTATTTTTTTTGGTGTACTTACCTCCCCTACACGTAACGTGGGGATGATTTTTTATTTTTCGTCTACCCTATAGTGTGGCATGTTGTTGGGTAGGTCTTTCAAAAATATTGTGGGTTTGTGAAAACAGTTTTTCGATTAAGGGATCTGTTTATGAAATTTTAAGCTTTAATGCGCTAATTTTTGTTAGAGTCAAGTGCCGCCCCTACAGCCAAAACTACAAATAATAAAAATCTGAAAAAAATCGTGAATGAAAGCGCATATAACGAATTTTTAAGGAAAACTATCACCACTAAGTAGACATGATTGGTTCTTGAGATACAGGCGACTAGTGTTTATACCTACGAAAATTAGCTAAGACGGCACCAAATAACTTTAAATAGTAAAATAGTTCATACTTGTTGTTTTTAGAGATAGTTTTTGGTGTTTGTAGTATTTATAAGCGGCGTCGGAACCCTACCTGAGCATGGTCCGACATGCTCTTGCCCGGTTTTTTTAAAACATTGGTTTAATAATGGACTGCTGAATGGATGCACTTTAAAAAACTGTACTTAAGTAAATAATGATTTACACTGTATAAATATATGTATAAGTAAATAAGTACCTACCTAAATAATTTTGATCTCAACAATAGTTTCATTAAATAATTAACCTTCTACATTACAATATCAGTTTCAGTGGTGGTAGGACCCTGTGCAGGGTCCGTCCGGATCGCTACCACCATCTTATCCATTAACCACCCGCCAAGCAACTGTGTTCGCATTGTTGTGTTCCGGTGTGGGGATAAGACAACCGGTGAAATTACTAGCATAGAGGCATTCCATCTTAGTCCTCAGGGTTGGCAACGCATTTGAGGTCTTAGGATTATAGTCTTGAGAATTCAAATGTCTATGGATCTCAGATTCCACTTACCATCAGGTGGCCTGAGTGTTCGTGTGCCTTCTCCTTAACATAAAAATAAAATAAAAATATATATATAATTTTGATCACAGCTAGTTTCATTTAATAATAATTAACCTTATATATAACAATAGGTAAACTGTAAAAATATGAAAAATAAATAAATCATTTTGATCATCAACAGTCTCATTAAACAATTGACCTTATATTGAACAATTAGTACATAATTACACTAAAAATATGTACTTAACTATAAACCAGTCTCATTAAATAATCGACCTTATATATGGAACAATTTGTGAATAATGGCTTGCTTACACTTTAAAAACGTAAGTAAATTATTTAGATCGCAGTGATGGTTTAATTAACCCTATACTCGTATAATATAACAATAGGTAAATAGTGATTTACAGCGTACAAAATGTATGTAAATCATTTTGATTTCCTCAACAGTCTCGAAAAGAACAAAGGCTAAATAATGGTTAACATTTGACTCTAACAAAAATTATTTATTATTTATTTATTTATTTATTTATTTATTTATTTATTTATTTATTCATTAGCGCTTTAAAGCTGAATATTTCATAAACGGATCACTTAATCGGAAAACTGTTTTTACAAACCCGCAATATTTTTGAAAGACCTATCCAACGACACTCCACACTATGGGGTAGACGAGAAAAAAAAATCATCCCCACGTTACGTGTAGGAGAGGTACCTACACTAAAAAAAATGTTTTTCAAGATTTTATTTTACCACTTTGTTGGCGTGACTAATAATGTATATTCATGCCAAATTACAGCTTTCTAGTATAAAGAGTATCTGAGCTAGGCTGCGGACGGACGGACGGACGGACGGACATGGCGAAACTATAAGGGTTCCTAGTTTGACTACGGAACCCTAAAAAGCTACTTCTCATTTTACAAATATTTAATATTTATTAATATTAACCGTGTTTATAGCACGACACAATTAATAATGCGCGTATGGAAGCGCTTACACCGTTGATAGAGAGTCTATTATTGCATAATCCGCGCGCCATATTAATTGCGCCCACCTATAACATCGTAATTTGCCTGCGCAAAGCAAGCTTTCCATTTTGTTTTCTTTGAAAATTCGTCGGCAAAACTTTTTAACTGACGATTTTATTTAAAAAATATCTAATATTTCACATGGAACTAAGAACTTAGCTAACTACGTAGGTAGTATACAATTTATTTAATCGACCCTGATCACTCATTTCTGAAAGTAAACAAACACTTTACGCCAAAATCCACCAAAGTCAGTTGAACCTACAGCCTTAAAAAAAAAACAAGTTCAAAGCAAATCCCAAACAAAACAATGTACATTTTGTGGGAACGATAATTAGGTTTACTATTGTTTGATGTAGCGAACAGTGCGACTCTATGACAAAGCCTCGGCCGTCTTCGGCACATTTCGGCTGGCTCACCTCGCCGTCTCGCATGCGCTACTCACCTGCCGCCGCTACCCATTCAATTGTTAGGTAGTGCAATAATAAGTCGAAACACTTGCGCATAGAGATTAAAAAAGCTTGAAACCGTTCGATTAAGTTTAAAAAGGGTAACAGATGATAGGGTATTGGGAATGGGTTAGCGCTTAGTCGAATTAATTCTATCGCTTGGTTGCCCTTTCATTGGACTATGTCAACGATAGGCTTAGCTCATCCTTGGGGTTTGTAAAAACAAGTCTATCAAATACCCTATCGAAAACCCCTTTAATGCTAAGCGGTTCCGGTCCCTGCTTACGACATCCACGGGAAGACATGGAGTGGCACTATTCTAACCCGGCAACCACACGCAGCATCCTTTTAATTTCGTAAAAATAGAGTAAAATGCTATAAGTATTATTTACTTTAAAATTCACTTATTTGTCCCTGAATGACAAAGAAATAGGTATTTACAATTAATTGCGCAACTCCAGCGAAATAAATCATATCGATTCAGTTTTTGTCTACCTATGTTAATATTTTATACACGCTTCTTGTGTAACTGAATCCATCCGAAAATGAACAAAAACCTTGAAAATATGTTTTTACTATGAAGAAAATCAGCCACTTTCCGTTAATTCGTTTCATGTTCCCTAATACCTTTTTAGGGTTCCGTAGTCAAACTAGGAACCCTTTTAGTTTCGCCATGTCCGCAGCCTAGCTCAGAGATACTTACCTAGAAAGCTGTTATTTGGCATGAATATATTACGTATTAGTCACGCCAACAAAGTGGTAAAATAAAATCTTGTTTTTATATAGTACCTTTCCTACACTATTTTATTTTCTTGCCTTCCCCATAGTGTGTGGGCTGTCGTTGGATAGGTCTTTCAAAATCATTACGGGTTTGTGATAACAGTTTTTCGATTAAGTAATCCGTTTATGAAATATTAAGCTTTAAAGCGCTAATTTTTGTTAGACTCAAGTGTCCCCCCCCCTGACAGCCAAAACTACAAATACTAAAAACGAAAAAGCATATAACGAATTTTAAAGGAAATCTATCACGACTAAGAAGACATCATTGGTTCTTGAGATACAGGCGATTAAAGTGTTTATACCTAAAGTGTCATTGTATGGAACTTGCTAACTATGTAAACAAGCCGCCATACTAAAATTGACATTAGATGTCAATTTCAATATATTGTTTGTTTACATAGTTAGCAAGTTCCATAGAATTACAGTATACTACAATCATCTTAAACGGCACCAATTGACTTTAAATAGAAAATTAGTTATTACTTGTTGATTTTTATGTTTGCAGTACTTAACGGCTTCGGAACCCTACACTAAGCATGGTCCGTCATGCCCTTGCCCGATTTTTTGGATTTTAGCTTTGGTCCTTGGGTCTGGTGTCAGTCAATTACACACCATACACTATAAAAATAGTTACAGAGCAAAATTCCACCTCTTTTCAGCTTTTTTCTAGCTTTACCGGCATGTTATGTCGGTGGATTAAAAAATAAAGTTCCTACACTCTAGAACTGTTAGCAAAACGTTTAGCCTGAAATGAATAAGTAATTTCCAAAAAAAAACCCAAGTGGCCTTGAGTATTAGAGATAGTGTCTCAGCGTATAGAAAGAACCAGAAAATATTTTTTACTTCCAGATTTCCTAAATAAATTATTACTACTGGAGACTATAATAATATGTAAGTAGATGATATTGTTTATCGAAGTATAGGACAGTCATCTCTATTAACTATTACGTAAGAATTGACCTTCTGGCCCTATCTAGCTATTTAGTTGACTAACATCACAAGTTATGATAAGTATGTCAGTTACTTTATAATTGCACATGTCATGTTAAAGTTATTCGTCTACCTTATTACCTACATAAATATTATGTTATGCAAACAAAATGGCATACCTAAGGTGCCTTCCTCAGAACTGGCACGTTGTAATTAACTGTCATGTCTCGAGCAGATCATAGAACATGTAAATATTTCTAAATTAGTTTTAGTACCTAGAAGCTTTAAAATCGTGTTTAATGTAATTCATCACTGGTCACATACAATTATTTTTTGGGTGCTATGCTAACCTAACCTCACCTAAATTGTTAAATGCCATTACTTAGCCACAACTACACTTGGAAGCAAAGAAATCGAGCCACTTGTACTGTTTTTTTATAGAAAATGCCTTGATTTCTTTGCTCCCAAGTATATATGAACGCTTAAGACGTCTGATTTCGGAAGGTGAAAGAATTAAGGGTTATGATGACAATGCCTAAAAATTGTATAGGTACTTATTAAAAAAAGACTGAAACGTGTACCTAATGTCTTAAACTTTAAATAGCCTTAAACTCATGGTTACGTCAACAATACCTATGTACTTATGTAGTTATTGCATAATGCCTAAAACTTCTGAAATGAATACTGGGAACACGTGGCAAACCGAAAAACGCTTTTGATTAGGTACTGAATGACATAACACTCGTACTAAATAATATTCCCACCTGTTACCACCAATTTGTTACAAGGATTTTTTTCCCACCACTGGTATACTTTAAACTTTTTGAACTGAGCTCATCCATTTACCTTTAAACACAATGTCATTGTATCTATACAATCCTATTATCTGCCTTTGTTCCCGAAACCAAAACCGCCAACCTTAGCAGTAAGTGTAATTAATTAAGACTCCTTAACTCATAAAATCTTTAATATTTAAGATTAGACGTTAAGATCGAAATATAGTAATGTAAAAATGAAATAAACAGTTTAATTTTTATTTACCTACTTAACGAAAAAGGTTAGAAGTACCTACATTGCATTAATGTTGAATTTTCCACCTTATTCTTTGTTCAGTAGGTTTAAAATAGCCTAAAAGAAAAATAGCGTATTCAACACTTATTTCATAACCACCTCAGCTTGTCGAGTGGCGGTAGTTAAATGAAAAAAAGTTATGCTTGCCAATATTCTATTAGTGTATTTTGTATTCTATTGCTTATAGAAATAGAGTCGATAATCTATGTCAGCCTTCGAAGGCGGCTATAATCTGCTTTTACTACGAGCTCGTTATTTTAACCCATTATAGGCAGAATTGTCAGATTATTAAAATGTATTTTGACTTTTAGTGTATACATAGGACAATAAAGCACAAATTCTAACCACGACATATGGTGCCAAACGGTACCGCTAGCCTATAATTGGGTTTGTGGTTAACTACATAATGGCTTTGTAGTTTTGTTGTCTTAAGTGGATGAACTCAGTTCAAAAAGTTTAAACTATAACTACTGGGAAAAAAAAAAATAAAAAAAAATAAAATTGATGTTATTATAATAGAAAATATGATATTTCTTGTATAAAGGGTTTGTAGGTCAATGCATTCATCTCGTAAACCACCTATCGTAGTTTTAAGTATTACTTGAAAAAGTTGATCTCTAAAGCTTACTAGTGTTAGGGATTATCTAACAAAACAATGCTTGGCTTAAACCAGAAACCCAAATGACTTAAAAATACCTTAACATGTAAACATTTTATCTTGCTTAGGGGTCACGGTTTATGTAGGAAAAGGGTATCGATTTTTATGTAGTTATATTGCACCGTCAAATTATTATGTACGAGTATACTTCGGTAGTATACATACTTTTAAATTTTAATTATTTGCTCTTTCTATAATTCTGAGTTCTGACACGTTTACCTGCTCAACTACGCATGATATTCTATTTTATATTTATACTTAGTTTTATATAATACTATGCTAGGCCAGTATTATCTCTGTCACTAGTTATATGATGGATTCTCGCTGCGCTTCTCAGCGGTGGTCTTCTCTTGGGACCCGCTGGTAGATTTTTAACTTGAGAAGGCGCCCGTGCGGCCTACTTACTGAAAAAACATCTTTAATTATTTTATCTTTTTTTAAATGTTTACGATAATTTTCCGAGGGGTCATAATTTGGGTGATGCTGTACCTGCCGGTTAGCTGACACCACAAAACTGTGATAATTATGTCTTACTTTAAGTTTTATTTATAATTTACCTGTAATTTTTTTGTGGGCCTCGTTATTCGCCTGATATAAAAGTATTCTATTCTTTTGTAATCTATTCTGTTTTTGCTAGACGTTTTACTTGATTTGGCAATGGGCTTTTTATGGTTTGCTCTTGACTAACTCTTGCCTTTAAAGGACGAAGATTTGATCTAACTTTATTTTCGATATGTTGGCCTAGTTGGGAGTGACCCTGCCTACGAAGCCAGCGGTCCCGGGTTCAAATCCCGGTAAGGGCAGATATTTGTGTGATGAGCACGAGTATTTGTACCTGAGTCTTGGATGTTTTCCTTTGTATTTAAGTATTTATTTCTCTATCTAAGTATGTTTATTGTTGTCTAGTACCCATAGTACAAGCCTAGAGCTTAGTTTGGGACTAGTTCAATTTGTGTGACACTGTGCCATGATATTTATTTAAACCATTAAGTAACAGCTGTATCGGCATATCTGGATGTTTGTTTTTTAAATTTTACTAGGACAGCTGAACGCATTTGGATGTAATTTGGCACACAGATAATCCATATCGTGAATCAGCACAAAAATTACTTTTGTTCAGGAAAAAAGAAAATACAAACGCGGCGAATTGAGAACCTCCTCTTTTTCATCGGTTAAAATTCGATTATACACTGACGAAGTCGCGGGATAAGGCAACATAAGTTGTATGTTAAAAAGAGGCGCTAAATAAGATCTTTCCCTACCTATGCGTTAAATAGGGTTAACCCATTTTAAGGGTTAGACCGTCAAGTCTTTCTTATTTTGTTTTGAAATAATGGTCTTGTTTTAGATTAGAAAAAATGGTAATTGTACTATGTACCTACTTGTGGTCCGGATATGCACTCTGTGTGCTTCGTGCTATCGGGAAAGGGAATCGCTTGCATTCCGCTTAAGAATGAGTTTTGATATACCATGGGAAGCAAATAAATAAGTGCCTGATTTGAGTCACTGTTAATTCTAACTCCGAATTAGTAGATTTCTGCTTAATCCATTGTTAATTACCTAAAACTCATCAGGCATTAAATCAACAAAAGCGCTCCATATTTACATTGCACTAATCTGGGTCTTAGCTGTGCGCCCAGCACAAGTCGTACAACCTTCGGGGGCTACAACTGGAACAAGGGAGGCGTGGTTGGTAAACATTATATTAGCATCAGGGGCCTTGATTCCAATTTGTTTTGGGCTATTCCTACCTGTTACCACTGATAACAACTACGATAGTTCCCCCTGTTGCCACACATAATCCCGAGGAGTCATAATTCATAATTAACTGATCGAAAAACCGAATTTTCATACTTCCGAACGTATGTTTTCAATGAAATACTTAATTTTACAAAAACTGACATGTAAAATGTTACTTAGGTAACCCAAGTATTTATAGGTATTTTATTGAATATTTAAGGCTCATAACAGGACTTACGAGTATATTACATTTTTAATTACCACAATATAACAAAATAACAATCAAGTTCAGACTTCGGGATCCTATCATTTCATAACCCGCGTTTTTTTTTTACGATACTGTAAATAATTCTGGATTTATTTCAGGACCATCATGTAGAACTCTTTAGGTTAGGTTAGGTTAGTTTTATAAAAACCCAGAAATATTTGTAGTTACAGAAAAAAACGCGGGTTGGTAAATGAATAGGTTGCGAAACGATGCATTTGTCAAAGATTTGTCGGCGAAAAGGCAGAGAACCTCAGATTTCAGATATTTAATATCCAATTCGACAACAAATAAGAGGGGGCTAATAAAACCTATGTATAGTAACTAGCGATTCTATTCGTTTTGTTTTTACACCAATCGCGTCACTGGTAGATCCCGTGACTTTTCCTATAACGTGATCTACTAGTGACGCGGTTTAAACGATTAGAACCGCTAGTTAGCGTAAGCATTTTGGCTACTTAGTGCATAAAAAAAAACTCCTCTGACACATTGAAGTCAAACCATTAGATATCTAAATATTGGTAATGTTGACAGCAGTAAGTCGATGCTAAACTTATTTGTTGTGTGTAAATGGATAGTAGCTACCTAATATCAGCATTGTTTGACTGCTGTTATCATTGTCAATATTCAGAAAGTTTATGGTTGTGCAATGTGTGTGTTTTTTGTTTTCTAAAGAAAAAAGGCAAATTATAGGACAAAAAATACCTACAGTGAGAAATAATGTTCTTCCACACATCAATTCAAGTCACGGTCGAACGTTCAACTGCAAAATGTTTGGGACTGTTTTCTTTAATTTTGCCGTAAGATCCCTTGCTTCTTGCCAAATTTTATCTCGTTTGTGCCAATGGTAAGTATTCTATAGGTTCTGGGACGTGTGTTTCTGGTATCAAATGTGTCACAAATTACTGATTTTGACCATATAAAGATTATACGCGCTCAGGGGTCAATTTAAGCTCGTCGGCAATTCCGTCGACAATTACTCAAGAAAAAGAACACATTTCGGCCTCAACTTTTTTTGATTTACCTGTCACACCTATGTACAGTACCATTATACTCATTCATAACTTGCCAACCCGGTGTAGTGACCGCATAAGTATTTATCACAGCCCGTTTATTAAAAAACAACTTTATACATTACTTTTAGAACTACACAACTCTCCCATATTGTGTAACAGCAGGACAAGTGCGCCGCTTTTTATATTATGTATAAGCATGCAAATTATTACGTAAAGAAATAACGATTGGATGCAGTTATCCTTTCTAAAAATAAGATGTAATTTTTCCATACATATCGATATCGATAATTGTATGTTTGATAAATATACAGGGTGGCCGAAACAGTTAGGCACGTTAGTAAAAAATAATAGAAGCCTCGACAAATCCAAAACCTACCCTACTTCAATATAAACCTAACCTACATTGATCAACAATTTTAATTTGATTTAATTTTAAAAACTTACCTATGTCACATTATTAAACTAACCCGTCAAACTTCGATTGAGTAAGGGATAATATTGAAAAAATCCTTTAAGTTAACCCATGGCCCAAACAGAACAGATGCATGTAATAGTGACCACTGTTTGGGTCACCCTGCATATACTGGCATGTAAGACTTTTAACTTCATCGTTGCCAGATGTCACCGCTCTTTCGCACAGTGTAAACAAAAGCGCTAAGCGTAGTAAACTGACAATGATGACATCTGTACTTTGGTTAGGGTGCATCCCGTTTGCAATATGGTCTTTCGTTAAGTCCTTTCTATAAATTCCCCTTTCGCAAAACGTCCCTGTTGTAAAATGTCGCTTTCGTATAATGTCCCATTAGCGAGTAATATTTTGAACGCCAACAACGGATATATGGTTATTTGGGGCCCTAGCCAAGATACAAACACTACTTACGTTTTCCTTTTCTATCATTCAAAATGTATGTATTGGATGACATTCTCGTGCGTTACGATAAACCACGTGGTCAACTGTCATTCCATAGTCTGTGCGATAGAAAATAAAAACGTTAGGAGCGTTTGCATCTTGGCTAGTATGCCTCATAGGTTCAGCGCTGAAGCGCTCGATATTAAAGCGATATACTTCTGGATTGGTTGATGTCTTTGATCAACGAACTATTTTGTAAAAAAAAAGAAGATAATTTATTATGATTATGCAAATTATAATGGATTACCGGGCTTGAAAATAATAGATTTTCGAAAGCGACTTTTTACGAAAGGGACTTCATTTTGCAAAGATACATTTTGTAAACATAACTTGTGTGACAATTTTAAAACTTCCTTTAGCAGTATCAAGCTACGTTCAGCATAAACAGAGTCATAACCAAGGATGGCATTAGTTTATCAGTCGATGACGTAGGCTCCGGCATTGTGAGGTTGGCAGAGGGCTGCGAAAATGTTGAGGGTCGTATCGCGTCCACTGTAAAAAAATGGTTACATATTTAGTTGTAGTCAAATACAAATTACGTATCAAATTATCATCAACAACAACAAATAAACGATTTTCTATTATATTTAGAATAAACAATTTCTACACAAGGAAACTGTAAAAAATACAAAGACATCTTAAATTGCTGGTTTACAACGTTTTTTATTTGGAAATCCTTGCTTCTTTGTCAAAAATAAATATATTTTTTTACTTTTCCTAATGCCCACTACCCTACTAATATTATAAATGCGACCGTTTGTGAGGATTTTGGACTTTGTTTTGTGCCTTAGCCTTAGAAATTGAAGTATTGATTTATCCTGTATCTAGAGGTTCAAGATCAACCTGTATATAGGCGAGTCTTATTGCACTATCAGGGGGGTTATCATGAGCTAGCTTTGCAGTTCATTTTACGGTGAGAGTAAAGGACAGAGCTATGGCGGTTATACAGCTCTGTCCTTTTCTCTGAGCGTAAACAGAACTGCAAAGCTAGCTCATGATAACCCCCCTGATCTGCCTTACATAAGTCCACTGAAAGTGTTACGATTGCGTTTTTTTGCTTTTTCCACATTTTTTTATTCATAATTATTGGTAATAAGTTGCGCTATAAGATGTGTATCAAACTTTTTAACAAACCTTTGTAGATTTTTATAGTATCAATGTTAAAGTTCCAATCTTGGACTTGATGTAAAACAAGGTCGTTCTATAAGGCACGGCACTGTGGTGAAATAAACAGTTTTTGTAAATAGTCACTGTTTAATGAAAAAAATCATGGCTTTTTCATTGCGGTGGGTAGTTTTAAAGAAAATACTAATTTGTTTAACTTCAAATATTTCGACGTAACTATGCATAAAATGAACAATAGGTAACTTAACAAAGTACAAATTGTAACGTTCGAATTTTCTTTGAAAATAGCCTCAGAATAGTTAACTATTTGAATCTTCTGGTTCTAACACGGTCCGGGCGATGGACGTGTTATTAAATTAAAAACAAACGACATCATAGCATTTACTGTTTACTACCTGCAGTGAGTCTTAGATTAGGAACTATCGGAACCACTGAGGGCTCTGCGGCAAGCTGCTAACTTTCTACATGCTTTAAACTTTTTTCGTGGACCTCTCAGACTCAAAATTTGTAACTTGTTTAAGACCACAAGCTGTCGCCAGATGTAACCGAAATATTCCATAGGATATTAATAAGCATGTGATACAAACGACAATGTAATGTTATGGTTTTTAAAATTAATCTACCGACTTATGCGGTCAAAAGGTGATTACAGGACTTACTGGATCGTGTCGTGCGTGCACAAATAAGGTTAAATGGATCGCAAAATTTTAACCAACAATACAATACAATACAAAACACTTTATTGACCACCAAACGAAAACGTTACAGAGAAATAGCACAATTGAAAAACATACGTCCGAAACCAATTAAATTGTATAAAAGTTAGCAGTTCACCGTAGAACCCTAAATGTTATCGTTAGTTGCTAAGGGCTTGTCAGTAAATGTTATCCCACCAAAACATTCTCTTGTAAAATGTTGCCAAGACGAGACCATTATAGCTAGCACTGCCAAAAAGTTATCAGATCTCATGTAGAGCCATGCTTCTAACTCTACACACCCTAACTCTACAAGCCCTAACTTCACAAACTCTACACCTTACTAAAAATATGACGAAATCGGGGTTTTATAGATATCAATAAAATCTAAAGTAGGTATAAGTGCTACGCTATTGAAACTTTATATTTTTAATAAGTTCACTATTTATCAATAGTCAACATAATAATATAACCTCGTGATATAATCTCTTATATCCCGAGAATTTTGTTTATCTGGTATAATCCAAATCCAAGTTATGGAGGGTTCAAAAACCGACGAAGCGCTTCGAGAAAAGGTACGAAGTGCCCTTGCGCTTCACTTGGCTCGCCTTGGCGGGGCACCACCGAGCCCCCAGATAATTGTTTATCTGACGCCAAACACTTGAAGTAAAATCACTTTGTATTTTTCCAAAACCACCTCATCGCTATTAAATTACCCTCAATTTGATTTTACTTGTTGGTATATTACAAAAATCCAAGTGCCTTCCATTCATTCATTCATTATATTAATACAATCTATCATTCATTCAATTCAATCGTTCATTAGATTCTTGTTAAACCTTTATTCAATACAGACCATTGAACTATCAAGAAGTGTTTGCCTTTCCTTTCCCTGCCAATTCCAATAGGTTATGCGCCCAGGGCACGCAATTTTTAAAAGTTTTCCATGTCAATTTTATTTAATTATAACGACGTAAGAATGGATCAACGAAGTAAAAGAAATATACAACCATTTAATGGCGACCGTTATAGCACGTGGAAGTTTCGGATCAAATCACTTTTAGCCGAACTTCAAGTGTCGTCCGTTATAGAAGAATCTGCCCCAGAAAACCCTGATGCTTTATGGACTAGAAAAAATCTCATCGCTAAAGGTACTATCATTGAATATTTAGGCGACGCATATTTGAATTTTGCTCAAGATACAGACAAAGCAAAAGACATTATTGATAATCTTGATAAAATATATGAGAGGCGAAGCTTGGCTACGCAATTGGCATTGCGCAAGCAACTGTTAAATTTGAAATTGCAACCAGATGTAAGCCTTATCCAACACTACACAAATTTTGATATTTTAATCACGGAATTGACTTCCGCTGGCGCCAAAGTTGACGAGATGGATAAAATATCTCACTTATTACTTACGCTACCGGCTGCCTATGATGGTGTCATTACTGCATTAGAGACACTTGGCGAAGATCATTTAAATCTGGCATTTGTTAAAACGCGCCTCCTGGACCATGAAGTCAAAATCAAGAACGAGACAGTTACCGGATTGAAAGTACTTCATACTGCTAAGGACAAATTCTCAAGTCATGTCCCTAATCATTTTAGGAAGAGAACTATAGATCGAACTTCCACTTATGTTCCTGATTACAAAAAGAAGAAACCTAATAATTACCATTACCAATCCAAGGGACATCAACAACCAACAAATTCATCGCATAACATTTTCAGAATGTATTGTGATTTTTGTGGAAGGCGTAATCATTTCAAACAGGATTGCCGTTATTACAAGAAGTCACAAGCAAACACCGGCGGCAGCAGCGCTCGCCCGAGCGCCGCCCACGCCGCTATTCCCGACCAAAACAACGAGGACAGTTTCGCTTTTATGTTCTCGCATTGTAAGTCATTCGAACCTTATCACAATAATAACGAAATTACTTTTCTTTTAGATTCGGGAGCGACAGACCACATTGTTAATACGCGGGAGATTTTTTCCGCGTATACGCAACTTGTTTCACCACTGAGAATAAATATTGCTAAAAATGAAGCATCCATAGAGGCATTAGGACGAGGTAGAATTGATGTGATCACTGACCTACGAGTGCAAGGTTCAATCGAAGAGGTTTTGTACTCGCCTGAGGTCCCATATAATTTACTTTCAGTAAATCGGATGCAACAAGCAGGTATGGTTATTGTCTTTAATAACGAAGGAGTTCAGGTTTTCAAAAATGATAAATGTATCATGACAGGTAACATCTGCAATAATCTGTTTAAAATAACATTTACAGTTAACTTGCGAAAGGCTTTGAATTTAAACAACAAATCTAATTTATATGTTTTGTGGCACAAACGTCTCGGGCATCTAAATAAACAAAAGTTCACTAGTCTTAAAAATATGATTGATAACTATTCAGCAATCGACAACATAATTCCACCTACTGACGAGTTGTGTGAGTCTTGCATTCTCGGTAAACAGTCCCGACTTCCCTTTGCAAAGTCAAAACATGAACGTACGAACAACAGACCACTTTTTATAGTACATAGCGATGTTTGTGGCCCTGTAACTCCCACTACAGTTGACAACAAAAAATATTTTGTAAATTTTATTGACGATTACACTCATTACACGGTTACCTACTTGATGCATTCGAAATCTGAAGTGTTTAAATGTTTTCAAGATTATGTTGCTAAAAGCGAAAATCTATTTAATTTGAAGGTAGTTCATTTATACTGTGACAATGGCCGAGAGTATCTATCTAATGAGTTTAAAGATTATTGTACAGGCAAGGGAATAACGTATCACCTAACGGTGCCCTACACACCCCAACAAAATGCGGTTGCAGAACGCATGAATCGTACATTAACCGAAATGGCGCGAACCATGGTAACAAGTGCGAAATTGGGAAAACAGTTTTGGGGTGAAGCTATTTTAACATCCACATATTTAATAAACAGGCTACCCACCAAAGCGCTTATTGACAAAACCCCATACGAAATGTGGCACGGTATAAAACCGAAAATAAGTCACTTGAGGGTATTCGGTTCCACTGCATATGCTCATAATAAAACTAGAAAAACAAAATTTGACGAAAAATCTATTAAATCTGTTTTAGTTGGGTATGTACCGACTGGTTATAAATTATATAATACAGAAACCAATCAATTCTATATTGCTAGAGATATATTATTTGACGAGTCAAATTTTGTTGAATCTAGGTCAATGTGCAGCAGCGAAATCCCCATGAAAATCAACAAACCGAACAACGAGTCGGTGGAGTTGATAAGGCCAATAAGCAGTGGTGACAAAATTCCCGCCGAAATCAACAAACCGAACGAGTCGGTGGAGTTGATAAGTGATAAACAAAGTGACGTCATCAACAAGTCACCTGTCACTGAATCCGATTGTTTGAGACGAAGCGATAGAATTCGGAATCTACCCGCTATAAATTATAAAGTAATGAATGACCCTGACTTATCAATTTTATCGCTTTGCTTTAAACAACAAATACCATTGCCAGTGCATTTTAATGATATTTTTAATAGATCTGATACAAATGAGTGGTTAACAGCAATTAAAAGTGAAATTGATTCATTACGTAGCAATGAAACGTGGTGTCTTGTTGAAAAACCTAGTGATGTTAATGTTGTGAGTTGCAAATGGGTTTTTACAATCAAAAATAATGAGTTAGGTCAACCGATGCGGTATAAGGCCCGTTTAGTTGCGCGAGGTTTTAGCCAGCAATATTTAGAGGATTATGACGAGACGTTCGCTCCAGTTGCGCGAATTACCACATTTAGATTAATTTTGGCATTTGCGATTCAATATGACCTACTTGTGCATCATATGGACGTGAAAACTGCTTTTTTAAATGGCGTCTTAAAGGAAGATATTTACATGCAAGTACCAGAAGGTATTTCATCTAAATCGAATCAAGTATGTAAATTAAATAAAACACTTTATGGCTTAAAACAGTCTTCGCGGTGCTGGTACGAACGTTTCGATAAAGTAATTAAAGATATGGGTTTTGAAAGCTCAAAAGTTGATCCATGTTTGTACATATTAAATAAATCAAATATCGATCTGAATGTATATATCGTGTTATACGTCGATGATTTATTAATAATAACTAAGTGCGATAAAACCATGCAACACTTTAAACAATGTTTGATGCAACAATTTGACATGACTGATCTACACGACATTAAATTGTTTCTTGGTATACGGATTGAAAGAACCAAAGATAAGATAACTTTGGACCAATCAACATATCTACAAAATGTTTTAAACAAATTTTCTATGAATGACTGCAATCCTTCAAAGTCACCCTTTCCAAATAAATTAAACTACGACGCATTGAATATTGATGTACAATATAATGCACCTTGCAGACAAGTCATAGGATGTCTTATGTATGCAATGCTTTGCACGCGTCCAGACTTGTGCGCAGCTGTTAGCATTCTTAGTAGATACCAAAGCAAAGGCAATGAGGACCTGTGGAAATGTTTGAAACATCTTTTAAGATATGTCAAAGGAACTGTCGATCTAAAACTGACTTATTTCAAATGTGATCATAAACAGCTGATAACCGGTTATGCGGACTCTGATTGGGGAGGCGATGAAATAGATAGAAAAAGTACAACAGGATATTTATTTCAAATGTTTGATAATTGTACGATTTCGTGGAGTACACGAAAACAAAATACAGTAGCCGTCTCCTCAACAGAAGCCGAATACATGGGTTTATTTGAAGCTGTAAAAGAAGCTATTTGGATTAAATCGTTACTTAATAGTATACACATTAAAGTAACCAAGCCTATCCTTATTTTTGAAGACAACAATAGTTGCATTAGCATTGCTAATAATCCCACAAATCACAAAAAGTCAAAACACATTGATATCAAGTATCACTTCACTCGTGAACAAATTAATAACAATGTAATAATACTAAAATATATTTCTACAGGAAACCAACTAGCAGATATGTTTACGAAAGCGATACCGATGACAAAGTTCCATGATTTAAGAGCAAGATTGAATTTAATTTAAGATTGTAAAATGATTGCTTGACATTGTATCAGTTGTTAGATGGTATACCTATTATGTTTGATTAGGTACAGTAATTTAATGTTTTATTTACTGCAATACTTTACTAAAATTGTATTAGTACCTACTCGTAGTTATATGTTATATAATAATGTTAAATCTTGAATTTTTGAGGGGGACTGTTGGTATATTACAAAAATCCAAGTGCCTTCCATTCATTCATTCATTATATTAATACAATCTATCATTCATTCAATTCAATCGTTCATTAGATTCTTGTTAAACCTTTATTCAATACAGACCATTGAACTATCAAGAAGTGTTTGCCTTTCCTTTCCCTGCCAATTCCAATATTACTTTTTTTGTGTTTAATTGTACATTAAGTTTTTCGTCATTTTTAGGGTTTCGTACCCAAAGGGAAAAAACAGGACCTCATATAACTAAGACTCCATTGTCCGTCTGTCTGTCTGTCACTTATGAACCGGGGTAGCTAGACAGTTGAAATTTTCACAGATGATGTATTTCTACATACATAACATCACGCCTTCATTCCCAGAGTGGGGTATGTAGAGCTTCAGAAATACCAACAACTTTAAAAATACTTCTTGATTGATAACCAAATTTTGCACAATCAGGCAAAGATGTTTACCAGTGTATGAGTGACAATTGCAAACCCATCGCCTAACAGTATGATAATAAGATGTATTTCTGTTGCCACTATAACAACAAATACTAAAAACAAATTAAAATATATATTTAAGGGAGGCTCCCATACAAAAAACGTGTATTTTTCAGTTTTTTGATCGATATTTATAACGGCAACAGGGAGACGCTTGAAATATTTACAGAATATTCAGTATTAAATTTACTTTAAAAGTATTAATTATTATTTTTTAAATCATATTTGTTGTGTGGACCCCCCCCCCCCCATACAACAAACATGTTTTTTTGCCGTTTTTGCAAGATTACAGACGAACTGTTTGGTTACAGACAGACACCGTGATTACAGACGAACACCGGGGCAGATGAAACTAAAAAAAATGTTATAATATAGTGTCTAATGTTGTATAGATAATGGTTACGGAACCCTTCGTGCGCGAGCCCGACTAGAACTTAGACGGTTTTTAAGTTAACGGGCCACAGGTTACGATAAAACTTTTTATCACCACAATGCTTTAAAGTTCGATCAAGTTTTCAGTACAAGATTGCAACTTTAATATTGATTTAAGAGAAAAATATAAAAGTTTGTTAAAAATTGTGAAACACATCGTATAGTGCAAGTAATCAGCAATAGTAATACATGAATTAATGAAGTTTAATCCTAAGGTTCTGGACAAATATGAATAAACTGAAAATTAAGGGGCACGAATATAACTCTAAGGAATTTTGGTTCTCACCACTAATCGGGCAATTACAATATTGAACTTAAAGGTAAGAACTAAGAACATTAAACTGGATTCGTATCCAAATTGACTGGGTTTTATTATCAACCGCCGCCAAGAGGGTTTTAACGCAGCTGCAGATAGTGTCACATTATTTTCAAAGTTTCGCCCGCAAGCCCTTTTGGGCATACTGAGCGAGATATTCTTCCTCGAGGATGTGCGATAAAATACGTCTTAGTTGGTCTTTTGGGGATGTTATACGCTAAGCCTGCTTGGATGGTGATTTACTAAGGTATCTTGTTATTTCTTAGTGAAAATGTACAAAGAAATAAACATTTTGTGTAACCATGAATGAGTTTTCTAAATTTCATGATTTCAAATTGATATAATATAATAATAGATCGATATTTTTTTATTCATTTATTCTTATTATTTTTTTTCTATTTTGATGTGATTTTATTACTTTTTTTGTATGGTTTGTAATTGCTGGTTTGTACTACTATTCCGTAATGCGGCAATTAGCTATGAACATGTACACGTCACGACACATAACAGAAGACATAGCACAGTTCATTGGTGCCGCGTCATCTATTAAGGGTGTCATTAATTCAGCCAAGCGAAGTAAATATATTACATTCTTCTTATGAAACTGCCAAAAGGCGACGGCTACACATTTTAGTAGGTAGGTAGGTACTTAGTAGCTGCGTAGCTGATATACCTGATAGGCAGCCCAAATGCGAAACATTGAGATGTCACCGCCGTTGCTGGCCTAGACTAAATATACCTAGGTAAATACAAAATAAACGCTGCTACGATTTTAATATATTTTAAATAACCAAATTATTGCATTGTCATCTCGTTCTGAGCTATGTTTCAAGTTTTAAGTATTGAGCAAAATTTGACCTAACATAACAAACAAAAGAACGGGCAGACAAGAAACTGAGGTAATTAAAACGTGGTAATAAAAGATTTAGCAACTAAATATTCGCTCTGTTCATATAAAAATAAGATGTTTATTTTGCCAAAATGCTCTTGCATTTTCTTGGCTTGTCAATACTACGGTAAAACTGCGGTCTCAAGCGTATTTCAATTCAACCTTGGTCTTATTTTGCGGTAGCTCCGCCAAGGCGGTAGGTACCTAAATCCGCAGAATGACTGTCCTAATCTTAAGAGCGCGTAGGTCAAGTAATAATTGTCAGGAGAGATTAGAGGCGAAGTAAGCGACTTGATTGCTAAGAGAATACGGGTAACAACACTAACAACCCAGTAGTAGGTACCTTCCTATGGAAATATACACGTATATGTATAATAATAATGTAACGAGGAGAACCGTATTTTTACAGCTGAGTAATTTTATATTTCAGCGCAAATATAGCAACCTTCAACTCAAAGGTCAGTACACGATATTGGTTATCACAATATTTATATGTCTAAAAACACAGAAGTCCCTCGGTGAATTTGAATCGATCATGAATATGAAACGATTGGTTCCTGAGGCTACGAAATAGAGCTTTTGCGTGGGAAATATTGTTTGGTTTGATTTTAAATTCATATAAGGATGGTAGGGGGGTACAGAACTCTGTAATATATTTTCGTTTTACCATTAATTACACCATGAAATTATTAGGTTATGGGGGAAGCTGGGCTATTGGCGTTTGAGAATGGGAATCAAGTTCCAATTGTACTTAAAACTATTATTATTTATTAACAATACCGCGTTAAATTTGATTATGTGCTAGCTTTAATTTGATAAGGAAACATTCACATTTATAACAATAGTTAGGATCCCTGACGTAAAATAGCACCATGAGGTGTGATAAAGAGCGGTTTTGTAATTTTTGGATGACTTCCAAGGACACTTCGTTTATTCAGCGTGTCCCAGAACATATAACGTAAAAATAAGAAAGCCTCTTTTATTCCGGTCCAGTTTTTTTCTTATATTGTGATGTGTTCATTCGATTTAGAGTTATTAGATATTTAATGAAACTGTTAAAAAAGACTACCTTGCGATATGCCTTGGGCTCCCACAGCTAGAAATAACTATAATTTTAAATTCCGAAACTTGATGTCAAATCCAGAAACGACGAACTAAATTATACTATATAATTCCAAAATATCAAGAAATAAAATTAAACCTATAATTTCGAAGCCACTAAAACATTTCCCGATTTTCATTTAACAACTTTGACTCACGTACTGAAGCAAAATTGCTTAGTTAGACCAATTGCTGCCCCGACATAACATACCATATGTCGGGGCAGCAAGTGAGCTAATTTTGATTAATTTCGCACCCGTCCCAAAATGCTCAAAGTTTGAATTAAACAGTTCAGGGGCTCTATTCTATTCGATAAAGTATTGCTTTTGATATGTTATCGTAGGTATTGTTTTTAACTAGGCCGGTGAAACCGTTAAGTAAATAAATGATAATATGATAACATGTCCAAACAAATATTGTTTAGCTGAAATAATACAATAAACGGCCCAGTGTTCATATTTTGGAAGATTGGTGTAATCCACGATAATTTTAGGATTAAGTTCATATTAAGTTTTTAAATCACAAATTATACCTACTATTTGTAACGAGCCATAGGTGTTACAAGTATCCTTAAAACCTTAATAAGTAACTCCTAAACGAATTAATATTAATAGTGGTGGTAGGACCCTGTGCAGGGTCCGTCTGGATCGCTACCACCATCTTATCCATTAACCACCCGCCAAGCAATAGTGTTAGCATTGTTGTGATAAGATAACCGGTGAAATTACTAGCATAGAGGCATTACATCTTTGTCCTCAGAGTTGGCAACGCATTTGAGGTCTTAGGATTATAGTCTTGAGAATTCAAATGTCTATGGGTCTCAGATTCCACTTACCATCAGGTAGCCTGAGTTCTCGTGTGTCTTCTCCTTAATATATATAAAAAAATATGTAATCTTTACCCCCTGAGGTTCAAATAGGTACTAATACTAGAGCAAAATCAATTTGCTGTAAAGGCCGAAGGGAAGCAAAATATTTTCGGTCATCTGCCCTATTAAAGTACCCCTAAAATATAACACCTATAGATATTTGTTGCGGTTACAAAGATACTATCAACTGGGTCTTACTCGGAAGTACCCTCTTTAAAACCGGGCTGCAGGAGGTTAAATGTATTCTGGACCAATATAAAAGGGCTTTCTTATGCTTTAATCATTACGACAACTTCTGTGAGTTCTGTGCTATCCTGTATGATTACCAGAGATCGGACAAATGGGCGTCATTACTCGCAATAATATGGACATGACTCCAATTTTAATTAAACAAATTAAATTACTTTCATTTATTTCTCACCTGAACTTTAATCTTTAACCTTTGCAGGATAGTAATAAATGAATAATACAAAGACGTCAGGAGTGGCCATTGATATTATATTGATTTAAGTTTGCTCCATTAACATCCGTGGATTGCGAAAGGAGCTTTCACCTCATAATTTTATTTTAGCCGTGAAAAGGAATAAAATAACCACGGAAAAATTACAAAAAATACTGTTTATTTGCTTTAATAAATCTACACAATAACAAGTTATTGTATAATCTATTTATTAATTATAACTGCCTTGCAAAGGATCAAAATTATTTATAGTGTAAGTAATCAATTAATGTAATTTTATTTGTTTAATTAAAATCTATGAAGTCATGTCCACGTTATTGCGAGTGATGACATCCATTTGTCCGATCTCTGATGATTACCTATTTGTTTTATTGACCTTTGATAGTGATGGGATTTCTCTGGTGTCAGAGATAGGTATAATTGTAAAATTTTATATATCAACAGTATTTGAAAAAATGTATTTAATAGACTCACCAATTACAGTGTCGTTTCTGACGTCAGCAAACTTGTCGTGGATGCTGCGGAACTCGGGTATAGTGCTAACGCAGGTGATCTCCAAGCGGCCGGTGGCGACGAGGTGCAGCTCCGACACCGTGACGAACAGCTCCCGGAGCGGCCGCCGGCCCCTGTGCCGGGAGGACGCGTGGACTATGTTTGGCGAAAACTCTTGTAGTTCCGCAAACTGTAAAGTTTAATATAATCACACTAGCGCTTTTTCCGGTTTTCGAGTATTATGATCTCCAATTTGCAGGTTTTGCGATGGTGTGAATGTGATCTTCTCATCAATGTAACCCGCGCGGCAGGGAACCAGACTAATATGAGATCATGGTATATTCCGGCGCCTGAATGTGCAGGTTTGCTCAAGAGATTTTTTTAAGAGGCACATAATAATTGCTTACGTCTGTAGTGGCCGTTGATCTGAATCTCAATAAACATAACTCATATGTGTATTTTCTCTGAATCTTACATTAAACTTTAAACCACAATTTTGATACTATCCAATCATCCTTTATGTATGCATGTTTTTGGTTGAAATAACAATGTTTTTTTCACTTTTCACAAGCTTAAATGACTCATAATAGCGATGTACCTATAGCCGGTCTAAAGTGATGCATTTAAACCCTAGGGACTAAAGTGAAACTGTACTCCTTAGGTACCAAGGTACTAATTTTTAAATTTTCTTATATGTAAATGCGTTGGAAAACCACAAACCGGCAGATACATGTTGCCCTTGTCGTTGGAGTGCGTGGTGGAGAGCAGGCTGGGCATAGAACCTAAGTCTTCGTTTTGGAAATGTTGTCTATTTGTTATGTTCTTGTTTTTGGGGTTAGAACATTACAAATAGTCCATAACCAACATTTCCAAAACGAAGACTGAGGCGATGGAGGTTGTATCCCAGCCCCAGCCTGCCCTGCCCCTTCACCGGCTCCACCCGCACTCCGACGTCAAGGACAACGTCATCAAATGGCAACATGTATCTGGCTGTTTGTGGTTTTCCAAGGCTTTTTAAAAGGAAATAAAAATAAATAATATTTTAATCGCTAGAGATGAAAATGTCACTTTAGTCCCTAGGGATCAAAGGCATCACTTTAGTCCGCCTTTACATGGCTATTATGAGTCATTTTATAGCGAGAGAAGTGAAAAATCCATTATGACACTCGAACTTCATCTACTCTCACTTTCGGGTGGATAAATATCTCGTGCCATAATGGCTTACTTTAGTCCTTCGCTGAACAATCTACTATTTAAAGTTGTTTAAATTTTGTGGTTTATCGTAAACAGAAAATATTCGAATTTGACTCTGCAATTAACTATTTCCATCATACATTCTTCGCGCGGGAGCAGGTATAGGTATAGGTAACAGGACTAGCGGGCGGAACCTGAACACAGTTTATGGGGTTTATTTTATGGCCGTGTTTATCATGTGACTAAACGAGTATAAAACATCCATTCAGTGCGAGAGTGACAGATGCTTTCTCCACCGCGATAAACGAGCCATAATACGAGCCCGTGTCACACGGTATATAGGTACTAGTATGAATGAAAGTGACAAGGTACTAAAGTGTAACATATTTATGACTTCGACTGTACCTACTATTGATATTAGTCTTAGGACTATGAGCGTCTCGGCTTACGTGCCACATAGACACTTCTATTTATACACAAAGCCATTCCTTTTGAATACCTTGATGTGGTCCCTAAGGCTGCAGCCGGGCGCGCGCGTGGCGACGTGCGACGCGTGCGTGAGCGCGAGCAGCGGCGGCGGCGTACTGTGCTCGTGTCCGAAGCGCAGGCGCCGCCCTGTGCGCTCGCTCATCGGTACGCGGAACTTTTGCGAATGGGCAAGAAGCTCCTCCATCTGCGATTTTATCCGAATTCCTTATTTGGATGTAGCGCACCCTACATAAAGTTCTTGTAGTAGGTTTAGTAACATTTTTTCTGAGTCTTAGTAGGTATATTAAATTTAAAAAGGGCGCAGTAATTACTCCGAAAAATGGTCGAGAGTGTAGCTAAAGGTACACAGGTAAATATATTTTTCTAGACACAAGTTTTTTTTTTGCTTTATCTTATATGACCCATAATAGTTCACATCCAGGGACCGGAAAACCCCTTCATTTGATTAACCCTATCGATAGGGTAAGCCTATCATTTGGCTACCCAATCGATGTGGTTACCCTATGATTGTGTTACCTTAACGTTAGGGGAACCCCTTTGAACTAGTTAACCACTTCCATAGAGCTTACCAATTTCATTAGGGTTTCGGTAGTTTAATATTGAAGCGCTTAGCATTAACTGGGTTTTACCCCATTGATCGCCTCTCTCTTTTTTGCGCATTTGGGCAATTTCTGTCTAGCCTGACGTTACTTGCCTACTTTATTTAAGTTCGTGTCGGGACGGGACGGGATTGAGATGATAATGTTGTTTAATAATTCTTAGTTCATGTTCCCGCCGGAATAATAAAGACGTTTGGCTGCGTGACGGATGGCTGCTTGTGCAAGTACCTACTGCAAAAAGTGCAAGCTATTTTATTATTATAAGTGTACGCGAGAGCTGGTTGACTTTTAAATAATAAATTTTGTTTGATTTGAAAGTATTTTTAACATGGAAACGTACCAGGACGATTCTCAAGAAGAACTAAAAAAATATATCAAGCAAGCTTTAAAACGTAAATACCTATTTAATGTCTTGTTAATTTGAACGTTAGGTAAATAATTACATTTTTGATTATTTCCGTCCGTCCGCAGCCTAGCTCAGAGACTCTTAGTACTGGAAAGCTGTAATTTGGCATGAATATATATATTAGTCACGTCGGCAAAGTGGTGAAATAAAATCTTAAAAGATTATTTTTTTTGGTGTACTTACCTCCCCTACACGTAACGTGGGGATGATTTTTTATTTTTCGTCTACCCTATAGTGTGGCATGTTGTTGGGTAGGTCTTTCAAAAATATTGTGGGTTTGTGAAAACAGTTTTTCGATTAAGGGATCTGTTTATGAAATTTTAAGCTTTAATGCGCTAATTTTTGTTAGAGTCAAGTGCCGCCCCTACAGCCAAAACTACAAATAATAAAAATCTGAAAAAAATCGTGAACGAAAGCGCATATAACGAATTTTTAAGGAAAACTATCACCACTAAGTAGACATGATTGGTTCTTGAGATACAGGCGACTAGTGTTTATACCTACGAAAATTAGCTAAGACGGCACCAAATAACTTTAAATAGTAAAATAGTTCATACTTGTTGTTTTT
Organism: Acleris holmiana; assembly: GCA_949316455.1. Taxonomy (NCBI): domain Eukaryota; kingdom Metazoa; phylum Arthropoda; class Insecta; order Lepidoptera; family Tortricidae; genus Acleris; species Acleris holmiana. The sequence continues at coordinate 8,971,962 of OX438765.1, read as the reverse complement.
AGAGATAGTTTTTGGTGTTTGTACTATTTATAAGCGGCGTCGGAACCCTACCTGAGCATGGTCCGACATGCTCTTGCCCGGTTTTTTTAAAACATTGGTTTAATAATGGACTGCTGAATGGATGCACTTTAAAAAACTGTACTTAAGTAAATAATGATTTACACTGTATAAATATATGTATAAGTAAATAAGTACCTACCTAAATAATTTTGATCTCAACAATAGTTTCATTAAATAATTAACCTTCTACATTACAATATCAGTTTCAGTGGTGGTAGGACCCTGTGCAGGGTCCGTCCGGATCGCTACCACCATCTTATCCATTAACCACCCGCCAAGCAACTGTGTTCGCATTGTTGTGTTCCGGTGTGGGGATAAGACAACCGGTGAAATTACTAGCATAGAGGCATTCCATCTTAGTCCTCAGGGTTGGCAACGCATTTGAGGTCTTAGGATTATAGTCTTGAGAATTCAAATGTCTATGGATCTCAGATTCCACTTACCATCAGGTGGCCTGAGTGTTCGTGTGCCTTCTCCTTAACATAAAAAAAAAAAAAAAAATATATAATTTTGATCACAGCTAGTTTCATTTAATAATAATTAACCTTATATATAACAATAGGTAAACTGTAAAAATATGAAAAATAAATAAATCATTTTGATCATCAACAGTCTCATTAAACAATTGACCTTATATTGAACAACTAGTACATAATTACACTAAAAATATGTACTTAACTATAAACCAGTCTCATTAAATAATCGACCTTATATATGGAACAATTTGTGAATAATGGCTTGCTTACACTTTAAAAACGTAAGTAAATTATTTAGATCGCAGTGATGGTTTAATTAACCCTATACTCGTATAATATAACAATAGGTAAATAGTGATTTACAGCGTACAAAATGTATGTAAATCATTTTGATTTCCTCAACAGTCTCGAAAAGAACAAAGGCTAAATAATGGTTAACATTTGACTCTAACAAAAATTAGCGCTTTAAAGCTGAATATTTCATAAACGGATCACTTAATCGGAAAACTGTTTTTACAAACCCGCAATATTTTTGAAAGACCTATCCAACGACACTCCACACTATGGGGTAGACGAGAAAAAAAAATCATCCCCACGTTACGTGTAGGAGAGGTACCTACACTAAAAAAAATGTTTTTCAAGATTTTATTTTACCACTTTGTTGGCGTGACTAATATGTATATTCATGCCAAATTACAGCTTTCTAGTATAAAGAGTATCTGAGCTAGGCTGCGGACGGACGGACGGACGGTCGGACATGGCGAAACTATAAGGGTTCCTAGTTTGACTACGGAACCCTAAAAAGCTACTTCTCATTTTACAAATATAATTTATTTTACAAATATAAAATTTATTAATATTAACCGTGTTTATAGCACGACACAATTAATAATGCGCGTATGGAAGCGCTTACACCGTTGATAGAGAGTCTATTATTGCATAATCCGCGCGCCATATTAATTGCGCCCACCTATAACATCGTAATTTGCCTGCGCAAAGCAAGCTTTCCATTTTGTTTTCTTTGAAAATTCGTCGGCGAAACTTTTTAACTGACGATTTTATTTAAAAAATATCTAATATTTCACATGGAACTAAGAACTTAGCTAACTACGTAGGTAGTATACAATTTATTTAATCGACCCTGATCACTCATTTCTGAAAGTAAACAAACACTTTACGCCAAAATCCACCAAAGTCAGTTGAACCTACAGCCTTAAAAAAAAACAAGTTCAAAGCAAATCCCAAACAAAACAATGTACATTTTGTGGGAACGATAATTAGGTTTACTATTGTTTGATGTAGCGAACAGTGCGACTCTATGACAAAGCCTCGGCCGTCTTCGGCACATTTCGGCTGGCTCACCTCGCCGTCTTGCATGCGCTACTCACCTGCCGCCGCTACCCATTCAATTGTTAGGTAGTGCAATAATAAGTCGAAACACTTGCGCATAGAGATTAAAAAAGCTTGAAACCGTTCGATTAAGTTTAAAAAGGGTAACAGATGATTGGGTATTGGGAATGGGTTAGCGCTTAGTCGAATTAATTCTATCGCTTGGTTGCCCTTTCATTGGACTATGTCAACGATAGGCTTAGCTCATCCTTGGGGTTTGTAAAAACAAGTCTATCAAATACCCTATCGAAAACCCCTTTAATGCTAAGCGGTTCCGGTCCCTGTTCACATCTTGCAAGTAAATTCTAAATCGGTTGCCGTACTTACATATTATGTATGACAACGGACAACGCAATATTATGATATCTAAGTACCAAGTTCACCATACGATGTTAAATTTAATCAATGTTAATCGACTGTTAGTTCATACATTTTGACAACTGTTAACGCTCTAATCGTATGTTAAGTGTTTAACATCGAATGATGAAATTTATACTTTGTTAATATCACGTAAACGGAGGTAGGCTCTAGGATATCTATCCACTGAGTTTGTGCTTTTTACACAGATTTCGAGCAGTTGATGGCTACCCAAAAAGTACAGTAGGTACCTAAGTCGGCAAAAAGAAGTTTCAATATTACACTTTATTAAATCTCGGTACCGTTTTCTTTGATTTTGAGAGTTTTTTTTTTGATCCGTTACCATACGTAACTTTACCTTTTTCCCGTTGATGAACCACGTGATGTGCGGGGCGGGCAGCGCAGGCGCCGTGGTGCAGTTGGCGCGCAGCGTGTCACCCGAGTTGAGGTCCCGCGTCGGGAAGTCGATGCGTGGGTGGTGCTTCTGAGGATCTGAAACATTACCAATTGGCATATTATGGTCACGTTTATCGCTGTGGATAAATGCGGATTACCTACCCTCAAATTCTGACAAGCATGTATATGTATACGTGCCATAGTGACGGATGCTTTATCCTCGTTTATTCATGGCGATAAATGCGACATAATACAAAACAAGTATGTTAACTTGTGCAATTATGTTTAGTTTGCATTTTATTAACCTTTACGAAAGAACGAATCGAAAACTGTCAGCATAAACAATTAGGTACTTCATCTAAAAATATGATTATTATGTGGTTATGCGAAAAGTAGTTCAGCCAAAAACAATACTAGGTTATATTAGGATTAACAACCATTCAAAAACCATTTCGAGAAGTAGGCTTACTTATCCAAATTCAAATGCCATTTTTAGGGTTCCGAGCCCGAAGGAAGCCCAACGGGACCCTAATAATATACCTACGCATATCCATCCGTCGTTCCGCCCTAACTTTAAAGCGGTGTATTTTTTTAATGGTACCTAAAGTGAAAAAATAATTCCTACAGTGGTATCATCAAGTGCTTGATAAACAATGTAAGGAAACGTTCGCTTTCACCGAATGAAAATTACTATTTAATTAATTTACAATATTAACAGTACTATTCATATTTCAATGAACCGTCCAGATAGTACAATTCGGCCGCAAGCTTTAACTGTTTTTGAAAAATTAACAATTACAGTTTCAAATGAGGCTTATTAATTATGTAGTATGGTACGAGTATGTGCAAAGCAGTGAATGTTCAGGTTTATTCGGTTTTACATACCTACTGTTCTTTTCTTTAGTGTAAGATAACGGCGATTTTTTTTTAAGCAAATTCAGTAATTACGTGTGTACCTGTGTGTCAAAAGAGACGTTTATTTCCAACATATTATGTTTAATTTTGTAGTATTTTAAAAACGGCAAAACATACAAGAGTCAAACTTGATATGATTATAATACCTACCTACAAACTCACAAAAGACATCATCGGGCACAAAATCGCAAATATTTTACTATAAAGGAAAAAAAGTCATTGCAATGCAGAACAGACCAAATTAGTTTGTTGAAATAATCTTATATCAAGAACTGGATTTTCTTTAAGTTTATTCCCTCTTCTTTAACGTCTTAAACTGTCGAATGTAACATGCATCGAACAAACTTTGAACTTTCTTACATGATACAAGAATACTTGTTTTAACATTTCATAACTTCAACAGATCGGCTTCACAATTTTTATAAAGCCGATATGCTAAGCGTTATAGCGTAGAAAGGTCGTGCTTTATTAATAAATGATATTGCTATCTAAAACTTCCTAGCTCGGTTCGTGGTCGCAGTTCAACCTTCGCTTCGCTCGTCGTCATACCTTACTTCTGCTTCCTTTACCGTTTTTCAATATACAGAATGTTTCCGAACTTAGCGGAAAATACAGTATAGGAACGTTCACTCTCTTTGTAACTGTCAAGCAGCTTCAAACTGTCAACATTATGTATTTATCTGTTCAGTATATTTATTTAGTTTTGTACACACTCCTAAATATCATCTCACATTTATTAAGAAGCTGAAAATGAGGTGCAGCAGCAGCACAAAGTACCCTCATAGAGGAGATGACGTGCAGCAGAAGGTACAGCCGAGAAAGCTGGTCGACTTGGGAAGGATCTTGAGAGGAGGGAATCCGGAGGGTGGCAGCGGGGTATCCTATCGCAAACACTAAAAACGTTTGCCAGCTGTTTCATTTGCCATAATTTTAATTTCCCATAATTTTCTTTTTATTGTGAACCCAATGACTTTTCAATTTTTTTAATGAGATATAGTTACAGAGCTTGTAGGTTAGGTTAGGTTTATTTTATAACTTTTATAACAAGTAAAAATTATTGCAAATGAAACAGCTGGCAAAGGTTTTTAGTGTTTCAGATAGGTAACCTGGCAGCGGATACCGTGGACACTCGGATGCCCTGTAGGTGTCGTGCCGTGGAGAGGGAGGAGATCAATTCACTCACTGCAGGAACATGGAGATGTTATAGTAGCTAGTTCACTTCTTGCAGTAAAAATCAGAATCAGAATAAAAATTATTTCGGTAAATAAGTTATGAGCTTTTATAATTATAAACATTTATAAGACGATTTCTTATGTGTCAAAGGAGTTTCTAGATCCAACTCTCGAAAGAAAACTTTGTAGGTTGATTCAAAGACAAGAGCAATGTTAATGTAAGACGTTGAAGAGAATCGTGTCAAAAATGACAAAATGTACAACATGTGAAATAATTTTTAAGTGGCAAAATAATTAGATAGGTATGAAATTAAGTGATTATATCATAATTACAGAAAAGGTATTGCGCGCTACCAGAAAAGGCGTTTCAAGAGATCGGACTAGTATGTGACTCTAGAAAGCTGTACGAAGTGGAGCATAGTAAATAAAAACCGCTATATTTGTCGGAAGAATGGAGCATAGTAAATAAATACCGCTATATTTGCCGGAAGAATGGAGCATAGTAAATAAATACCGCTATATTTGCCGGAAGAATGGAACATAGTTAATAAATTCCGCTATACTTTCCGGAAGAATGGAGCATAGTAAATAAATACCGCTATATTTTCCGGAAGAATGGAGCATAGTAAATAAATACCGCTATATTCGCCGGAAGGATGGAGCATAGTAAATAAATACCGCTATATTTGCCGGAAGAATGGAGCATAGTAAATAAATACCGCTATATTTCCCGGAAGAATGGAGCATAGTAAATAAATACCGCTATATTTCCCGGAAGAATGGAGCACAGTAAATAAAAACCGCTATATTTTCCGGAAGAATGGAGCATAGTAAATAAATACTGCTATATTTGCCGGAAGAATGGAGCACAGTAAATAAATACTGCTATATTTTCCGGAAGAATGGAGCATAGTAAATAAATACCGCTATATTTGCCGGAAGAATGGAGCACAGTAAATAAATACCGCTATATTTGCCGGAAGAATGGAGCACAGTAAAAAATTCCGCTATATTTTCCGGAAGAATGGAGCACAGTAAATAAATACTGCTATATTTGCCGGAAGAATGGAGCATAGGATCTTCGGGTACGTGAATACCACTGTATAGTGTATATATGCCACCGACGACGCTTTGTCTCGTATGTAGGTATAGTACATGCAGATAGTGTTAGTTTATCTCATGGCCACCTGGGGCGCTGTCTGTTGTGAAATGTAGTTATTTTTTAGTTTTATTTCATTTTTGTTTAAATGTAAGTACCGAGATGTCTGTATGGCCTTCCGTGTCTTCACCGAGCGGACCCAACGGAAGATCAGCGTTGGCTTCACAGCCAGCATATGCTGAGTTGGGTCCGTTTCGCAACATTAACGCGACATGTCGTCTCTTTTCTTTTATTTTTGTTACTTTTTATTTTTTGTCTGCGTGTTTTTGTTGTGAATTAATGATTTACTTACTTACTTACTTACTTACATTGTGCATCAAGGGAAGTAATTGGCGTCGGGCTTCTATTGCTCTCGTTAGTTATCCCCTTACTCGTAACTCCTTTGATAGTTATAAAAATCCGTATCTCCTGTGGGAGGTTAATCGGCTATAACTGCTCTTTACGCCTGCCCTTTGTGATTAAATACTTATATTATTATGTTATTATCATCGCGATTATGTGCAGCAGGAAGAGCAGCACAAGAGCACTTAGGCCTTCTGATGGTAAGTGGGATCTGAGACAAAGACTTGAATTCTCAAGACTAAAATCTCAAGATTTCAAAAGCGATGCCAACCCTGAGTACTGAGATGGAATGTCTCTATGCTAATACGAGTATATTTTATTTTTTATCCTTAAAACGACTGCACTGATTTGCAAATGTCATTTGGGAATATAATCCTTGTACTTCTGTGATAGTATGTATGTACAATACAATACACAATACAAAACACTTTATTGTCCACCAAACAAAAACATTACACAGAATTTTCACAATTTAGAAGACCCAGGTAAACAACAGGCGGTCTTATCGCTGATTAGCGATCTCTTCCAGACAACCTTAGAAGGGATAAGGTGCAAGTTAAAACAATTTACACGGTAGGTGGTGCGGACCAATTTCGAACAATTACAAGGAACTATGCTAGCTATAAAATACAATATACCTATAAATACACGCTTACCAAACTAATAAATAGATAATCAAATATATATTAATACAAACTAATACATTATAATGACTTACATGAATAAATAGATAGTAATAAATAAATACATACATAAATGTCAATACATCCACATCAGGGAAAAAAAAACAGCCACACGACAGAAATGCATAGTGAGAGAAATGTGCTGAGACAATACAATTAAGACTCCGACAAAAAGTGCTCAAGGAGAAGTTTCTTAAATACAGGTAAAGATACTTTATTGTGCAAAACATTGTGTAATATTTACAGAATAGGAAAGTACAAAGGCAAACTTATCTCTTTAAGGGATCTCTTCCAGCTAATATTTTCTTCCGAGATGGTTCTTAATACACTATGACTTACGCGCGGCGTTGCATGTGGAAAGCTTTTATAACGTCTTAGATTCCGTGTTAACCTTTTTACCTTCGCAAGTGTCTCAATACGTTACCGATTCGAATTATTATTTATACAATATGAATCTGATGCTTACTTTTGTCATGGCTTCGATTTGATGGCTTCGATTACGGCATCGGCATCGATTTGAATGATTGTTTAGAAGAAAAAACATAACCATACTTCTGACATGATTTCTTTTTTTGGTTTTAATATCTAATATACGCCCGTGTGGTTGCTGGGTTACAATAGTGCCACTACTTGTTCTCCCGTGGATGTCGTGAGAGGCGACTAAGGGAATGAGGGCTTGCAGTACTGTTAGGCGGTGGGCTTGCAATCTGTCACTAATACACTGGTAAACATCTTAGCCTGTTTGTGCAAAATGTGGTTACAGAATTACCAACAACTCTTTTTGAAGTTGTTGGTATTTCTATACCTCTGCCTACTCCACTCTGGGAATAAAGGCGTGATAGTATGTATGTATATCTAATATAATACTTTTTTAATTTTCTTTGCTCAAAAGAAAATACTTAATATACAACTATGACTATGGTTAACTATGACTTTTCCGCGGCGTTCCTTGCGGCAAGTTTGAAATATCTTAGAGTTTCATTTATTGTAGAAGGGATATTAGATTACATAATAGCATATTATGAACACTAAAAGTTGAAAAAAAATAAAAAAGGTTTTAAAAGCAATGAAATGGCTCCAAAAAGTAAAAATATTACCTTTTCAAATCATCTTAGGTCACTTTTCAAGCTTGACTAACCTAACCTGACCTAACATGACGTCTTAAAAAAAGTGATTTGGTTTTTTCTATATTTTACAAGCTGAAATTGTGCATCCGTGTCATCTATACTAATAATATATTATTATTATCAATGTGAACTGCTGAACCGATTTAGATCTAAATTAATTTCGGTATGCAGATAGTTTGAGTCCCGGGAAGGTCATAGGGTACTCTATATCCCGCAAAATTGTACGGTTCCTGAGGGAATAGCGATAAACGACATCTATGCGGACGGAGTCGCAGGTAACAGCTGGTTTCCTTATATAAACTTACTGTCAAGGTCTTCAAGGAAGATGCACTAGTTGACCCGTAAGAGCTTATAAATTATATGTTCGTACGTGTATTGCACCTTAGTCAACCTGATAAAGTATACGATCGAGTTGTAAGACTCGCAAAAACATTTAATTTACCGTCGCGACACGTCGTCGGGTCGAACAGTAAATCTTCGATGAGCTCTCCAGTCACTTTATTTCACACTAGCGACCCGCCCTCGCTTCGTTCTCTGGAGGGCTAACACAAGTGGTCCGCGACTTATTTCTGGCTCGGATCTCCCTCTCTCTCTAGTTTGTAACGATAGAGACGCGCCGAGCGATAAGCGAGATAATACTGCTTGTGCTAGCCCTTGTTTCTCGCTCGGATCTCCCTTTTTATTTAGTCTTTAACAATAGAGATGCACTGAGCGACAAGCGAGAAAGTGCAACTTCTGCTAACCGTGGTTAATTATATAAAACTAATTTAATTGGTATTTTTTTTTAGAAAATGGGCAAAATTGTTTTTGATTTCGGCTACTTTAAAGTCTCGTTCATAAAATTATTTGTAATAAACTTCAGTTTAAAATCAATCCATTACCTTGAAAAACATCTAAAAAAATAAAATTGTAATATATAATGTTTCAATATAACCTAAATCTCGTATTATACTTGTATACTCGACAAAAATAAAAAAGTACTTAGCTGAAAAATATATGGAATTGACGTAAGTGTCACGTTACCATCTCGGTGGCTTACGTCAATTACATACATTTATCAATCGAAACATAATCGCTAACGATTGTCGAATGCAACTTGTCTAGCACCACTGAAATGATATTTCATGATAAGCATTAAAACTTATAGAAAAGCAGTATTTTAACTGTAAAATCACGTAAAATAGCAAAATTTCGTATACGGCCTCTTAGGTCGGTTAAAAAGAAGTATATCTCATTAACGTACAAAAACACCGTGGTTACTTAGCGTAAAACTAAACCACTATTGGTAAAGCTGCCTTTGAGCAAAATGATCGAATGGTGTCAGTAACGGTGAGAGAGCTAATGGAAAATTTGAATTGATTCGCGATTGCTTCGGAAGTTGGCTAATGGTGTGTTTTTGCGAACTTAAAGATAGTAGGGGAAGTAGGGCAGACTGAAGCACGGAAAACAATCATTCTTCAGCACTATTTTGTAATAATAATCATTATTGAATAAGTATATCGGGACCATACATCGCAATTTTCGGTGCTTGAATGATTTGAGAAAGAATAGAGATAAACAGATAGGTTAGTCTGAAAGAATCATAATTTTATTATCATACCTAATGAATAATTACCTCTCTGCGAATTGTATACACTCTATGATATAGTTTTATTAAGTCAATACCTACTCTTAGGGTACTGTCAAATTGTCAATCATTCCCGTACCGAAAATTGCGATGTATGATCGGGACACATAAAAGTGGTTTTGATAGTTGTGAGTGCATCGCTAGGTTGATGTCCTTTAGTATTTATGGAGGCTTTAGTAGTAGTAAACCGTGCAGGGTCCGTCCAGATCGCTGCAACCATTTTACTCTGCTAAGTTACTAATCTACCGCCGAGCAAGTAGCAGTGCAAATTATTGTGTTCCGGAGTGTGGGGATTCGCTACCCGGTGTAAATACTATAGCACCCGGTGTATAGAGCAATCCATCATCTAATTCCTCAGGGTTGGCAATGCATCCGCAAAGCTTCCTATTCAAGGCAAGTCCGTGGTTCTGTTTCCCAACTGTTCATTTGTCCGAAAAATCATAGATTGTTATTTTTTTACAGAACCTGTAGTTTAGATTATGTTTGTTTATAATTATAAAAATCCAGGGATGTTAAACGGTTTCAGAGATAAATGATTTTATATTTTATGTCAATTCTGACAAATGAAGTTGGTAACTGAAATTCGACAGGTAGCCCATTTGCAGTCTTGGGATTGCAGTCTTGAAATTGTAATCTCGAGAATGCACTTACGATCCGGTAGCCGCATGCTCGTTTGCCTTCTCCTTTTCCATAAAAAAAACCACTGTATTTCCATCGACTACATGCATAATAAATAGGTACTTTTCTCAACACTTCTCGGAAATATTGCCAAAGATGGCCAGGTTTTGGGTCATTAAATATCAGTTATATGAAAAGGCCAAGAATGTTTTTGCGGGCCTGTTTACATACGGTCGACAACATTTTTGTCCAACCTTGAGAACCACTGAAAAGCAATCAATATTTTTTGTTTTACAGCGTCATGACATAACATCTATAATTGAAGAATGAAATCAACCAATCAGATCATACCATTTCTTTCGTAAAATATTAGGTGTAATTTTGCTAAAAGATACACAGACTAAAAATAAACGGTGTCCCAATTATACCATAATCTACACTAATATTATAAAGAGGAAAGATTTGTACCTATTTTTGTATGTTTGTATGTTTGTAATGAATAGGCTCAAAAAGTACTGGGCCGATTTAAAAAATTCTTTCACCAATAGAATGCTACATTCTTCCAATTTGACATAGGCTACATTTCATTTTGAAAAAAATTAGGGATCCTTGGTAAAATTTGAACAATGTAACCGAAGGTGTAGAAAAATGAGCGGGCGAAGCCGCTGGCGGGTCGCTATTATATATATATACAGGGTGGGAACGAGTAACCCGCAAAATTTTAACCATCGATTCTAGAGCCTATTTGGAGTATATAATGTGGTATAACATGAAGTCCAAAAAAGCATAATTTCCGAGATTTTTATTATTTAAAAAACAATTCCATACCTAGTTAATCTAATTTGAACTCTGTCACCTTAACCTAAAGCATTATTTACTAGAAAGATTCATGTTGTAAATAGCAATATCATCAACATACAACATAAATTAATTTAATCAATTTCTTAGTAAATAATGCTTTAGGTTAAGGTGACAGAGTTCAAGTTAGATTAACTATGTAATTGTTTTTTAAATAATAAAAATCTCGGAAATTATGCTTTATTGGACTTCATGTTATACCACATTGTATACTCCAAATAGGGTCTAGAATCGATGGTTAAAATTTGGCGGGTTACTCGTTCCCATCCTGTATAATTAAACCATTCAAGAGAGATGTCAGAACTTTTTTTTATGCATTTGTCATTTTCATCTCAAATGAAAAATCCATGAGAGTAGGGACCTAAAATTTAAAAGTTGGATTAAAGAAAACCAAATATCATCATTGTATGGCAAGGGGAAACTATTTGGATAGTTCGGATACCTATTGGTGCTTATTTTTTACCCAACTACGGAGAAGCAAAAAGGAGGGTTATGATTTTGACCGGTATGAATGCATGTACATACCTATAACTCGTGAACCACTTATCTTATCACGATGAAAACGAAAAATTATTTCCAACAATAAATCGGAAAGTGGCCTGCAAATAGGATTACGTTTAGTGATGTAGTGACACGAACATTCTCACAATAACAAGTATTTACAAAACAGAAATCATTGGAAAATATACAGAAAGCCAAATCTTTCTATGAAAACGTGTAACTTATACGAGCGTATTTCAACAAACTTTCAGAGTAGCTTACGCTTTCTACGATATGGGGCTTTTGTTTTTGATAATTGGAAGAATGCGTCACATTAATATTAAGACAACTTTAGTTATTATTAGTAGGTAGTAATGGACTCGTATACCTACCTAGTAGAGGGCCTCAATACAATTTGATTTAAAATTTTAAGTAAATTGCGTTCCGAATTAAAATGCAACAATGACTCATTTTGATTTGTGGCACTATTGCATAAAAGCAGCGATATGACTCGTCCACAAATTAAGTACTTTCTACTCTCTGCAGCAACTACTGTCACTATAATGTAATGTCTCTTGCTGCGCAAGTAGGCACCCAGATACGCCAACCGAATATTGTTTGGTTCGCGGTGTCCCAGTCTTTAAGGTGCATAATTAAGGGAGCAAGACAGAGTGTAAGATTTACAACTTAAGATATTGCTCCCATCTTGTTACCACGAGCGTATTCGTTTTTTTTTTATAAATCAAAGTTGAACTTACCTGGGGGACTTTAAGATTGTGTTTGCCACGACAGGTTCGGGTAGATATGCGTTTTGGAGGGTAAACAGTTGGTGGAACTCGATTTGAATTAAGGGAATGTTACTTCATAATTTAGAAGATTTGAATAGAATATCGTTGTGGCGATCTTGTCCGTTAAAGCGCAATGGAGTTAATTATGAAGATACGAGTTTACTAATTTTAAATTTACGGATTTAAACGTTAAGAAAGTAAGACGATTAGTACTTCAGTGTTCAGTGGTAATTTACCCGTTTGATACTTTACTTTAGTGTGTAGTGTAAAATTGTTCCAAGAGTCTTTCGCGTTGCACGTTAGTACAGTCTCGCGATAGGCCTTATACGAGTAAGTAGCTGCACACTTTAGTGCTTTGTTATTTTAAGGAGCGTCGTCACTGAGAGCATTCGCGTTTAATGAGCATTCCGCGTCGAATATTCAAGTGGTGTGGACCACAGTAACGCTCGGCTCAACGAATATTACACGCGAATGCTCTCATTGGGGAAGCTCCTTTTACGTTATGTTTGAACTGAAATGTTAAGTTATGAATAAGTTTAATAAAACCTTTCCTCAGGGGCGTAGCTACCGTCGTATTAACCGTATCAATGATCCGGGGCCCCCGGGCTACAGAGGCCCCTAACGTGTGTGTTGTGAGAAAGAGAAATCTTTACCCTTCATTTGGGCCCGCAACTAATTTTTATACAGGGCCCCTCCAAAGCGCGCTACGCCACTGCCTGTCCTGAATGTCAACACTGTGCAGAGGTTGGATTTTGAAAATGAATTGTTATTCGTTGTCAATTGGATGGGGTTTATAAAAAGGATGAAAAGAGAAAACATAGTACGAGTACTCATGGCAAGTGTAAACGAGACATACGCCCTATGCCATTGAGTAATAAATAATGGTTATCGGACGATCGTTGTTGAATTACGAATACCAACAATGGGGCCTGGACTTAACATTCCTGTTATTCCACAGAATGTTTAATTTGTTTTACATTATTAATGAAAAGAAAATATAAAACTTGAAATGTTGAAGAAAGAAAATCACACCATCGAATTTTATATTTTAGTATTTGTCGTAAGCAACCCCATATAGGTAGTAACGACGTTGCTACGGTGAACCGGTAAACCCGCCAACGGAGAATTGCTTTCAAGGTATTTGGGTGACTCGTCGTGGGAGTCGCCTGCAGAGGGAATCATACAGCCAGAGCGTATAAGTATATGTGAAACTTCACACAAGTTGTTTATTTTTTGGAACAAGTATGACTCTACTCGTAGTATCAAATAAATATTAAGGGTTCCATAATGTAACTCTCTTATAGTTTGCCAATTTTGCCATGGTTTATCTGTTAGTCCGTATGTCATATTAGTTCGGTCCGTATATGACAAGTTCCAGAGAGGCTAGCACATCAGTAGGGCTAGACAAGTTGCATTTGACAATCGTTAGCGATTATGTTTCGATAGACAAATGTAGGGAATTGACGTAAGCCACCGACATAGTCACATGGCACTATCTCGGTGACTTACGTCAATTCCGTATATACTCGTATTTCAATGGAAACATAATCGCTAACGATTGTCGAATTCAACATGTCTAGCCCCACTGGTGCGGGCCAGGCTTGTTTGTCGCGCGGTTATCCCTCTCTACCCAGTCAATAACGAAAAAGACGCGCTGAGCGACAAAAATAAAAATACAAGATTCGTTAGCCCTGAGAAAGGGACATAGAGATACACGAGTTATATAGCTCAATCTCAGTCACTGGCAGGATCTTGGCAGGTTTTAAAAACTTGACAGGCTATAATGCCAGAGTGTACCGATGTTCAAAATGATATTAAATAAAAATAAAAAAACAGATGTCTTGGAATTAATAGTTAAATATAAGCACAGGTGTTAGGTAATTAGTGGATGAGCCGTGACCTGCTAATAGGGGGCACTTAGGATGTTCCGAAAAAGCTAAATTGGTATTAGTAAAAGTGGCACTGTTTTCGAAATTTTTGTACTTTTTGTTCAGGTTACAAATGCCGTCTCATATATTTTAAAAACAAAAAGTCAAAATATCTCGAAATCAGTGCCACTTTTACTAACACCAATTTAGCATTTTCGGAACATCCTAAGTGCCCCCTATTAGCAGGTGAAAAAAGTTGAGTTGATTTGGGCATAAACAATTTTAGAGGAAGAAATGCGCAAACTAACTTTGAACACTATTCGTTTGCACTTTGTTAAGTACGTATACATACGCATCGCCATCTGCAATAAGCAGATATTATTTTGATAAAAAGTGAATACCTACCTACCTACCTTTCTAACTCTTAAAAATTGTAGGTTAAAATCTTAATACTTACAACACAATACAAAAACAGATTTTAGAAGTGAAAAATAATAATAATGACTTACATTTAAAAAAAATAACTGATCCCTTTTTCCTACGGTTGATTTCCGCTCTCATGTATCTTCATCCTGTTGGTACTGGCATTATTGCTAGGATTAAGGGGATACTGCATTGATTTGCATTAATGTAAACCGCTGTTTGGTTATCGCCTTTTAATGCAAATTATTTAAACGTAAATGTTCAGTATACTGTAAACTTATCAATTAATGATATTTACGAAGGTACAGTAAGTATAGTTTGATGAAGTAAAAAAACTACATGTTCTGTTCTGTTCCGTTTATAATGAAAACGTTAACAACGCTCAGTACGAACACTGACTTACATATGCATTCGGATCCAATCGACATAGGTAGTAACTCGTGCGAATGCGGAAGGGAAGCCTAGTTTACATCCCATGTTGGCTACAAAAGAACTAACTCCGATCAAGACATCATGTCCTTGGGTTTGCACAACTAAAGGCCCTCCCGAATCTCCTTGGCATATCCCGACTCCACCCGACCCGCTTGTGCAAACGTTTGATTCTTGTACAATGTCCCCGTACACAGCTCTGCAATCCTGATTTGTGATGACTCTAAGAAACACGTTTCTGACCATAGTATTGGTTGTAGGGTTTGATAAATCGGAGTATCTGCCATAACCCGATGCTATAGCCCATTGGTTGTGCAAATTGAAGTCTCTCCACGCTGGACCAGGTAAAGTCACTGGTCTTATCGCAGTTGAAAATGGCACGTGACTGGGAAGATACAAAATAGCGATGTCGTTAGCCAAATTCCTGGCGTTGTATTGAGGATGTATGGCGATGGTTGACGTAGGGATTCTCAATCCTCCGTGATACAAGAAAGGGGAGCCGAGAACTACAGTGAATCTCCAAGCATGGAACCTTCCATCGTACCAGCAGTGAGCAGCTGTTAAGATTCTTGAGCTTGATAGGACTGTTCCTCCGCACGCTGACGTTTGAGGTAGCTCGAAGAGGTTAATCACAAGTCCAGCTAGATAGGGGTGATTGTTGACAGGTGCAATGTTTCCACCAACGATTCTGTAAATGTCATCTTCGATTTGCTTTATTTTTTGGGCTTCTTTTATTCCTACTCGTTGATGCCAGCCGGTCCAGTCTGTAGCATGGCTGGAGCCAAGAGTGTAAAGGAGGCTAAGTAGCAGGAGCGCACGCATTTTGTTCCATACGTCCACACCTTGTGAGCTGATATTTATATAAGTAAGATCCTTTATCTTTCGTGGAACATTCACGCGGTGTTTGGTCTTTCCAGTGTTAATCTAATGTTTTATTACTCTGTCAATCACGGGTAATTAATCAGTATTATTTGAAGCGAAATTCATTTTTCTTTGTCTCTATTGTTTTTTAGCTGATTTTGCTTATTATTGTTTATTTATATCATACAACAACGACATTTTAGAGTATTCTGTTAGGTTTTACAGTGGATTTCGGCAATGTTTGTGTACCTACGGTTTTTAACAAAACCTACAGCACAAGTTAACCTTTGAACGCCAAAGACGCCTAAAGTTGTCATGAGCTGTCGTGTCTACAACGCGACCGACACTTTTACACAGGTAAAGTTTAAAAGAGACGTTATTTCGTATGGTTTAAGTTCGCATAACTTTAAATACATGTTTGGCATGTGAGTGACGTATTTGTATTTGACATAAGACGTTGAAAAGGTTAACTCCTATAACCCTAGAAATGTTTTGAGTACCTACTCCTACAGGGTTCCGTGCATCCGTGCAAATGATTTAAACATTTGAGTGAATTAATTTGTACGCTTTTAATATTGTGTATCTGGATACTGTTCAGTAAACTAAGCATAAATACGAAAAATTGTAGAAACTTAAGTAACAAAATCTTAAAGATTGGTTTCTAAAAACAGAGTTATTTTACGTGCTATTAATACTGGCTAGACGTTTTATGGTTATTAATTGCTTTTTGATCTAGATGATTATAAAATTAATATTCTTGATAAAAGGTTTGTTAATACTATCTCTTAAACATTATCTTATCTTACAATTAGAGTATTTAAAAACTATAGACTAGTAGATATCGCAATGTCTAAAAATAAATCTCCCTATTCAATCATGTTATGCTTGTTATGGCTTGGTACCTGGGCGGCCGAGCTCAGCTCGGGAGTATGTAGCCGACACTATTAAAACACAATTGGATAGTGTCGTCTATATATGTCAAATGCCTCGGAACCCGACTTTTCGGCGGAACCCGGATTTTCCCGAAGATAACAACTTGACAGATCGAGTTTTGGCTCAAAATACCCCCTTCGGCAATTTTCATCAAAATCGTTGAAGCCGTTTCCGAGATTCAGATTACATATATATATACAAGAATTGCTCATTTAAAGATATTAGATAGTAGACAGGTTGCATTCTGTCACCATTGTATCACACCAAAGTCGGAATTTAGATACACCTGTTTTGAACAATGTATGAAAGTTTGAAAAACATTTCGATGAGTTTTTAATCAATCTCTGCAGTTGTGTTTTAAAAATATGTTGTAGTGAATTAATTATATTAAAAACTAGCTACCCGTCAGCGGTTTCGACTCAACGCAAATTTTTGACTTTCCCCGGTGGTTTTTTTTTTCTTTCATAAGAACCTTCTCCTAACGATCGGTCCAGCCGTTCATGTGTGATGCCGTGACCAAGGGAAATAGGGATTCATTTTTATATATAAGATAAGATAGATGACCTCCATTTGACCGCTAACCTCTGTCCGAATTGAGTTAATATTATGTCAACCGTTTTTTGTTTTTATATAAAACCTCTCCAAAATTACACCTTATTAGTACAATTTAGATAGCTAGCTGACACCTACGAACTATGAAGACGGCTGTTTTTAGGGTTTCGTAGTAAAACTAGGAATCTTTATAGTTTCGCCATGTCCGTCCGTCCCAGCCAGCAGTACAAAGACATTAGAACTAGAAAGCTGTAATTTGGCATGAATATGCATATTAGTCACGCCGACAAAGTAGTACAATAAAATGTAAAAAAAAAAATATTTTTAGGGTATAAATAACATGAGATGATTGGGGTGTCGATGGATAGGTCTTTCAAAATTAGTTTATGAACACAGGTTTTCGATTGAGTAATTCGTTTATGAAATATTAAGCTTTATAGCGCTAATTTTTATTAGACTCAAGTGCCAAAAAATCTTAAATGAAAGAGCATTATAACGAATTTTAAAGGATAACTATGACAATTAAGTAGACATCATTGGTTCTTGACTTACAGGCGATTAAAGTGTTTATACCTACTATGTAAAATCGTCTAAGACGGCACCAGACTTTAAATAGAAAATTTGTTATTACATACACATACATAACGTCACGCCTTCATTCCCAGAGTGGGGTAGGCAGAGCTACAGAACAGAAATACCAACAACTTTAAACAGACTTGTTGATAATTCTGTAATCACATTTTGCACAATCAGGCACAATATTTTCAACAATAAAAGCAGACTTCAGTTGGGCTAACCTATTAGGTAGGTACCTACAATTTTAAACGAAGTTATTTTTTGCGTTATTGAAGGCGCGTTTATTATATTTATACTTAAACAATTCTTTTATTTTATGCGATTTAGTGATAGAACACGCTGTTACGTAGTCCCACTTCTTAGTTGATATGAAACTTTAAATTATTTCAAGCGCGCCGCAAGCAACGTCGCGGGAAAGTCACCTACAATGTTAAAAGAAGTTATTTTTTGCGTTTTTGAAGGCGGTTATTTTTTTTTAATGATACGAAGCGAATTTATACCCGCGTGCGCTGCGTGCGTCTTTACAAATACTCGGGCCTTATAATATGTGGCGTGCGTAGCGTGCGCTGCGTGAGCCGCTGTGAAGTACTGGGTTGATATTATATGTAAATAAGAAATTTTGTAGGTATGTAAATAAGAAATTTTGTTTTGTTGTGTGTGAACGCTGAACTGGCTGGAGAATTACAGATTAAATATTTGGAATATACATAGCTTATAGGTACCCAAAGTTAACAATAAGCTAACTTTTATTTCAAAACAAAACACTTTGCCCGTGGATTGGCCATTGCGGATCGAAGTGCGGGCAGAAGATGTAAAGAATAAAAATTGACGTACCAGTGATAAATGTAAATAACTCAATTTTGACATTAACTGTGGCCTTAAATATTATTTCTCGTTAGCTTGTACAGGGCCTCACGCTATGCCTCGCAGTCATAGCCTTAGGTACTTAATGTTTGCTGTAAAGCGGGTTAAAGGCTCGGCTCATTTATCACTATTACGAAGCGGTTTGCGCTGGATTTAACGGACCTTTAACAAAAGCCTGAAATTGTGGCCGCTTCGCCAACTTTAACCTTCATTGAAATCAAAATAGTTACGAAACGTCGCAATAATATAGACTTTTGATAACTAAATTGGAGATAAAACAATTACATTTGGAAAACTACTTAAATCAAATCCTTCATTAGCTTTCAGTTAAAAAATGTTAAAAGACACCCGATCTCGTTAACACCCTTTCTTTACTAATAGCAAATATTAAAGATAGTACTGAAGTCCAAGGGTCCAATCGATGTTAATTTGTTATTTAATCTAATGAAATTATGTGTGGAACCTACGTATTAGTTACATCACATTCACCATTGCCCATTACAAAATGTCGCAATCCAAGATGCCAGAGCGTTAATCGTTAAAGAGGTTTTTGTTGTACCTACTTTACCAGTCATGCGTTTTGATGATGCATGACTTGCTTAGCAACCTCCGTAAAATGCTTTATTCGCTAACCATTTCATGGAGTATGTAACATGGCATAGAACTGGTCGATGAAACAAACTCAGCATTTGCGTCAGAGTACAACGTAGCTGCAGGTGTTCCCGCTCCGGCGTGTCGATAAAAAGCGGCGCCAGCGGGCTTGATAAATGATACCCGAGAAATACAGCTTCACTCCAAGATTGTTGGAAAAAACGCAAAAAACGTGAAATCGAGATGTTTCGTTCAACGTGATTTCTGTCGGTTTTGATCAGACGGGGCGCAAAACGCCTAAAATACCTTACCTTAATCGCTTACAGTTCCAGTAATTATTCTACTTTATCTCTGACGTATTGTTATCGTAGGGTTTTTAACTCAACTGCCACTACTGTCAATTAAATAATAGCTATCGTAACGTTGACAATACGATAACATGCCAAAAGCAATTAGGCTTAGCCAGAGTAGAATGGACCTCCTGGTCTAATTTGGGACCACAGACCGAAGAGTAAAGTGGTGACATGTAGCACTACATACTTTTTAGTGGTCACCACCATACTGAGCAGCAGCGATTAGGTTAAAATTTGATAATTTTTCAAAATGTACTTCTCCCTCATATCCTTAAATTAAATTTCGATGTATCTCGGACAAGGACTGGCTATTAGAACAAAATTGGAAACGGCACTCAATACTACGTAATTATAAAGTAGGTTAGACGTATCACGTATATACATCTTTATTATGTCAATTGAAGTTTGTAGTATCACTAAACATAATTTGACCACTCACTATAAAGGAAGATACGTAAATGGGACTTCCTATAAAGCTAGGGCTTCGTCGTGCAGCGACTAATATCAACCCATTCAAAACCTAATGAGCGTTTCATTTCCAATTTCAAATAGCTCCAATCCATTCAGCAATCCGTGACTATCGGGCCAGGCGTACAGTTGGGCCTTCGTTTCTTATTCCAACGGAATAAGGTTTAGAATGGAACAATTCTAGTTTCGTCAAATAATGTTGTCGTATCGTATTTACTTATTTGCTATGCGCGTCATGGTTGCCCCTCATCACGAATTCAAATAGGACTTTAATGATGTTGTTTTTGGTGAAAACTGAATCCGTGAACTTTTGACGTTAGCTGTACTCTGGGAATGTGGTTCGTAAGTACACACTTTAAATAAATAAATATCAGGGGACAATTTTACACAAGTTACAAGCTACAAACTATAAACTAATTACAGGCTTGTAATAATATGGGTAGGTACTTGACTACGATAAATATACTTAAAAATATAGATAAATAAATAAAATAATACATAAATCACAGGACAATGTCACACAAATTGACCTAGTCCCAAACTAAGCTCCAGGCTTGTACTATGGGTACTAGACAATCATAAATTTACTTATTTATATAAATATATACTCAAAGACATAGAAAACATCCAACACTCAGGAACAAATACTTGTGCTCATCACACAAATATCTGCCCTTAACGGGATTTGAACCCAGGACCACTAGTTTCGAAGGCAGGGTCACTACCAACTACGCTAGCGTTTCGTGCGTGTGTAGCATGGCGTGCTTAAATACATAGGAAACGTCGCAGACTCTGAAACAAATACTCGCGCTCATCACACAAATACTTGGCTAGGTATACCAGAAATCGAACCCGGGACCGCTAGCTTACTAGGCAGGGGTCACTACCAACTACGCTAACGGGTCGCCTATTGTAACTTTCTTTCGTGCTAGTGTAGCGACATTATCTAAGCGAATATACAATAAAGCGAATATCTAAGGACTATACATCTTCGGGCTATAAACTATCCGTTTACCCAATTTCAAGTCTATCGGTTTTGGCTTTGAGCTGTAAAACCAGAACAAATACCATCACATTTATACACTCGATTTTGCGCGCAAAACGATATTAATTAATTAGTCTATGTCCTATTCTAGACTATAACGTTCGTCTTAACGTCGCAAGTGTCACTGGGTACAAAAATTAAACCAAAAACAATATAGCAGCAAAGGGTATCCAAATATACAAAGGGTAACCTGGGTAACTAACATATATAGACGACATTATCGAAACACGCCGTCGGATTTTAAAAACTTGCTTTTTGTTAGACTTGTTTACTAGCTAGCTTTTCCTTTATACTACCAGCTATTCGTTTCTATTTCTATTTGCAAAACGATTTTTGTCTTAAACCTCGTGTTCTTTTATAAATACTTATTTTTATTATAAGGGTGAATCAACTTCTGTGAAGTTCTTCTTCGTACGATCTGAGTATTTTCACATCAATTTATACATAAATAGCCTGCAACTTTTTAAATGATTTTACGATTTGAAACTATACTTCTGATGTACTTCCATACATATACTCGTATGATATAACTTCATGACATAACTTTAGGTCGGAATCGTATAACTTTGTTACTGAAAAAATAGTCATTCATTGATAAAAAGAAAAACGTGCTACAAAACGCTGTACGACACTTTAATAGGCACATATACAAGCGGCGTAATATAAATTGTTATTTATTGTGACGGCCGGCACTCCAATAATAGAAAACGTATCGGACCCGAACATAAATCTGGAATTGGAAAAGTGTTTGGCGTTTCATCGCCCGTAGTACCTAGTTGGTTGCCGGACGAGTTTTTTTTCTAAAGATAAAAATATAACGGAACTTTTCTATGATTTAAGAGCTCGCTAGGATATATTTAAGGATTAGGATCAATAAGAAAATAAACAGCATTTTATTGGCTTTACCATAAATAGTTACGATATTTACCAATGTAATATATGTGACCCTAGCCCTGGAAATTTCGTAATTATACATTGATAAATAACATAAATTGATTTATTGATACCTTTTAAATCTCGTGAGCTTTATGATTCTGACCCCTACAAATGTAGACATAACCCATCTTGTCGCCTTGTTGTAAACGTTACTGAGTTTCTATGCTACACTTTAATTAAGTGCCGTGTGTGTACTTACAATGTTGTTACATCTACGTGGTTTCCAGAATATAGCGTAGTCTAGTATGCTCAATACACGTATCGGTTACTGGAACAAGGACTTACATTTCCTTTTTAACATACACGAAATATCCGACGATAAACATAGACTCGCTGGTTATCTGTCTGGCGGCTGATAGTTTATTATGTATTTAGAAAACGGAATGTATTTATTAAAAGCTCATGTTATTTCCACTTTATAACTTAGCGAGTGCCTAAGAAGTTTACAACGTAAGCCGGAATTGTTTAGATTTGGCTTGCTCTGTGGTAATTTACTGTGGTACTTTACGATCGGGCGATATAAAGAGGCATCACATCTTATCATCAGGGTTAGTAACACCTACTAATTTACAGTCTTGGGATTGCATTCTTGTTTATATTTTTGGTGGTATAAAATGGCATAAACGTCCTCAGACTTCGGACCTCTGTCTATTTAGCACATAAGAATATCACAAACAGTGTTACTTCAATCCGGATTTTATGAAATTATAGATGCAAATCGCCAATATATATTTTCAACCCCTCGAGTGAAATCTAAAACAGCGCATCGTGCTTGAGGAAGCTCGCAAATTGGCTAGAAAAGAAGGGCCTTTATCCGCTTGCGTGTTACTCACGTGTGTGGCTAAATGTATTCCAAAGGTTCGGAGCTGAAGTCGTTTATCACACACGCACTATCGCGTGAGGAAGACAGCGATAGAGACATCTGTTACCTTACACCGAACCGGGTCAAACGGCTCCGATAACCCGCCGCAATAAAGAGGAACCGCAAATACCTGTTACTACCTATCAAGTCACAGTCAATTTACAGTGCGAATAGAAACTAGATTATGCTGTCTTGTGACTTTTACAAATAGCGTGATCGGAATTGGATGGTAGAGCAGTATCTTGTACCTATCGTCGTCGTCTCGTCTCATGATATTAAGTATTCAATATCTCTAAAAGTCATAAAGTCAGGGAAAGTGTGAGACGAACTCGCGCTCTACTCGTATTGATTTCATACCGCAAAACAATATTTTTTATAACTAAAAAGGTAAAAAAATAGGACCAAATGTAAGATAGTCCAGCGCTCATAGGGTTTCATATCTATAGCAATAACTAAGTACTTAATGCGCAATACTCGTATTCTCTGTTTATGGAATACTAGCGGCCCTCCAGCGGCTCCGCCCCGCTGCAAATTTCTGACTTTCCCGGCGGATTTTTATTAAACCCTGTCCTGACAGTAACTAACGCAACAAAACAAAGAATTATCTGATTTGGTGAAGTCGTTCGCAAGTTATGCGCCGAACACAGATTTCGGCGATTCATATCATTACCAATACGATTAAGTACCTAAAAATGCGACTCACCAAAATTGACAACCAATCAAGAACAACTTGACCATGTAATGCTATTATTCAATTCGTTAGCTGAATAAATAAGGTTCAAAATGGTATATAACAAATGTTTGTACATATCGTAGTTTAAAAAACTTCAGTACCTATTTAAAAACCCATTGCTGATGTTTTCATACAAATCTCGTAAAATTTGTATGAACGCGTCGGCAATGGGGTTTTAAATCTACTAAACTATTCTAAACTACTACCAGGTACTACTACTACAAAATATATAAATATGTATATATATAGATTATTCGAAGGTTTCTTATATGGTAGGTCGTAAAAACATAAGATAGGTGTTATAGGTAATTAATTTTGCTAGTTGACCTGCGCGACTTCGTGCGCGTGGTTCCCGCTATCTTGTCAAAGAACATTTTCGGGTGCGTGCAACACTCGCCAAAGTTTCTTCGCAATCGGATGAAAGATAAAGGACAAACACGCCAATTTTCCAGTCCTACCTTGTAGACCTCGTACCCTAGCCTCAACGGGCAAACGGGTTAAAATAGTTTTTCACCTCTCATGCTCTTAAATGATCCATAAAAGTCCATGTAGGTACAGTCAAGGGCATTATTATCAATACAGCCATCGCGTCAAATATATGTATACACGGACCTTATTGCCATTGCCAGTGGCTTAAAGGTGTATTTTGACGTCTTGGAAACGTATATATATTTATGCCCTTGACTGTACCTATACGTAGACTGAAGTGATACATATTTTATCTAGTTATCTCTTTCTGTATTTAAGTGACAGGTAGTGAGTATAAAAGATATCGTTGTAAAAAGTATTTTTTCACTTGTTTGTCTTTAAATTATTATTCAAATTTAAGATTTATTTTCCAGCAATAGAAGTGAAAAAAGTACGTTATCTGTAGACTAAAATGCGACTCGAACTATAATAGCTACTTCGCTCGGGTAGTTAAACACCTCGAGTCATTATTTCCTATTTTAGTCTCTTGATACTTAAATAATATTCTATGAAGCGTTGTATTCATAGGGTTTTTTTTAAACAGCTGTTTTATAGTTAGGTACAGGAAATATAGAGATACCCTCAAGCAAACGATCTAAACATAACTATTTAAATCCGATTATCAACTTAAGCAGATACGGGTCTACTGTTTTTGACGGGTCTATTGCATCGACACTTGTGATATGATAAGGAACACGTGTAACACAAGCCACGCAAGTTTATGTATGATTACAAACAGGTATTATCAATAATGTGTTGATAGTAGCGCGAAAGTTTCATTACGCTAATTATTAAAATAAATAAATAAACTAAGTATCAGGGGACAATCTCACACAAATTGATCTAGTCCCAAACTAAGCTCTTGTACTATATGTACTAGACAACGATAAACATACTTATATGTATAGAAAAATCTTAAATCCAAGTATTTGCGCTCATCACACAAATATCTGCCCTTACCGGGATTTGAACCCAGGACCGCTGGCTTCGGAGGCAGGGTCACTCCCAACTAGGCCCACGTGTCAAAAAATCAAATAATCATTAATCAAATACATACAAGTAAACTTCTCCAAATATTTATAAAATTTAAACCCTGAAAGAAATTTGTGGTTCCCAGGAGCAAAATATATATTGGACTCAAGCCGATACTTACTAGCTTAGAAATTCTGCAAAAGAGCGATATTGGACACAAAAAAACTTACGAAATACTGACAGTTGCTTCTCACTCGAAGCCTTAGTGTAGATTGGAGTGTCAAGTGACACCTCGCAGGAGTAGTTGCCACTGGCTTCGAAGTCCAGGTTTTGTAGGATGATGGAGTCCTCCGTGGCCAGGGCGACCTGAGAAAATACACACGTTATTGGTGGATTATAACGATAACTATGGACAACTTTTGTTTTAGATGGTTAACAGTGATAATTAAGTTACTGTGGATTTTTGGTTTGCAATGAAGGTTTCTAAGTATTTATTATAGCTTGACAAATTCATTCGTGACCCTCTCATGGTCCGCGCGGGGCGCGGGGGATAATACTATTGTCAGTCTTTTCAGACCCGTCCGTATGTTTTTAATGTGTAGGACTCAAATAGGTGTACTGATTTATAAATAGATTTTTATTTCATATCCTTGTTTTTTTATAGTTTACCTTTATAAAGTTTTTGTAAATCGGTTGGGCAAATTAAGAATAAGCTACCCTCTAAAATATATTTTATTCTTTCTAGCTGATAAGTGATAACTTATGTTTTTAGAAAGTAGGTAAAAGTTTATTATTTTAGATTCTATGACAACATTTAGTACGATCATCAAGAACACCACATCAAAACGTTAGAGTCCCGTAAAGTTGACCACACGGTTTTATTGCGGAGTCAGAGGTCATCAGCGTGATATACAAAGAAAAAGTATGTTTAATGTTATTATTTTGTATTCGACTGGTATCGTTAATTGGAACAATTATAAATAATCTTGCCCATTATACAAATAAATTAAGATTTTGGTTAAAAAAAGAAGGTGGATCTTCTTTGGATGATTATCAGATCCATTGTAATTACGACTACAGAAATAGGATACTTTCAATAAAGATGACACCTTATTAACTTACTTATCAATAGACCCCGGATTTTCGTCGCATTGACGTCACAATAGGGTAGTTTAGGGAGTAAATGGAACGGTGTTAATTAATATGGTTACCTAGTCTATTGGAGTTATTTATTTATTATTCATTTTATTTAATCTTTATTGCACAAAAAAAGAATACACTTAATATGCAAAAGGCGAACTTAATGCCGTAAGGCATTCTCTACCAGTTAACCTTTAGGCAAAGCAGAGATTGTAGTGGCGGTGCAACATAGATTCTGACTTAACTATATACTATATACTTACATAAACATATACACTTACATAATATCAATATGCTACATAAATATAAATACATGAAATACACTAATAAATAAATACATACATAATATGTATATACATATAAGCAAAAAAAAACAAAACAGATAAAGCAATCAGAAAACCAAGATGATGTCAATTCTACCTGCAAAGAAATTCGCGAACTTTCTTTTTAAAGGCAAACTTGTTCGGAGCTTTCTTCATTTTAAGGGGAAGGTCGTTAGGGGTTAGGGGGTAGGGAGTTATACGGAATTAAAATCATAATCAGACATTCGCGATATTTTATTCTTATATCCATCTTAATTAGGTTGAATACGTTAAAGCTAATAAATTGATAAAGGTAATATTTAATTATCTTCCACTTTTCCATTTACTGAATGGAACGGTGTTAATTAATACGAAAATTTGTCGGATTTAACCGAATAAATTATTATATTTAGGCATTCACGATAAAAAATACCTTGTCAATTGATCAACATTATCTTTCGGATTTCTACTCTAAGTGCAAACCATACATTTGTTCATTAAACTCGCTTTGGTTTTTTCGGCCGCTTACTTTTTGTTCGTCAAAAGCTAGTTTAACGTACAAATGTATGGTTTGAAGTTATATACCAAAAGATAATCTTGATTAATTGACTACGTTATTTTTTGTCGTCAATACCTAGTTATTAAAATTAATTCCGTTAAAAACGGCGTTTTTTTCGTATTAATTAACATCGTTCTATTTACTCCCCAAACTACCCTATTGTGACGTCATTGCGACAGGAATCTGGAGTCTACTTATCAACGAATTCTAAGATGATAGGTGCCTTATATATTTGCATTAGCAATGACAAGCGAACACACCACATACACAACCAGTCGTTTCTGCAGACCCTTTATAATTTATTGAGTTGCGTTAATTTTTCGTGAATCCCATCATAAGACCTAGATGAAATTTTGTACATATTCGTATAAGACCTAAGGGGATAAGTACTAATATATCACAAAACATAACGCAAAAACCGGGCAAGAGCATGTCGGACCATGCACAGTGTAGGGTTCCGAAGCCATTAAGTACTACAATCATAAAAATCAACAAGTAATAACAAATTTTCTATTTAAAGTTATTTGGTGCCATCTTAGATGATTTTAGTAGGTATAAACGCTTTAATCGCCTGTGTCCCAAGAACCAATGATGTCTAGTCGTGATAGTTTTCCTTGTAAATTTGTTATATGCGCTTTCATTTAAGATTTTTTTAGATTTTCAGGGGCACTTAAAAGCAAACTTAAACTTAGCACTTAAAAGCTTAATATTTCATAAACGTATACCTTAATCAAAAAATTGCTTTGACAAACCCGCAGTATTTTTAAATACCTAACCATCGACACCCCTCACTAAGGGGTACACAAGAAAAAAAAAGTCATCCCCAAGTTACGCGTAGGAGAGGTACACAAAAAAAATATTTTTTTTTTTGTATGTTATTCTACCACTTTGTTGGCATGACTAATATGTATATTCATGCCAAATTACAGCTTTCTAGTACTAAGAGTCTCTGAGCTAGGCTGCGGACGGACGGACGGACGGACGGACATGGCGAAACTAGAAGGGTTCCTATTTTGACTACGGAACCCTAAAAAAGAGAGACACCGCGCTGTGGTTATCATAAGACGAACGTTGTCTTCTCAGTAAGCCTTGTGACTAAACCCTAACGTTAAACATGTAACTACAGAATGTAAACAAATCCAAATACCAGTATGCCTTGCAAAAGCTTTTTTAATTTATTATGCTGCCACGGGATTTGCTGTGTTTCCAGTTTTCATTAATTAAATACTAAACTTTGGGTTTTAGACCTAGAGTTGTGTTCTAAAGGAATTATAAAGACTAAATGCGCTACAAATTAGTGTTTGAAACATTTTTGTATCCCTAATAGCAGTAATAGCTGTTACTGAGCTGATACTCGGCTCTTTGCCAAGTAAAACTAGTAGGGATACAGCCGCCGGTACCAATATTTTATAAAATAAAATCTGATGGATCATAACAATTTTGTTGAAGATATACGTGTAGCAGCATGACCGTATATTACCGTTCGCGGCCGCAAATGCGGTGATTCGCCTTTGCTGTCCGTTGCATGCTCGTAAGCATTTACCTTAAAGGGGCGTAACGTACACGTAGGTTGAGCTGGCTTCCTAATAGCAAAGGCAGAACTCAATACTCCGACCGTTTTACTATACGCTATGGTACAAGTGAGTTGGAGTAGAGATATGAGATTATAGTTTAAATTATGAGATTGTAGTGAAGTTTCGCAGGCGTATCAAACAACATTTTACTAATTTATTTATTTTGTAAATACTTAAGAGCCGGTTTTTACAATTCCCAGATAAAAGTATCTGACATTTAGAGTTAATAATTTAGTTTTTTTTTGTCATAGATATAACTTGTTATGGAGATAGTTTGAGTCCCGGGGAAGGACATAGGGCACTTCTTATCCCGTAAAGTTGGACGATTCCTGAGAGATCAGCAATAAACGTGCCTTCTACGCGGACGGAGTCGCGGGAAGCGGCTAGTTATATATAATACGGTATAGACGAACAACCACCACCTTTAATACGACACTGCGCAGACCAACTGGTTAAACGGTATACCGTTCTGTACTCTAATAAACAAGTAGTTTAACGAGGGAAACTTTCCCGATCTTTTAAAAATAGCTTTAGTAAAACCTAAAACCTAATACGAAAAACTCTAAAGCAGACCCTAATAATTATCGACCCAATACCATTATAGCCTCTAAGATTTTCCAAAAAGCAATATCTCTGAAAAATATCAAATATTTAATGAATGCCACAGCGGGAAGCGCAATATAAAATACTATTGAATAAGTTATACGGCATAGGAATTCGCGGAAATGCTCATAAATGGCTCGCCTCGTATCTTGAAACCGAAAAAAACTCGTTACGATCGAACATTTTGACCCCTCAACTGGCAGGAGGAAGAGTACCTATTTGGTTGCCTCCTGGGCCTCTATTCAGGTGCGTTAAAACGATATCGTGTTTGACACGTTTAAGAATCGTTTATGTCACAGTCGCCATAAATGACATACATTATAAATGACATACTCGTAAGAGTTATCAAAACGTTGACAAACCGGAAACAGGTCAAAAACGATATCGTTATAACGCAGTTGAATAGAGGCCCTGTTTTGATTTACATAAATAACCTCGCCAAAATCATAACCGACCCCTGTGTCCTATTCACGGATGACATCTCGCTGCTCACTTCTAGTCGAAATAGTATTAACATAAACGATAAGCTAAATTCAACCCTAGAACAAATAACAAACTGGATGAATGATAAACTTTGCTTTTTTTTTAAAAGTGATTTTTCCACCCCTGTCAAAAAGCCCCCTTAATTATTAACTTTAAGTATAAAGAATTTACGTTAATTGGTGTAAACATAAACAGATTAGAAGTTAAAACGAAACTATCAACACTTGTTTATGCTATTCGCGAAATAAAAAAAAACACCTACCTACAAACAGCTCTTACCACATGCTTACGCCCAAGCGTGGCTCACCTACGGCGTCATACTGAGCGGTAATAGTACCGAAGCGTCTTCCCTGTTCACTATGAAGACAAAACGATTACATATTCTGGTGAATATAAGACAGACGGATAACGTAAACTTACCATATTTGATTAAACGTAAAATCCCCTTACCCTTACCCGTAAAATACCCTTCCGTCTATCTACATCCTATAGAATTGTGTAAATTTGTACCCAAGAAAATACACAGAATTCTTATAAACATGTAGATATCTACCTGTAACGTGCTGATTGCGCTATAACAATAGGCTCCGAATTCCACGTTCCCGACTAAAATTTACTTCTAGTTGTCCTTTAATAATGTCCATAAAAAATAACAATAAATTATCCCAAAGACAAAAAAAAATAAAAACCGGGCGAGAGCATGTTGGACCATGCTCAGTGTAGGATTCCGAATCCATTAAGTATACTACACACGTAAAAATCAACGTCTTTGATGATTTTCGTACGTATAAACACGGATTAAATTCAGTATTTTTTTGGATTCAGTGATCCTTTCATGATATTAAGCTTTAAAGCGCAAATATTTGTTACACTCAAGTGTCCTACCTCCCCCCCTACAGCCAAAAAGACTAATTCAAAAGTCTGAACAATTTTAAATAAAAGAGCATATAACGAATTTTAAAGGAAAACTATCACGACTAAGAAGACATCATTGGTTCTTGAGATACAGGCGATTAAAGTGTTTAAATACCTACTAAAATCTTCTAAGACGGCACCAATTGACTTTAAATAGAAAAATACTTATTACTTGTTGATTTTTGTTTGTAGTCTGAGCATGGTCCGACATGCTCTTGCCCGGTTTTTAAAAGATAATTTAACGTTGGAAATTGAACATTTCTATTTATATCACAAACGCGCCCACCAGGAACGTGGGAGTGGGACTTGTGGGTGTACAAAGGTAACGAAGCGAAGTGCAGTGAAATGGAATACTCGAAATAAAACGTGTATTTTACGAGTGTAATATTACTTAGCATTAAATACTTTTGTAATTACCAATTTGCTCAAGTGACTCAGACTGCCCGTTTCTAGAAGAGGTAAATGTATAGACGATAGATTCTTACAGTAATAAGTTACGAAAAACTCTTTATATTATTATTAAGCAACAAAAAACCCGACTGCAATAAAAATATCAACTAAAAAGCGAACTTCTGGGCAATTGGGAGGATCATCGCCTTATCTACTACTTAAATCTTATTGGCTTTATACCATTCCTTCATTGTTTTAGAGCAATGACAAGAAGCCAAGTCCACCCAAAATAAAGTGCTAATTCTGTGCTTCTTTATGAGTGGTAGTAATCTTCTCTGTAAGCACTCGTCACGTTATACCGTAGTTTTCAAAGTCCCTGTAGTGAAGAAGGATTGTGCTCGCATATCGCATTGACAAATCGCTTGCCACAATAATATTTTTTTGCCGAATTCGTCGATGTTGATGGCCTTATCTTTTCGAGTAACCTTCTTATTAGCGGCACTGCAATAGATTGAGGGCCTAGTAAGGCTTTAAGGTTCAATTTGTCCACCTTGGGTATCGTCATCCATTATAATGCACTGATTTTTCTTGGTGGATATACGGTCGTTTAATTTCCTTGTCCGTTTTGTGACGGCTATTGTTTGATTTTCATCTCGTTTGTGTTGTTTTTGTTTTTTTTTTTTCAGGTTTTTAGGTTGCATCGAAGTTTGATTCTCTGTATCATAGCCGAAGAAGTTTTGGCTCTTTTGCGGCATCTCGTGTGCAAAGGGACGGATTTTGTTTAAACCTTCAATCCCCCGGGTTTTCTTCTGGATTTAGGCAAATCTCCTAGAGTACAAAAGTCACCTAATCTCTTTATTTATTAACACTAACATATAATCATATAATTAACACTAACAGTCAAGCCATACATGGTAATCAAATCATAGAGAAACAATATTTACTAAAAAAAACAGTTACATGTAAACACAAATAAAGCATTTATTATACTGAGCTAGGTGTTACAATAGTTTCCAGGTGACGGCTGGCTAAAGCAAGGACTGAGGCTCAGAGTTGAAAAAAAAATCGACCTTGCTGTCGCTGTCCATAATGTCGTTGAGGAGTGTTAGCGCACGGTGCAGTGGGGAGTGCGAGAGTGCCCGCGTGCGCGACGGCGGGACGGCGAACAGAGGCCGGTGACGTGGGCAAAGATGGGTTTTGGCTACAGGAGGAACGTGCCAGGGAATAACAGCTAACAGAGGCGGGTTGTTTATGTACCCACGTATCAGCTGGAAGAAGTATTTAAAAAGGTAAAGGTCTCAAGCGATGTGCAGTTGACCATACCTATATAAAGGGTGGGATAGAGTTATGGGAATATCCGTACATTTTACTAATAATAAATCGAATGAATCCTTCTGGACGCTTTCCAAGATAAGGATATGCTGTTGCTCGTGTGGACTCCAAACAGCAGCATTCATTTCCAGTCGAGAACGGACAAACGCGTTAAACAGGATGCCGATGGCGCTCTGACTATTGAAAGACCTAGACTGCCGGATTACAAACCCTAGGCATTTTCTCGCCGAATCACAAGTCTGTACTATATTATAATTAAAAGTAAGATAAGGATCAAACCAGGTACCTAGATCGCGAACCAAGGAGACACGTTGTAAGATATCGCTTTCGATGTGGTAACTAAAAAGTAAGAGACTATGTGCGCGCGTATACGACATCACTGAACATTTATCCTCATTAAGGGCGAGGCTATTTAAAGGTGAAACGATTAACGGCGAATATTATGCCAATTTATTCAAGGGATTTCATGAAGTTTTAATGGAGAAACGACCACATTTGATGAAAAAGACAACGCATGGGTCCACACTTGTACAGTTGCTTTGGCTAAAATCCACGAGTTACGTTACGAATTGCTCACGCATCCACCTTATTCTCCAAATTTGGCTCCCTGTGACTATTTTCTTTTCCCAAACTTGAATAAATGGCTTGGTGGAAAAAGATTTGGTTCCAACGAAGAAATCATCGCAGAAACCAATGCTTATGTTGAAGGGTTGGAGAAATCGTACAATACGGAGGGAATCGAAAAGCTAGAAAAGCGATGGACCAAATGTATTGACTACGTTGAAAAATAAATACGAGTATTTAATTGGACCAAAAAAAAGTGTTTAATTTTTTCCAGACTTTTCACTCTGCCCTCGTATCTTGTGCACGCCCGCAAAACTTTACTCGTACTTTTTAGCCAGTTTTCTAATTGACATACCTTTTATTTTTCAACCTACGTGTAAGCTAATTCGACCCATGTTGTGAGTTGCAATTTAAAGAAAAGGGTTTCGTTCAGTATTTGTTCAGTGCCAGTTTTTAGAGATGCCTAAATTTGACAACTTTTTTCCGATACGGTCCTTAACTACCACCATATAATCAGTGTAGAGTTTCTAAAATTTGTCACTCTAAACTGTTTTCAACCTTATAGATTGTGTATAATTTCGTACTGGCCTTTTAAAGCTTTTTATTTGGATACCCCACTCCGAGGGTCATGAAATGTATCTTTTTTTAGCCCGCATATTAAAGCACATAAAATCCGCTGCAGCGCTGAATTGATTTTATTATGAATTTTATGTACCCAGTGACAATCGCACCATCAATACGAATCCATGACTTATTATTTATCAAATTTTGTTGAGCCGTTAATTAGTTACGAGCCGCCTTAGACATGGACATACATACATACACGTCAAACACATAACCCTTCTTTTGAGCTTCGCCGCAGTCGGGTTAAAATTGCTCTAAATGTATATTTTTAAGGTATTTTTGCAAAATAAATGTAATGGTGAATTTTACTGGACCCCGTCATCGGGCATACCTTATCGTTGGCTAGCAGGACTAGAAGTAAATGAAAAAAAAACGCCACAGTAAATTCGAAACATCGACCAAGTTCGAGTCAGGCGTGACTGATTTCGCAGTTTACCAATACTTACTAGTCCTACTACTCATATTATATTATCAAGTAACATTATTTTATTTTCTTAAAATTAATAGTAATAGAGAGACCTCT
The DNA here is from genome assembly GCA_949316455.1 of Acleris holmiana. Lineage (NCBI taxonomy): Eukaryota > Metazoa > Arthropoda > Insecta > Lepidoptera > Tortricidae > Acleris > Acleris holmiana. The sequence goes on along the minus strand of OX438765.1, from coordinate 8,937,572 downwards.
TTTTATTTCCTGTACTCACAAAGATTTATAGTTGGAATATACAAGTAATATTTTGGATTTTTATGTTACTTATGTGGGAACATGAGTCCAATTCCCTCTTGGTTATTTATGCCCAATCACTGGAAGCTCATTCGTAATCGCAACGATAACAGCCATAGAGCGCTAACGACAAAATAATGTACAAGAATGGCGGCTCTCAAGAACTTTCCAAAGTTCAACTACCGCTAGTTTCGAACCGTAATGGCTTGCAATTGCTACATTTTATTTTACAACTAACTTTTCTTACCTTCTAGCACTTCAAAAATGTTATAGTGTAAATGTAAGTGTATGAAATAATTCCACGAAAAACAGTGTGCAATGGAGGTTCCTTGAGCCTTACATATTTTTAAGAGCAGGTTTTGTCACAATGCTGGCAAAGCCTCCACTTTTCAGGTTTTGAGCTGTCTCTGTCCAAGGCCAGTTCTAAATAGTTACTTAAGTTTCCTAATCCCGCACCTTTCACATGTAAGTATAATGTTTTTTAAGGTTCCTACTTTGACTTCGGAACCTCAAAACAGACTATGCATGTAAAAAGTGCGCGATATTGAAGGTTATGTACCGAAGGGTAAGGTTCCCTAGTCAAACTAGAAACCCTTTTAGATTCTTCTGTCCGTCTGTATTTATATCACAGTCACTTATTCACAGAAACTATGAAAGTCAATAAACTAAATTTGTGTATACTACCCTACATTTGATATTTTTACCGCACATGGACCAACAATGTATTTTCGTGTTTTTTTTAATTGTTTTCACCTTTAACTTCGTTATTATGTTGTACCTATGTAAGTTACAATTTCAAAGCCGCAGGCAATCGCTACTATTAAGCTTTATTTTTTCAACAACGTTACTGCTCGATGATATAGGTATCAATAGTTCTTACAACAATAGTTAATTGTGCAACAAGAGAGCAAAGTTGGTTTTTGCTGCGAGTGTTGATTTTGAATCCCGAGCAAGCGAAGGATTCTAGGTTAGAATCCTGAGTGCAGCGAGGGATTTAAAGACACGACATGCAAATAACTTTGGTCTCGTGTTGCAAATACAATTTTTTACCTTAGCAGCGAGAAAATATAACCTTAAGGTAGAAAAACAACGTAGTAAAATTAAAACGACATCCCCCAGTCACCCGCGCGCCTTTTAAAGTTTCTCTGTCTCACGCTCGCAGCAAAATCGAATTTTGCTCACTGTTTTTGAACAGCAAAACCATCCTTTTTGAGGTGCTGAGGTGAAAAATATTTGTATGGTTACAGTTCGCTACTCTTAAGTAGGTCGTTAACTGAACACTGACACTAACTAAACTGACTTTTCGGGGGACCGCTAAGAAAATTAAATGATATAAAATACCCAGCTACTTAGCGGTCCCCGACGTGTCAGTTCAGTTAGTGTCAGTGTTCAGTTAACTACCTATTTAGGAAGGGCACACTGAAATGATCGGAAAAGGGCATTAAATGGAACGGAGAATACTTTGAAAAACAATAAAACACTTTTAGCTGCACCGTGCATGTGGTTTTTCTTATTCCCAATCATTTCAGTGTGCCCCTCGTAGCACCGTTCATAATACAAATAATAATACTTATGTACGTATTCCCTACTAAATTTGGAAAATTTTACTCGATTGAAAGATGGATTAGTTTTGGTGTTTCATCTCTGATTACATCATTAATGTAGATTGGTTTAATCGGGTCAGCCTATACCGCAGAATATTACGAAAGTGCTGAGTGGGATATGTGTAAATTTGTTTCGCTTTACAAGATTATTAATAAAGTAAAGTATTCGCGGCACGGAATTATGTCTGATGTGCGTCACAATTCTAGATTTCATATTGTATGTTAAGATTTGTTATTTGTAATTAAACACGTGTGTCACTGGCATCTTAATAAGCCATTTTAAGTCCAAGTTTTAATGAACAGATTACGGGATCCTATCATTTCATAACCAACGTTTCACAAATGATTAATTTGACAACCTGCGTTTTTTTCCGAAACTGTAAATGATTTTGGATTTATTTCAGGACCATCGTGTAGAACCCTATGGATTATGTTAGGTTAGTTTTATAAAAATCCTGATATATTTCTAGTTACAGAAAAAACCGGGCAAGAGCATGTCGGACCATGCTCTGTGTAGGTTTCCGAAGCCGTTTAGTAGTACTACAAACATCAACAACTAATAATTAATTTTCTATAAAAAGTCACCCGTGTGGTTGCCGGAGAATAGTGCCATTCCATGTCTTCCCGTGGATGGTGTAAGAGGCGACTAAGGGAACGAGGGTTTCTAGTACTGATAGGCGATGGGCTTGCAACCTGTCACTAATACACTGGTAAACATCTTAGCCTGTTTATATGCAAAATGTGGTTACAGAATTACCAACAACTCTTTTTGTAGTTGTTGGTATTTCTGAGCTCTGCCTACCCCACTCTGAGAATGAAGGCGTGATAGTATGTATGTATGTATAAAAAGTCATTTGGTGATTTTCGTTGGTATAAACTCTGAGTTAGGCTGCTGACGGACGGACATGGCGAAACTATAAGGGTTCCTTGTTTGACTACGGAACCCTAAAAAGCGGGCTAAATGCATTTGTCAAAGATTTGTCGGCGAACACACACGGTGATTGTATTACACGTGAGGGCAAAACAAATAAATATTTTGCTTTGAATTGTCATGACATATTTACTATTAAATGAAAGAAAAAAAGAAAAGAATGAAAACATATTTATTGCCACAAAAATAGTGCAAGAAAGAGTTAACACAAAAAAAACCGGGAAAATAACATGCTCTGTAGCAAAAGGGCAGCGCGTCAGCATATGCCAGGCTGCGCACGGTATCCCGCCAGGGGCAGCGTCCACACCTCGGCGCTGGTTTTCAGCGTATCCTATTAAACTAAAGCCTAAAAGTAAAAAATTAAATCAGTGTAATAGTCCAACTGTTACACAGGGAATTACTGTGTCGACATCGAGTGTCGAGTGTCAAGTCTCGACTTGTATAGGCACTTTTAGGCCGTCTCTAAATAATTAATGAATAAATGAAATTCCCTTTGCTATAAGATAAGGCATCAGGTGGCCGATTCTGGCGATAATAGAGATAATCTCAGCTAGAATATATCTAATTAACTGATTAAACAAGTGCGCGACAGACACTGGCGGAGCTCCGTACAAACATACTAAAATCTACCGTTTTATAATGTTTATTCAACTAAGTACGGTATTTTTAAATAAACATGCATGTATACATTATTAGTTACAAAACAATTCCATATTTGTATATACATTTAAGGTACCTATTTACTGTAAATTATTTCATTTTACAATTGACGTAATTGAAACTCTCTGTGGTGTGCAAAAAGAGTATCTATTGTCATGTATTGTATTGTAATGTGCTTATATGCCTATAACAGATATATGGACGCATGAGCTATCCTATTTGTGTATGGCTTCCTTCCTTAGAAGGAAAGAAGGAAGGAACGAAACAAATATTTTATTTTGAAATACATGTTTTTATTCGGAATCATGAATTAAGATTCGGAATAAAAACATGTATTTCAAATTAAAATATTACTGATTACATATGTAAAAATACAGTTGAGATCGTCGTTTCAACTAACTCATACGAGTAAAATTCACATTCATCTAGTTAAAAAAAAAAGGTTACTTTAACGGCATTTAAATTTTATCAGTATTTAAAGCTGCAGTTAAATTAAATTACCATTTTTGAAAACTGAAGCCTCATCTGGGAAAATGAGAATTCATTATGTTAACTCTAAGGATTAATTTTCATTCTAAGGATTAAATTTCCTCATTGTTTTGACGGTTAACGATAAATATATGAATGCGTTACATTTGTTAGTTTTGCTACCCAAACAGCAAGACTCATAAATAAGTCCGCCAACTCTCGAAGCACTCGGGCTTAAAGCTCGCTGACCTTTACGAAAGAGATTCAGGTTATTCTGAGTGTTACTCCGTAAACCTTCCTTAGTCCATGCCAGTAGACTTATGTGCAATTCACAACTGAATAAATTACTGCCACACATTTAACGCCACTATGTTCGGACCATTCAATGTATAACGCAAACTATGTTAGAAGTTTTATTATTCACCCAACAACATTAAGTATTGCTAGCTTACCAATCACTGAGAAATGTACTTAGTTATTTTTTATTTTATCTATTTATTTAAACTTATTTGCACAACACACAATAAAGTACAAATGCCGTCTAAACGCCCAATTACGTTTTATACCAATTAACCAGAAGGCGAAACCGAAAAAAAACTAAGGTCGGTGTGACGATGAATAGCGTTATAAAATATATAAAATACAAAATATAAAATAAAATACACTGACATACATACATAATATGCATATACTCATACTTACATAAATATAATAAATCATACAGTCATGATATATGAATTAACAAAACTTAAGGCGACACGTGTTAAAAAAATTACGACTGCTCTTGTTCCAGTTCCACCCGCCAAGCAACAGTGTTTGCATTGTTGTGTTCCGGTGTGGGGATAAGACAACCGGTGAAATTACTAGCATAGAGGCATTCCATCTTAGTCCTCAGGGTTGGCAACGCATTTGAGGTCTTGGGATTATAGACTTGAGAATTCAAATGTCTATGGGTCTCAGATTTCACTTACCATCAGATGGCCTGAGTGCTCGTGTGCCTTCTCCTTGACATAAAAAAAAACCTTGCTCGGGGCTTGTCTGATGCTAACTGGGAGCTCATTCCAGAGACGGATTGCCCTAAGGTCAAACAAATAAGACGTAAAACCAGTATGGTGGAAGGAATGTTTGATAGGGTATACTCCCAGGTGGTCCCTTTGTTACCAAGTCAGCATCTGATGATGGCATCTTAGAGAAATCGAGGTAACTCCTCAAATATTATAGGAATACATGCAGCGATTTCTGTATTTTTATTAACAAGACCAGCATTTGCATTCAGAAAGTATCATTTGGTGTAAGTAGCTGATGGCCACCGGAACTCCTCAACGGCACCTTTTTCAAAGGTAGCGATATGATATCTCACTTAAATGATTAAAATGTATGACTATGATTTTCTCACGGCCTTGCTTATTTCTTATTAATTTAGATGTGGGACTCCATAACACAGTACAGTACAGTAGTGTGTGTGTGTGTGTGTGTTGTACATTGATCACTAAAAAGTATAAAATAAAAAATAAAACATAAAAACCGCCTTCAAAAACGGAAGAAATAATTTCTTTTAAAATGGTAGGTATGTCAGTCGAACTGAAGTCGGCGTCCCACAATATTTAGAACCAAAAGCCGACTTCAGTTGGACTGACCTATTAGCTGCCATTATTAAACATAATTGAAGGCGGTTTTTCGCTTTTAAAACATATTGGGTTTTTAACATTGAATTTACGTTTAAGAAAAACTGCTGATTTTTGTAAAGGGTGAGCACGAATCGGGCTACAAAATGAAAATATTCGTCACTTGTTTTGTGGCAAGATTCGTGCCTCACCATTAAGCGGTTATTATAAAGTTTAACAAGCAAACTTCTAAACTTCTGATGTTATAAAAAGTTTAGTCATCTGTAACTCAAGAATCAATTAAGTCTTCTTCGTCGCGACAGTTTTCCCTTTACATTAATTACCATTTATTTATTTAAAGGCAGCTCACAGATGATGCGTGCATATCAGTGTCCACTCATGTCCAGCTACTCGTACTTCTAGTTTTAAATTTATCTATATATCTAAATACTTTAAAACGAGCAATGTGTATAAATATATAAAAAGAAATTACGAAAGTAGTGTCAACCCCAGTATACTGTATACCTAAGATACTGAACTGAGTCAGTTCAGTATATATATATGTGTGGGGTGGCCTGTGTGTAAAACATTTTTATCATTGTAATTGTGACTTTGATAGTTGCTAAATAAAAGTGATTGTGACTTATACTGTGACAGATAGACAGAAAGACCGACATGGACGGACATAGTGAAACTATAAGTGTTCCTTATTTGACTACGGAACCATATAAAACCATTGTCGCTTATACGTTCCATGGTCCTTTAATAAAAGAATACTAATATTACCTGCTCTCGACGCTTTTAAAACGTGAGTACCAAAAAAGTGTATAAAACCAGCTTATATTTATTTTAGACAAGTGAATTACTTACTCGGTAAAGCCGTAAGTATAACGTGGGCCGGGAAATTACCGCGCCCGACCATTACCCGCTCGCTGGGCCTCGAAGGGGAGCTCATTAACGCCGCTATTCTTGGAAAAAACTACTTTAAATTGTTACGTGATTTTTGTATTTAAAATTTGTTTCCATTTTCATTGGAATTGGAATATACATAATATCATTTACCATTTCCCTGTTACTTCCTAGTTGTCGATATTTATACTGAAAATATTGTACCTAATGAAATCCATTGTGTTGCATCACAATCAGGGGGCTTATTAAGGCCGTGTTTATCGCGTGACTAGCCGTGGATAAAACGTCCGTCGCTTTCTGAGAAGTGCAGTGCGAGAGTGAAAGATGCTTTATCTACCGTGATAAACGCGACCATAATACGGGCCCAGGAATGGACAGATTACACAGGGGTGCCAATTTGATCCAAAGCCGGTTATATTACCTAACTAGCATCAAATATTTATAGCATTAATTAGTGAGATGGAGGGATCATGAGGTATTAAAGATTTTTACGACCGCATATAGGGCAGTTGACACCTACATTACATATTGGTTCGCTTGTCGGTGGTGATTTAACTACAGCACTGTATTAACCAATTGTGATTACTCATACGATACAAATTAGCAAATTTGGGGTCCGTTCACACAGACCGGGTCGGAGAGCATCGGCCCACGCTCTTGTTTCCACACAGACCGGAGCCGGTCGGCTGCGCGAGCGCGGTACGAGCGCGGAAGAGTACGCCAAGCAGCCGGTCGGCTTCTCTTATTATTTCACACGAAACGCATTCAAGCATTGACGATACGTTAGCCTAGTTGGATGTGACCCTGCCTCCGAAGCCTTCGGTGCTGGGTTCAAATCCCGGTAAGGGCAGATATTTGTGTGATGAGCGCGAATATTTTTTCCTGAGTCTTGGATGTTTTCTATGTATTTCTCTATGTAAGTTTGCTTATCGTTGTCTAGTACCCATAGTACAAGCCTAGAGCTTAGTGTGGATGTAGGTCAATTTGTGTGAGATTGTCCCCTGATATATATTTTTTTTAATTAAAAAAGAAGTGCACATGCAAAAATAAACCTTTTTACTATGTCTCATAACTCTGTCCAAGCCGGTCTGCGTAAACGGACCCTTAGATGTCATAAAATAATTACATTGTTGCTTTCATTCACTGGCTGGACAGACTATGGCACATTAAATTGACGTTAAAATGACGAGCTAAAAAAATATATTTCTTCACTTATGATTTATGATACTTACTGTATTTTTATTACATTGTTTAAAGAAACAAATATATTTTTCAAGAATGACTTTGCTTTAAAAAACACAAATTCCCTCTTAGTCTATTTTTGAACACCTACGTTTGAATTGATTTAACCAGTGAACACCGTAGGTTCGCAACAATCCAGCTCAATTTATGCTTCTCACGTTCAGCCTATACAGTTTATACAGCGTTGCCAAATTCCATAATAAACCGATTGAACCTTCCCGACGAGAACGCCGACCGCAGTCGTACCAAATGCGAGCATAATGTGGGATTATTTAGAAGCAGAATTCCACGGACACCCAACCATGTTAATCTTTAAATCTTTTAACTCGGCGGACGTATTATTCACCGGCGAATTTAAGTTGTTAGCGCGTACAACCAAACATTTTTGGGAGTGCATTCTGAATTAGGTAGCTTAAAACTCGCTTGACCGATCGACCGTTCCACAAGAAGCCGTTATTAAGAGAATAACATCTCAGGACTGGTGTGTATAATACTTGCGCTAAACGAATCAATTATAATACCAGGGGTCCGTTTCTCGAAACTCACTAGCCCAATAATACTAGCCCGATACATTTCACTAGGACACTTGTACATAGAAAATTGTATTGAGTGGACCATTGTTACTAGTCTAGTGAGTTTTGAGAACGGGTCCCAGATTATTAAACTGTTTTTTTTTACAACTGGCAACAAACATAAGTTTATTTGTGCGATTCATACGTGTTTCTACTTTCCAATAGAAGTGCCCTTAAAATAATCTGCAAATATAAATGCATTATTATAAGTTTGTATACTTGTTAACTGGTTAAAGTTGGTAAGCATAGCGGCGCTAATTTGATGGCTATCGGATTATTTCTTTTAAAATGAAGTTGATAGCTTGTATACTTTCTTTAAGAATAATTAATAACCCTTGTTAGCGACATCATGCACGGCCTAACTACTTTTGTTCAGTGTAGCAGTGTAGATTAGATAGATACTATAGTTAAATAATGGCAGTAAGCCTATATAATTCCACAAATCTGCTTAAATTTGTTTTGCAGTGATATAGATATCAGTAAATGGTGGTTTTAAAATGGAACGAGGCGAGGGCAACAGATAACAAAAAGAAAAATGTCTACTTACAGAGACAAAGTAGACGGTCCCTGGCCGGACATAGACCCATTTCGTTTACAGCAGGTCGGTATAATTGTGAGTTTCATTATAGTTAACGTGTCCGTTTGAAGTAACGCTATAATGAAACTCACAATTATACCGACCTGCTGTAAACGAAATGGGTCTATGTCCGGCCAGGGACCGTCTACTTTGTCTCGGTATCCCGAGTGTCGATTTTATTTAGTTCACTGAATATAAAATTTCCGTTCATCAGTGAAAAATTAAGAGAAAGAGGAAGATCTAGCCTCAGTGTTTCTTCTTGATGGTCTAATGCTGCAATCCAGCAATGTGTAAAGATCATAAATTGACCAAATAGATTTCAACCAATTTGAACCAAATACATTCCTCGTTCCTGTAAGTTTAGTAACAACTAAGCTTTAGAAATACAAAAGCAAACACAACGAGTTAAAGCTTAGCTTATAGACTCAAGGTACAAAAAGCTAGCGAGTGACTGCAAACTCCCTACGGCATACAGTCCAACTGTACGCAAATAGGCGAACGTTTGTTTCGGTCATATTGTGCATGGAAATATGAGGCAAATCCGTCCCAGGTCGACGCGCTTAGAATGCTAATACGTCTTATAGCCGGGCTAAACTGCATTTCTTACGAGTCACTATGTAAGTAGCAAGTAATGAATTCAAAATCGATGCAAGAAAAATAGTCGTTGCATTTTTTTTTTGCAGTCGTTATTTACATTTATTTTTAATGAAAAACCGGTAAAGTGCGAGTTAGATTCAAGCACCAAGAGTTCAATATCGTCGTTCGGCATTCAGTACCGTAGAGTTCAGTACAGTAGAGGAATTGACAGATCCAATTACGTTCATATTCAAATAAATATATAGTATCTTACGAACATGAGCAGGTTGCACTACCGACATGCACATGCCAGTATGTTTTTAAACTATACGTAGTACATTAGCATCTGATTCAATATGGAATAAAACGCTGTATTGAGTTGGAACGGAATTTTATTCGCTCATTCATATGGAATAAAGCCAAGCCGCTTCCACCCGAATTTGTTTTGTTAATATTTTGGTGCTATTTTATTTTATGTGAACCGGGAGAATCTATTTCCGCGTCTTATTATTTATTAATAAAAGCGTAAACGTAAGATAGAAATGCCTATGCTCTGTTATAAGTCTATAGCTATTACGTAGTGTAGGTGTAAAGCATTTAATCGAATACTATGTATCTTGTTGGTGGCATAATTATTAGTTAGATTTTTTATACGGCAGTAAATAAAGGGAATTATAATAGGTAATTAAGTACTCTAACGTTTGCCATTCGTTTCGATAAAAATTTCAGCGCCATCAAATAGAACGGAAGGCGTAGTCAAGATGCAAACACTGCTAATGTTTCTGTTTTATATCGACTCGTATTCTTGTGCAGATGAAATAAGCGTTTGACGCGATCTGATGTCAACTTAAGCAAGTTCACAAGAATAGACTCTTAATAAATAAATAAATAAACTTATGCCAATCCTATAGTTTCCGCAAGGAAAGTTAATGGGACCAGTGTCACCTCCAGTACTTGTAGATACCCACTCGACAGTTGTAGTACCTAGTTACAGCAGAGCCGTAGAACTGTGATCAATGACAAAAAACCGGCAAGAGCATATCGGACCTTGCTCAGTAGTGTAGGGTTCCGAAGCCGTTAAGTATCAACAAGTAATAACGTATTTTCTATTTAAAGCCATTTGGTGCCGTCTTAGACGATTTTAGTAGGTATAAACACTTTAATCGTCTGTATCTCAAGAACCAATGATGTCTTCTAAGTCGTGATAGTTTTCCTTTTAAATTCGTCATGTATGCGCTTTCATTTAAGTGTTTTTTCAGATTTTTAGTATTAGTAGTTTTGGCTGTAGTGGGACGGACACTTGATTCTAACAAAAATTAGCACTTTAAAGCTTAATATTTCATAAAATGATGTCTTAAACGAAAAATGGCTTTCACAAACCCATAATGTTTTTAAAAGACCTATCCAACGACACCCTACACTGTGAGGTAGACGAGGATAAAAAATACATCCCAACGTTACGAGTAGGTACGGGCGGTACACTAAAAAAATAATATTTCTACATTTTAATTTACCACTATGTCGGCGTGACTAATTACATCCAAATATATATATTCATGCCAAAGTACAGTTTTGTAGTAGGAGTATGTACTGCTACATCCTTCTTTCATTACAGTACTAAGAGTCTCTGAGCTAGGCTGCGGACGGATGGACGGTCGGACGGACGGACGGACATGGCGAAACTATAAGGGTGCCTAGTTTGACTACGGAACCATAAAAATTGAGTTTCGATAAAACTTACGTTCTAAATTATAAAAAGTCGGGATTTTATACCAATTAGCACAAAAATTAAATAAATTGGAATTCGATACCCTGCTCTAACAAAAGTACTTACATATTAAAAATACAATTGAAAATGAGATCCATTGGGGGTCATAACCAAAACGTAAATCAACATAGTCAAGTGGGAATCCTTAAAAAAATGTTTAATGGAACCCCCGCCGTATGAACCGCCTTCTAAAATGCAAAAATAAGTGTATTTTATATTCAAACCATAAAAATTTGCCTCGTCAGCGTCGATCACCCATCTTATTCGAATTCCGGTGGCTATCTGTGGGCGTCATCATCAATTCCACTTCACCAAATGATCTGGACTTTTACTCAATTCCTCACGGATCCCCTCATCAGATACTGATTTGGTGAGAATGGGACTACCTCGAGGGTACACTCTATTACATATAACATATTTATTATTTTTATTACATATATTGTATTTATTATTGTAGCTGGCGAAGAATTCATACAGTACAGTAGTAGTACATACAGTCCAACATAGAACCTCCTCCATATTTAAAGTGAGTTAAAAAAGGTACTTACGACATTGTACAATTAAGTATAATACTTTTTAGGATTGTGATTATAGTCGAAGCGGCAAACAACAAGTACTTACTTAATAAAAACCGGCCAATTGTGAGTCGGGCAGTAAGCAAGTCGCACTTGACTGGTTTTCAGCTTTTCGGTATGGAAACCTAAAAAGAGCTTAGTGTGGCCTTTTTGTAGTTCAGTGCCTTAAAAGGAAAAAACGGAACAGAACCCTTATAGGATCACTTTGTTGTCCGTCCGTCCATCTGACTGTCAAGACCCTGTATCGAGTTGAAATTAAAACCATATACTCAGATCTACAGTCCCTGTAGACCTAAGATGAGAAAAAATGAAACTTTTAAGTTAACGTAAATAAAAGCCAAGATATGGCCATTTATGCCGTAAAAAACGTATATTTCGACACGCAAAGGAATTAAAATTGAAGGAATCTGAAATTCATTCATTTGTTGCTGCATCACTTTATTTTTTTGCGATTGCAAACTTACTTGCAGTTGGTAAACTAATCGCAACCAAAGTCGATATATGGAGATAACATTATTTCAACGGCAAGGTCAAGCTTGTCTTTCAATACAATTTTACATTCTAATAAGTTTGTACGCAACCCTCGGTGCGCGAGTCTTGACCGGTTTTTTTGTGAAGTATATTGAAACTAATGCTAAGATTATAAATGTGAAAGAACTCTGTCTATCCGTTTGTTACGCTTTCACGGGTAAAGTACTGAACCGATTTAGATGAAATAAATGGAGGAAATAATGTTACCCCTCATTAATTAATTTCAAAAGTTGAATAAGTATATCATCATCCTATTGTATGTCCGAATGGTAAATTTGAAGGTGCTTTTCCACCAGAGATACGAACAGAGTAAGGATCGGAGTGCAATAAATTGCATAATACTCGTATTCCTCTACACCCTATTTGGTTTTGCTTGAAATGAGGTCATTGTAGAAATTTTTACATATTAAAACGCTAGCAAGTATCAGCCAAAGCCGACGAAACGCCCTTCCACCGTTCAGGTAAACCATAAAAGGGTTGACGAAACACGAAGTCTTAACATCAATCGAAGTAATCAAGCCGGGTAATGATTAATTACGGTTAGCCGTTGATTTATTGTCTCGCCCCTTAATTGCGGTAAAACACGAATTATCATCATGGAACTTGTAGTGAGGTGAAGGATTTATGGATACATACACAACGATACAATAAAGAACCACTACCTGAGAAGTGTATTATTAAACCTTTCAAATATTCTATCTATGGAATATCTATTTCAAATGATTTGTCCCAATAGTTATTATTTCATGCAAGACAGTCAGTTTACAAAAAAAAAAAAACGATAAAATTACATTTTATATTGAATTCATTGGTAAACCAGACATTGAGTTGCCACTGGTAAACATCTTAGCCTACTTGTGCAAAATGTGGTTACAGAATCAACAAGTCTTTTTACAGTTGTTAGTATTTCTGTAGCTCTGCCTACCCCGCTCTGGGAATGAAGGCGTGATGTTATGTATGGGTTGTCAATTTCCATGTCAACGGTTAAACGTGCAAATAACGATTATGCCGAGTTTTAACTGTTACGGTCAACCACCGTGTATACCAATAACGTACCAGTTACAGGGGCTCACTTTTACTCTGTAAAACTTAGTTGCTTTTGACATGATATCGTATGGGTTTTGTCTCGGCAGCCATTAGCCACTATCAAGTAAATAGGAGCTATCTTTTATAACATCGACAGTACGATTAAATGTCTAAAAGTAATTACATTTTACCGTGTATAATACAATTCCTGATAGAAACACTTGCCGGAAATACATAAATGTGTTTATAAACGTTTCCTTATTTAGTAATTAAGTTAATAAAAAATAAGACTAGTTATTTAATTTAATGCGACGTTTTACCTATTTTTTCTCTAAATATTTAGTATTTATAGTTTTGCTGTAGCCAAACTTTCACAACCTGCCAATTTTCTATTTTTATTTGATAAATAGAAAAGCTTAGGCCAACGAGCTCTGCTACTAAAGGTCACATGATGTGAGAGGTGTCACCAGGAGAGGAATTGCTGATGCGTTGCTGGACTTTTAATAAAAGAGTATGCTCGTCTCTGGAAGGTCCCCAAGTCGTACCTAGCAGCTTGGAAATACCGCAGCAATAAACAGTTTATTACATTTCTAGGAGTGTTCACCTTAAAAATGGCAATTTCAACAGAAAATGACTGACATTTCATGCAATAATATCAAGTAAGATATAAACAAAGCATTGATATTTTCAGAACTCCTTACATTACGTTTAGATAAAGAGTCAATCCAGGAGCCCAAACTTTTTCATAAAAAAATAGACTTTTATTTTTTATGAAAAAATAACTTAGTCGAAATGTAATAGTGTGAAATATATTTTTGGAATCAGCTCATGGAGCCATTTCCTTTGATAGGTAAATACTTTTTCATAAAAAGAAGATGATATCATCGCTGGAAAAAGAACCAGGCGGCGGATGTCGTACTCGTAAGTCTAAAATGCTTACTAGGACACCTACGCGTACATCCCTACAGTACTGTAGCCAGGTCCTGGACTAAGACTTCGCCACAAAAGTAGCCGATACAGTTATCCACTGTTAAAGGGAGAACCCAGCTCACCGAGCAGCACCCTCACACGGATAATTGGCGTGAAGTATACGTTTCGTTTCGTCAGCCCCGGATGCCCAAATTACTCTTTTCCCTTTTGAGTCTCCATACCAATTCTTTCCAACTCATTATCTAGCAGTCAATGTAGCTTTCCATATCAAAAAACAAGAGGACTACAATACAAGTTTTTATTAGTTAAAAAGTAAAAGGCAATGTTGCCTGTGCGCGGATATTTTTAGAAATGTATCACTATATTTAGAGACATCTTAGAGACAATTAACTCGTTCCTTTTTAACTTGTGTATTACATAAATAATCCTCACTCGGTAACGATTTATTCGTCATTAATTTACTTTGAGTACGGCCGTTACGTAGTAACGGCCGAAACGGCGTACTCAGTAGGTACCTATTTTCTTTTCAAAATAGTTACGACATACACATAATATTAAAATATCGTGGAAATCGGATTTGATTTAGGGGTGAAAACGATATCATCCGGAAGTCCATAATTTTTGACAGCTTCGCTATTTAGGCGTCCCTTGACTAGGATTGTGAATGAAGAGACGGTTATCTCGTCGCTTTTAAAAACTTAATCGTTGTGCCGCCGTTAGTGAATCATTAACGTCGCGGACCGCTTTCAAAGTTTTAAATCCCACGTACCCGCTTCGAATTTATATTTAATATCTCACTCCTACTTATAAACAGAATGATTTGACAACAAAGGTTTACTACTTATGAATCAATCGTATCAGTACCTCAATAGCCACGGAGCCCCGAGTTTGATTACGTTTTAAATACCCTGACTAGTAGTAAATACGCAGCTATTTTTAAATAAATTGCTAATCCTACATATGGATTAGCAATTTATTGAAAACTAGCTGAGCTCATAGACTTTGTTCTGTACATTTATTTTTCAACACTTTTATCCAAACCATCGGATGCCGCGTTCTGAAGTGAAGGGCCTGCTAACAAATACCATTTTATTTTTATTTAATACGTAGGTATAGGTAATTTACTTACATTAAGCACAGCGCCCGGCGTGGTGAAGTTCCTGTAAGGCGGCTTCCTGTCCCGGATATACTGGAAGATCTTGGTGCCCTGGCGCAGGAAGACAACCTTGTCGAGCAGGTGCGGCGGCACATCGTGCACGCAGCGCAGGCGCACCGACGCGCCGCGCGCCGCCCAGCGCTCCATCTGCAGCTCCACGCGGACCTCCGTGTGTCCACGGGCTGGAAATAAATATTTTATTTCTAACACAATGCTGTTTTAGCCGGTGTACTCCGAACTCAAGGCACGTTCGATATACCTAAACGGTGTTTTGCGACGCTTTGACCACATCTAAGGGCTTCGACGAATATTCGTGTTGGCATCTCTTGCTTTAACATAAAGAAAGAAGAGATTTCAACACCAATATTCGTGGGACCATATTGGCTGACATAAAATTATTATCCCTATTTCTTGTTTTACTACTGATTAGTATTCATAATAGTCACTCTTCATAATTATTTTTCTCTTACTTTTTTGTTCATAAATTGTTATTCATAATCATCGCAACTTCTAAAGTGATTTTTATTGAAACAAACAGGATTATTATGAATAACTATTATGAAGAGTGAACATAATGATTTAAAATGGTATGAAAAAAAAATTTGGAGTTACAATAATCTAATTTGCAATTTTACATGAACTTGGCGCAGCCAATATTTGTCGGATCCCGCAGATGCGGTCGAAGCGTTAAGAGCCCCTTCTGTATTTGTTAATTTGATAATAATTTATGGTTTGTTGACGATTTTCTCATCGAAAGCTATTTTCTGCTAAAACCCTGTTGATTTTAGGTTATCTTAAATATTAATTACGTAAGTAGGTTAGTGACTATCGAAAATTCTAAACTCCTGCTTCTAGAAAAGCCTGTCGTCGAAATGAAATTTCTGTAAAATAATACGTTGTATAAGATGAGTGTCGACAAAACACATTTTTGTGTGGTTTTAGCCATCTCGTCGTAACATTGGATATTATGTATGACACACTGATATCACGATACAATGTCCATCTGCCTGTGCATTTGGACCTATCTACGCATTATTTTAACATAACACTAATATGATGTTTCCAAGAAAGAAAAACATCGTCCGTGCGAAGAAAAAAAATGTATTACACAAAGTAGGCTTTAAAAACTCTAGTGTCAATATCATGTTGTGTTTCACTGGAGAACAGCGTGTTGTTACAAATGTGTAAGAGGCAACCAATTTCAAGATTTTCAAGATGGATACAAAACAGGCTGATTTACTTATACAAAAATAAATAATAAAGTACTTACATAACATTGATCTTTCATAAAAAACCTTAGTTCGCACATGAATTTTCGAGGTGACATCATCAAAGTAAATGTAGGTAACTCCCATTTTGATTATACCGAACAAAACCCCCAAAACACGCAAGGTCCCCTATATTGAGCAGTTTGTATAATTTTGTGTCCTCTTTTCCACGAAGGCGACGGCTGGGGTCTTCTATACGCTTTCTCTACAGGATTGCATTGTTGCGACGCACAATTTTAGTGGTAAAATACTAGATTAAGTAATACCGATGGTAAAGAAATCGGTTTTAGATCAATGCCTTTGTTCTATATTGTTAATGTATAGTTCTTTTAGGTGACCGATTATTAAACAATACGATCGCAATGGGGGTAAAATCAAAGTAGAATAGAAGTAATAGTGTGTACATTGAATGAAATAACATGAAATAGTATTGAAGCTGTTGGGAACCTTCAAGAGACGAGAATATTCTTTTCTCAAAGGCCGGCTATGCAGCTGCAATACCTGTCCTGGTGAGGTGTCCGTAGGCAGTTACTTCACGTTTAAAGAACGAGTTAAAGTAATAGGCAGGCATAGGATTTTTGGTGACCGCAACCCGCGTGGCTGCGCCTAATTGAATCCAAGTTTAAAATTCATCTTTATTCAAGAGGAATAAAACATGGCAACATTTTGTCGGTTGCGAAATAAAATTCGACTAAATTTCGAACTAAAGAAAGACCGCGCCTTGTAATTTGTACAAAGTTATAGGGTAACCAGGCGAGAGAAATGAGCGATTTTCTCTGTTAGAATATCGCCGACTCCTTTGCAAGAATATTGGGATAAACAAATTCAGATAAGATTTTCACGTTGTTAGTAGCCGTTAGAGTACCATTTAATTTCTTGGTTCTAGGGCAGCATGTAGTATGCAGCTATGTATCCTATCCTACTAATATCATAAATACGAAATTGTGTGTGTGTGTGTGTTAGTTTTTTACTCTTTCACGCTGCAACGGCTGGACGGATTTGGGTGAAATTTGAATGAAGATAGCTTATACCTTGGATTAATGCAAGGCTACTTTTTATCTCGGAAAATTTAAACGTTCCGAGGGAATAATGATAATCGAAATATATGCGGGCGAAGTCGCAGGCAGAAGCTTGTGGAAAATATATCTTGTTACATTATTTTACACTATCAACTTGATTTCTGGAATGGAAAAAAATGCGACCGGAATGAGTTAGTCAGTGGAAAACACGACTCTAAAAACTTAGGGAAATAATACGAATGGAAATTCTGCTACTAAATAAGATAATGATTTCGGGAAATTGATCTAATTAATCTTTAAATAACGTTTCGGTTCAAAATCTGACTAATTAAAAGAAACTGAGTTAATTAGGATGAAAATATTTAAAAGGTTGATCATTTTCCAGCTCAACAAATAGTCTGAAATCACTGTTCAGCCCTCGTCGCTACTTGCAGGTCACGTCGATTGTATTTGGAATAATAAAAATAGCCTAGGCATTTTCTTGTATGAAAAGTGGCGATAAGTATTCACCGGTCACATTATTTTGAAAAAAAAAAAAATATTCATTCAGTCGCAGTAGGTATAAACAAACAGTGGTTCTTCTACAAACAAAGGTACACAGGCGGCTTGTATGTATGCGTGCCTCGACCGTACGCATCATGAGCCACCACAAGCATACTTAACAGGACGGACGGCGCCGGTTTAGTCTTGTTTGTTTGCGTGACCATGCTCAGCGTAGGGTTCCGAATCCGTACGTACTGCAAACATAAAATTTTCTATTTAAAGTCATTTGGAGCCGTCTTAGATGATTTTAGTAGGATAGTATCTCAAGAACCAATGATGTCTACTTAGTCGTGATAGTTATTGAAAATCTGAAAAAAAACTTAAATAAAAGCGCATTCATTTAAGATTTTTTTCAGATTTTTTGTATTAGGGGGGGGGGGACACACACACACACCTACTTGACTCTAACAAAAATTAGCGCTTTAAAGCTTAATATTTCATAGACAGATCCCTTAATCGAAAATTTGTTATTACAAATCCGTAATATTTTTGAAAGACCTATTCAACCACACCCCACACAATGGGGTACACGAGAAAAAAAATACATCTTCTAGTTACGTGTAGGGGAGGTACAGTCAAGGGCAAAAATATGTATACACTTTAGTACCTTGCCGCTTTAATCGCTGTCACAATTTCATATGACAGCTTAAACATGATGTTAAATAGACAAGGTACTAAAGTGTATACATATTTTTGCCCTTGCCTGTACACCAAAAAATTTTTTTCATGATTTTGTTTTACCACTTTGTTGGCGTGACTAATATGTATATTCAAGCTAAATAACAGCTTTCTAGTACTAAGAGTCTCTGAGCTACACTACGGACGGACGGACATGGCGAAACTATAAGGGTTCCTAGTTTGACTACGGAACCCAAATAAATTCTTTGATCAGTTATATTATAAATCATTTCAATACATGTTTTATCGGGATGTATACCGTATTTTTTCTGGGATGAAAAGTAAACCTTCTCTGACCCGTTAACTTCTTATATCCGAGCAAAAAATACGTTGAGTTTTTGCTCCGTTTTGTCACTTGAAGAGCTAACAAAAAGCAAACAATTACACGTTATGATTGGCTACGAGAATAACGGATTTTAGGGTCGTCTAAATATCTACCCATATAGCTTTGCCCTTTTCGCCCGCGTCAGTCGCAAATAAATATATACATACTTACATACAAAACATCACGCCTTCATTCTCAGAGTGGGGTAGGCAGAGCTACAGAATTACCAAAAACTCTAAAAAGACTCTTAATAATTTTGTAACCATATTTTGCACAAACATGCTAAGATGTTTATCAGTGTATTAGTGACAGGTTGCAACCCCATCGCCTAACGGTACTACAAGCCTTTATTTCTTATTCTTTTAATTCTTTAAATATATGTGTACAAATAACAGAATTGTGAACCGCGCATAAGAAACATTAATGAGATTATTATAATACTCGTAGTTTTAGGGTATCACCCATATTACGTAAGTAAAGCAATGGTCATACTCGTAATATCTTTTAACATCGTATGGGATACCTATTGTTTGATAGCACCTAAAACGTTCTTGGGTGTTGATATCACTATGTATATTTGAGAGACTGTTAACCTGCTGAGTCCAGGTTCTTGCTTGAGGACATTTTACCAAGTATAAAAGGCATCTCCTATAGTTAAGACTACAAGGTTGCAATTACAATGTTTCTTAATAAAATAGGTAGTGAAGTTAAGGGAAGGGGAATAATTATTGACTTTAGGGTCTCAAAATAGTATATACAATAAATTAAGTCAGATGTTACTGACTTATTGTAGTATAGCATAAGTAAATTAACTCCTAGTGTCATAAGTAAGTGATGACATTTTAAAAACTCAGTGACATGCCATTCACACAGGAACGTCATTACTGGGTGTTTTAAATTAAATTGATTATTTACAATCGCCTCGATTGTTTTGCTCCCCTTAAACGTTGTCCAAATTTTACGATTTTTGAATACGTTGTAGTTATTATAAAAAACTAGGTCTGTACGTTTTCCTTTCCAAGAAAATATTTATTGGAAAGAAAATTAAAAAAAAAACAAAAGCGGAAACGTACAGACTCAGATTTCCATAATATCTACAACATATTCAAAAATCGTGGAAATCGGATTAGATTTAGGGGGTGAGAAACTTTATGGCCTGGAGCTAAATTTGCATAGATTATTTTTGACAGCTACGCGATTTAAGCATAGCTTCACAATCCTCTTAAGGATTGAAATAAGTTCCTATTACTTCACCTTAATTTTTGGCAACATTATGCCGTGATCGGTAAGTATAGTTTTCATTTCGTCATATTGTCATTCTGTATTTCTCTTTTATGTCACTAAGCTTAAAATGTTTTATCATTCTTTATTGAAGTTTCCAGTAAGGAGATGGTTTTGATTTCGTGTATTATTATTATGCTTTGACATATTGATTGTCATTTAGCTTCCGAGTCCATGTGTTATTGTGATTTGATCAATGATCGACCATGTTGATCTTACTGATCATTTGACTAATTATATTTTTATTTGACAATGACACTTTTTTATAATCTGTTATATCATGGGCGTCATGCTAGAACATGTTTTGAAATGTTGATTTTGATCGTCTACTTTATACGTTGACTGTACCTACGTAAATATTATGAATAATAAATAGTGTGGACAATAACAATACTAAATAGTGTCATGAATTTTATAGTATAGCGTAATTAAGAGAAAAATTGTGATTAATTCTTAGTTCGGCTTCAGCGGTTATAGGCGACTGAGATGGTAATGCCTATTGTACCTACCTCCTCGAGTAACGGCTACGTAACCTTTCTCGTACTCCACTCTGAGCATGGTGGCCCGTCTTGCCGTTTGCTGGGTTTTTTGTTGGATTTAAGTTTTTTTTTTGTCATAGACGTATATGACTTACTACTTACTTTTACGATATATTTTCAAAATTTGATGTAAACGAAATTATTATTAGTGTCAATCATGTTGTACCTACCTATTGATTGAGTAGTAAAATAAAATAGAAAAATTTAAATCACTTTATTCTCAAACTTAGGCAGGTCACGCGTAGGACACAAACATGTCTGTGTATGACCACCCTGCTTTTCAACACATAATGACACTACAGTCGAACTAACTACAGTATGATTTATTTTTGAACCAGATTACAAATAAACTTTTGTGTGAAAAAAAAAACCCACATAATACTTGCATAATTTATATTTTATAGTAAATACCCTACGGATATTGATTAGAGACCCTGAAAATATCCGCACTTAATTTCCTTGCACCCTATATAAAACAGTACTGTGACTGAAAGACAAAGCACAACCGAATCCGCTGGACAATGAAATTTGGGGTAATAAATTATACCTTGGATATCCTATGGGTGCACTGAGAAGGATTTTTTTGGCATTTCATCGCATATAGGGTTAAAATAGGTGAAGTAGCGGGAAACTCGTACGAAGTGGCGGGCGTTCTCTAGTAGGTAATAAATATTATTGGTAAAGGATCGTTAAAAACTATAAATTAGATAAATAAATAAATGTATCCACGGTATGTTAAAACTCAGTTAAGTTCCTACTGTAAATTTAAAGCAAGTCCGTCCGGGCATATTGGCCGGATCAAATTGTTATTATATTCATTTACAAACTAGCTATCTACAAAAGTAGATCCTTCCTATCTTTACCGCCTCCGTCTCACTACGAGGGCCCCTAGGGGTTGCTGTCACTTTTTAATGACTTCTGTCACGTATTCCAGGAATTGCTTAACGTGTGCGTTTTTACTCTTCAAATAAGAAACACTCGAAATGATAACTCTTTTGATACTTCAGGTTGTACTTACAGTCCATGTCCCTATGTGGCTGACGCTTCCACACCACCCCTGCATCCACGATTTGAGAATTGGCTGAATAATGAGTGCCTAACGTAATACCAAATAGTGAACCCTAAAAAGGTGGGTAAACAATGCCGAGTGATCACAATGTTTATTTATATTTACGGATATGTATAATTAGCGTCATTACTTCGAAAGCATACTCAGTCAAATTGTACAATGTAGAATAAAATTAAATATTTCCGACGGCAAAGTCATAAATAGTAAACTTTTCATACAAAAGTTCCTCTTTTCACAACAGAGGAATGGAAGACTAAATACACTATCTCGTTTTGAGCGGTCTGTTTGAGACTGTTTAATTATTAAAGCCACAGGGAGTCGAGCTAGCATGCCTAGACGGGCGATAATTGATAAAATGTTCTCTTCTTTGAATAATAGCCGGCCGGACAGTAACGCCTGTCTCCTTTTTAATTTGTTAATTGGCTAACGAGATTTATAGTTGTTACGTGTATTTCAATTAAGTTTATTTCAAACATTTCATTTATTTGAGGTATTTGAAATTAAAACTCATGGGCCGTGGGGCCCGAAGCCACGAAAGTTCTTTCCCAAATCAAAAATATCTTATCCGTGCCTCAGGTGCCCCTCGGCCGACTGCTAGAAATAGCTTTTCAACAAGGATATGCAGCCTTATAGTTACTATTCCTGGTGGCAATAACATAGGCGATATTTTTAAATGTACTACATACTTACACATTAAGACAATTAGTTAATTTTTTGTTTATTATAAATATGTTTTGATAAAAAAAAAATTGTGACAGGTAATCTTTTGTTACCGACTGTGCTTTTGGACAGTCATCATGTACTTATCGAGACCAAATTGATGGGTCCATCTCGGTGTGTTCGTCCATCAAAGTTCAGACACAACATTGCATGGTAAATAATAATCATCGGGCTTAGGTATATATTATACATAGGTAATTATTCCGAAGCCTATCCCATTTAACGGGATCCTGAGCACGAAACTTTTACCTTCTATCGAGTAAGTAACGTTAACGTATCGCTATCAAGAAAATGTGTATAACCATTGATATTAACGCCCTCTAGTATGTATTAAGTACTTAAGTTTGATAGCAAGTAGACATTGACGTTGACTTTCGTATCGTCATCGAGTAGCAAAAGAGAAGTATTCATAAAATAATGTATGAAAACGTAAATTTACTATAGGAGTTCGTGCTACGGATACGTACTTGCTATGGGTTAACAGTGACAGTACTCGCTAGCGAGTCGAATGCTCTGTCCCCCACAGATTTGTAATTCATTGAGAGGGATACGGTCACTGACAACTCATGGTAAGGCTACAGGGCCTCTATTCTACTGCGTTATAACGATATCGCGTTTGACGTGTTTTAGAATCGTTTATCTCACTGTCACCATTATTGTGACATAAGAGTTATCGAAGACGTTGACAATACGGAAACACGTCAGAGACGATATCGTTATTACCGTGTAGAATCCCAGCCCAAAACACTTTTTTAATACTAAAGCCAAGACGTGACGTATGATTGAAATGTTTGTGCTTGAGATACCTGTACAAAATTGATTAAACATTGCAAACAAAGAGACAAAAATCTTGTGAAGTAAGTACTCTAGAGTATTTACATGAGTAAGCAAATAAATACATGTAATCCAGAAGCGGCAAGACTTTGAAATATAATATGCAATCAACTAAAATGGAGGCTTCGTGAAAAAACTCGCGTCGTTCTTGCGTGCCGTAAACCATTGCTGGCAGTTTTATGGTTTAAGCAATTTACGAGTTGCGCCTCGCTGCAAGTCTCTTGGTACGTCGCGGTACACAACTGGCGCTCAAATCAGTTAATAGTAATTATGAAAGATAATTAAAATTTATTTATATTACTTTAAATTCGCGTACACCTGCTGCGTAGCTATCGAATGTAAATAGTTAGGTCATAATGAATTACCCATGTACGAAATAATTTGTCTCTAGATACAAATTATTTCGTGATCATTATATGCTCGATAATTATTATTATCGATGTTATTATGACGACTGTACTTGATAGTTCAACAAACATATCTTAAGTGAAGTTTGAAGTAGGTACCCGATATTGAGTATAAAATAACTGTAAGATGAATATTATATTTAAATGTAACATTCTAAGATTAAACGACGAAATTTGACCCGGTAGGTTTTCATGAAATAAATATTCAAGTAAGTAGGAGAGTTTTTTTATATGTAATTACTAATTTATTAATGAAATTTATTTAATGTTTTAATTCGTCAAATGATCAATATACTCGAGCAAAATGAGGCCACATTAATCTAGGTCTGGATAAGCTTATAATTTGTACATAAGATAAAAGTCCTGTTTCATTTAATTTTTTCGGAAGCGTGTTTAATCCACAGGTTTTACCGGGGCAGTACAAACAAACGCGATGTATTTTTTCAGCAAAGTTCGAAGTGTTACAGCCACTGTTTTTTCCAGTATGTCAATAATAGATTGTTTATCAAAGGAGTAAAATAGGCAATGCAGTCACGAGATGTTTAAATACTACTTTATTCGACTACAAGAAAAAAATAACTTTCTGCATCATTCATTAGCATATTAAGGGAGAGATCATTTTTTTTTCTGACACTACATCGGATAATTTCGTAAAATATTTTTACTCAATAAAAAACAATTCACAACGTAAGTATAATGTTCTTGTTGACAACCGATGTATCAATTAAATAAACCGACAGAATCAACAAATGCACATTTAGAGACATTTAACATAGAATTAAAATCATTTTTTTTTAATAAAGTGAAATGCCATCTTTGTTCTTTGTCTACTGATCTTTACAGAATAATAGAGTTACCCTCCTATCGATTAACGCACGATAGCTAGTGTACTTAAAACATGTTTGTCCTTGTACATAAATAGGTTTACTGTGCGTTTATGAATAAGGGGTTTAGCATACATATACCACATACGTGTGAGCGAAATAAAGCAGGAAAAGTGCTCCTATATCACTTAATCATGTACACCGCTCTTATACAGTCGTCAACTCTTCTAAATTCCGACCACTCTGGTAATTATGTAGCTGGCGGTTTATAGCTTTCCAAGAAAATTAAAAAGCCAAAGTATTTTGTCTCTAGAGACATAAGTGTTACTTTGGTCCCCTGTAATAGCTATAAAGCGTTACTTTTAGGTCGTGCGAAGTAAAATATGTTTTAAATATGTTCATCCTACTTCTACGAGTATGTATATCGCAATAATATTGTCATTGACTTCATTGTAGCTTTATTGCGAAGTTAATAATAGCTAAGCAGGAAAGCCTAAGACAATAAGGGAAATAGAGGGCTGGAACTGGAAAATGTTGACTGATCAACAAGCAAGCAAGTTAGTCTCTTAGAATTGTATTTTTTTTACATGGTTGGTAAAGTAAACCAGTTTCCAAGTCAACCAGAGTAGGAAACATAAGATATCATTAACATATTTACAAAACGTACCGAGAAATCGTTCTCAGAATTTACGTAGCAATTTTCTAAAAGCTTTGGAGTTTATTCCGGATTTACAGTTGTATTTTATGCATGCAAAGAAGAGCAGTGTTGCGAAGCGTCCTTTACATTTCAAATTGAGGTAAAGAAATAGGAAACAGACAGGTTGCAGCAGATCCAGGAGTTATTTGGCGGTGAGTGAGGATACTTCGTGGTACATTGTTTGTCGGCTAACGATATATGCTGCGAGGAAAGTGAATTTGTCAATATTTATGGGGTTAATAAGTTTAATTATAAGTAGTTATTAATATTTTGATCAAAGCGTAGTCGCGTAGGACTAAGGACTGATTGTTTGATAAGTAGGTAAGTAGTTAACTGAACACTGACACTTTGCCCTTACTCCTACGCGACGAAGCTTGGATCAAAATATGAATACCTACTTATAATTATAAATAGGGACAAAACTTATTTTTTTTTTTTTAGAGGTTATTTTACAGACTGTTTTAGGTCCCTTTTAAAATTTATAAATTTAAAAACCTTTTTTTAATTTATTATTTATTTTTTAACCCACGACGCAAAAAGAGGGGTGTTTATAAGTATGACGTGTAAGTTGGTGTGTGTGTGTGTGTCTGTCCGTGGCACCGTAGCTCTTAAACACATGAATTTTAACGCGGTGTTTTTCATTTGAAAGCAAGCTTTCTAGTTGTAGTTCTTAGACATGTTTTATAAAAATCGGTTTATGAGTTAGTTAAGGTTGAGCTTTTAGGGGGTTAAAAGCCCCCTGATATAACGGTGACACCTACTTTCAGAGCTGATATCTCTTAAACGGCGTAATAAATTTTCATGAAATCTTTGTAAAACCATCCCGATCAATGTTAAAAAAATACTTGCGTCCAAATCCGTTCATCCGTTTGGGAGCTACGATGCCACAAACAGACACTCAAATGAAAAAGTTTAAAAACGGTCGGAAAATTCAGAAGCATATGCAGTGCATTATATTTTTTTATAAATAGGGTTGAATCTCTCTCGGTGATCAAAACTCACAAAAATTATGGACTTTCAATAATTTTTAAAATATTCTGTTGAATTTCACCGGTGACTAAAATTCCAAATCTTATGAAATCAAATACGAGTGCGCCCACTCTCTCGTTTATGAGATCACTACGTCCCCAAATTATTATTAAAACTTATTAATTATCAGTGAGATTAAAAAATCTATTCCCAGATCGCTTGTACGAAATCATTTCTTAAAAAAATATACCATTACACCATTTAATTTGTTTCTTCAGTTTCGGTTGGACCTTTCAGGCGAAATTACACTAAGTAAGTACTCGTAATTATTTTCTACTGGATGTATTTCAAATTGACGTTTATTCTATTTGTCACATGTCAGGATTTCAATTACAATTCTGCCAGCCATCGATTTTAGTACCATTTTCACCATATGATGTTAACCACTTAACAGACGATTAGAGCGTTAACAGTTGTCAAAATGTATGAACTAACAGTCGATTAACATTGAATAAATTTAACATTGTATCGTGAAATTGATACTTATCCTAATGAGTTGACAGTGAAGGATCGAAACTACTAGTTTACGATTTGATTTCGAATCAGAATTAATAGTGGGCTTTCGGCTTTTCAGTGAGTGACGACCGTCACTTAGCTAACAATATAGCACAAGTCAAAATTCGCTGTACTTATATCATTTTGAACCTTGTATTACATTAAATTAACTTTTAACTACAGTGAGTTAAATCGTTGACTTAGTACCAATTTCACCATACGATGATAATTTTAATCAATGTTAATCGACAGTTAGTTCAAACATTTTGACAATTGTTAACGCTCTTATCATCTGGTTAACATCGTATGGAGAAAATGGTACTAACCCTGGGTTGCTATATTCAAAAGTCTCGTTAAAATTTGTTATTTTCTACATACAAAATGTGTCAAATTTTAACGAGACGTTTTGAATATAATAACCCAGGGTAACGCGGTATTGTTGCTAACCGACGATAATAAAAAGCTGTGGAATTAAACAAAAGCGCTTGTAAATAAATCCCATATACTTCGCTATAGGACTGCCTTAATTAGATAAACTTAATTTACATAAAACCATTTCAAACCACTTAGTTTTATTTATTTCATTCCCTTTAAAAACCAACAATGCAACTTAATTCGTGCTGACATGCACTGCAGTATTAATTTACTTACTTACTTTAACCTTTTCAACGCCTTACGTCAAATACAAATGCGTCACTCACACGCCCAACATCTACAAAAGGTTATGCAAAATGTAACTTAATATTTATGAAATAACGTCTCTTTTAAACTGTACCTGTGACAACTATAAGTGTCGGTGGCGTTGTAGGCACGACAGCTTATGACTACTTTAGGCGTCATTGGCGTTCAAAAGGTTAAAGCATTATTTATTTTAAAGGTTTTCTCTAAGCATGTTTAACTTAACCATTTTGCTAAGAATTTGTATCATTGTTGTTTCCTTTCTTATGCGTCAAAGTAACAACAACAAAAAATTTATTGACCTGCTGTATAAGTACTGCTCACAAAAGAAAAGAACAACTTTTAAACAAATTGATGCAGTTTATGAGTCCGTCAGTGCAGTTAGTTACTTTCTTTTGTTCGAAGTCTAGACGGAACCTGATTTCGTGTTTTGTAAATATTCGCTTTCGCGTTGAAACTATTTAGTTTCAACGCGAATTCAATTGAAGCTTATTTAAGCTTCAATTGAATTATTTTTGTATCTCCAGATGACTGTCTAGAATAGTTGAATGCAATTTGAAACGTATTTTCGTTCCACTCAGATATCATTTTGTTGTATTGTAATTTACTTTTAAGAACGAACCATTTACTTATGTAAGTATAATAAAAAAACGACGTAAACTTAATTCTTTATTGAGTTACTATTAAAAGAAAAACAGTATTTACATTACGTACAGTATAACACAATATAGAACTGTAAAATAAAGACTGTATCAGATCATAGATGGTTTAGTGGTGGTAGGACCCTGTGCAGGGTCCGTCGGGATCGCTACCACCATCTTATCCATTAACCACCCGCCAAGCAACAGCGTTCGCATTGTTGTGTTCCGGTCTGGGGACTTATCCTCAGGTGAAATTACGAGCATAGAGGCATTCCATCGTAGTTTTATTATGGGTGGTAAATGATCTTGTGACCCAGGGTGACTTAAAATAATTATTGGAATTATAAAGAAGTAATAATCACAATATGACTGCTTAAAAATTGTTTCTTTTGACCGTCTGTGTATCTGTCCATCTGCAGTATCTCAGCACCTGCACGAATTTTATTAGATTTTGTAGAAGTAGCTTACTTTGTGAAAGTGTTTAATGTCCAGGTTTAATGGAAATCGGTTGAGCCGTTCAAAAATTATCAGCTGAAAAACCGGAGACGCAATTAGTCTAGTATAGTTTCAAGTTATAATATAACGTTTTTAATGTTTAAATTCTCGGAAATTAAATAGGTGTAACGTAAAATGTCAGATAGTTAATGTCAGTTGTACCAAACTGTATAGCTGTAACAGTTGCAACAGGCTTAAGCAAATCTTATAATTATAAATTAAGATCAGTTTGAGTTAACAGTGTCGACAATATATAGGTACGTTACAATTTTAGCCAGTTCTTCTGTTTTAGCTATAAAGCTGACAATGTCACCTCCTGGTAATCCTCCAACTTAAGATAAAGCAGGTGCAAACATCCATGTAGGATCATAATAAAACCATCGTACTCAATTTTGACACGTCCCACGTACGTACACAACATTACAATGGAGCACGTCCCATTTACCTCGGGCATTATATTCGGAGTTGTGCGTGTTCAGGCGTCCTCCAAGTTTGTAAACGCATCTAGGGACATAGAACCATTTTGCTTAACTGCCTTAGCGGTGTTCGCGGCGCATGTGACGTTTCGAAACCGTCAGCACCATTCGAGGAGAATAATCGGACTATTATTCGGGGTTCACTAATGTCATAAAGACACGTTTATGAAAACTTATCGTATAAACCAAAACGTCTGCACTCGTAACTATGGTGTTGAGAACCGTTGTGTTTGGCTTTGATATGGCAGCTGTAGTAATTCCAATGTTCTTTTCAAATAATGTTTCGTATGCGCAGTTGAAACTTTTTTCGATTTAAGTCCTTATGTTTACTCCAGTTTTTGTCCTTGCTGTATGGCGTTGAACATTCGATTTTGTGGTTACGTTCATTACAAAAACTGTGGACAATAATTCAGATTACCATCCGATTCAATTTAACGACTGTACCGTAAATAACATACATAGTTACGCAACATACTTACCTAGGCTAGAGGGCCTCAAGATGCATATGACGTACAGTCGCCAACGTTTATTTAAGACCCATTTAAAAAAATAGCTTGACATTGTCAATGACATTAGAGATTCAAAGTCATTTGTAACTTACAACAAACTCAACCTTATTGATGTAGAATGTCAGATTGACTTTGGACCTAAGATGGGTCCTAAATTAATGTTCGTGACTGTACAGGATTGTCGTAAGCTGATGACAGATCGCACCAACGCTTAAATGTCAACTCCGTACATTTCGAGTCGACGGAAAACGGTAACGTTAGCAGCGTTTACATCATGGCTAGACTGATGGTCGTTCGATACACAATTACAAAGATACTTTTCTTCTATACAAAGGCTAGCTAAGCTGCAAATTTTGGCAGGTACCTAGTACGCGTCATTGTCTAGTAAAATCTATTACCAAATAAATGTTCTGTCAAAAACACAAATAAATTCAAATGAAAATCTCGTTGAGGTACACTTCAAAGTGGCCTTACGGTGACTTAAACACTTCTTTGCTCAAACTGTACTGTATTTCATGTATGTGTGTTGTCAAGATTGTTTGATGATAATTACAGTACACTTTATCTTTTTAACCGCCACGGTCGGCTGCAACTTGAGCCACAGACACCAACGACGTCATATGCTGCAACGTACTAAGCTCTCTGCGTCTCCAGCACGAAAAGCCGATGACGTGATTTGCCGGCTTTGGCGGTTAAAGTGTTAAACCTTAAAAGCTTGTTCGTAATTTACTGCGGCACAAGACACCAAATAATAACATACGGGGCGCGACTCAAGTAAAAGTAATATTATTTAATTTTGCGTTGTTTGAGAATGAGCACTGCAAAAAGAAGGTCCGAATAGGTGGATATAAAAATTAAAATAAATGAATGTATTCAGTTTCCTATAGTATATTGACAGGATGGCCCTAGTGAGTTATATGTTAATCTGATTAGACATGCAGTATTTCGCCTCCCAGGATTCTTAAACGCAGATATAGAATTCATTTCTGACTGAATTTAATAGTACCTACCTAAGTTTGAAGACGAATGAAGCAAGGGGTAATCGGAGAATAAGGGTAAAAAATAAAATGTGGATACCCAAGGAAGGTACCTATCTACTTAAATACAAAACCCATTTTTTTTTAATACTTAGTCACAGTCAAAGATATAAACTATCTAACAATACTACGTTTTGTAACATAGGTAATACGGTCATGGACTAAAGATTCATTGCGATGGAAATGAAGTCGGATTTCTTGTATTTTTACGAGTCCAGCGTAATTAGAAAATTGTCTTTATTTCATGCACAATTGGAACATATTCCATTGACTAATTTAGTTGTATGGTGGACCGTAGCAGGCTAGTCCGATTTAGTTGGATTAAATTTAATTACAACCGCTTTCCAATTAAATAATGTCGGCAAGTAATATAGAAAAATATTTCTGTAAACACTTTCATCAGGAATCCTTCATTTATCTCATCTTACATTTCAGATTACAAGAGGTTCCCATTGTTGGGAACTGATAAAAAAACAGCCGTAGTGCTCCTCATCTTCAAAGGATTTGAGCGCCCTATTCAATCCTTACATTACAAGGCGATAATAGCTGTGGCTGAAGCCCTGCGAAACCAAATAGCGGCGTCTCCCACGAAATATCTGTATTACGTGCAACTTTATTACTAACAGTTGAGAATCGAATCTGCTTTAACTATTTAATCTAGATACAGCCTTTTGGTCGACATAAAAAGTCTTGTTTTTGCACAGCCTCTTTTGCTGTTATGTGTAAATTATTGAACTTAAATAATATACTTACGTTGGAATCTGATTTGGTAGGTAATTTGATTTCGGTGAAGAACAAAAAACTACTTTGAAACTTGAATTTTTCCATTACGTCACGAAAATTAGTCATATTTTTATATACTTACTTACTGCCCTTATAAGCCAATAGGCGTTATTTTAAATTAAATAAGCATAGCAGATTCAAACCTCACCTGTTAGTAATATGGTTGAACTTGCTACAGGAGTTTTGTCTGAAATGTCACTATTTCTCTTAGAACAGTAATACATAGTTAATTTTCGTGATGTAATGGACAAGTTGCCGTTGTTTATTGTGGTCCTTAACTAGAGGTATTTTTCTGGAAAACGCCCAAACATAAGCAATGGGGAATAATATTGTCAAGAGATATATTTAAAAGGATCAGTTACATCTGGAACTCATCGAGAGTCGTTTGAAGTCTGCAACATCTTGCACGGCCAGTACCGGGCCTTGTCGCTCTTGCGCGCTAGGACGCTAGCGTGGCACACCCAGACATAATTAGCAGAGGTCGGAATTTTCACGGTGAAACAAAAGACTGTCGCAATCTTGTTAGTGTTTGTTTTTTTTCTTTTACGAGTATTATTTATGTAAAAAAAGTCGAGCCGATATATTTATAAATACTACAGCTTAAACTATAAAAAATAGCTATTACTTACTTACATAAGTGCATAAAACTTGCGCTCTGTGTGGGTGTGTACGTATGTAGGTGTGTGTATGTGTGTGTACGTATATGTAATGAGCAAGAGCATCATACGCTGTTATTGTTTTTTTTTGTTATTGTACCTACATCAATAATTAGTGTGATAAAATAAAAAAATATAATAAGTAAGTACTATAAACACAGGACGTCTGCTAAGTGTTGACCAGTTAGTTAGATATCTATAAGTATTTATTCATTTTATGTTTTAAGGTGGTAACGGTTTTAGAATTTCTAATTGTCGGTGGCAGATTATTCCAATACTTCGTGGCAGCGTAGCGAAAGCTGCAACGAGAAGCAGTCGTCTTGTGGTGGGTACCAATTAAGAGTGAGGCAAACCTCAGCTGTCGTAGTGATCGCTTGAGTTTATAATTAAGATAAGATGGCTCACCTTTATTCATAACTTCTAAGATTATTGTAGCTAGATGTAAGTTTCGTCGATTTGCCATATTTAACATGTTGTTAACAATTAAAAACGGAGTTCTATGCGATCGACGGGCACATTTAAACAAAATCGAACACAAGCATTTTGAATGAGTTGTATCAACTTACTGGTACGTACTATTAAGCAACGTCCAAAGACAGCATCAGAGTAGTATAATTATTTTTTATAATCTTATAGTTAACTCTGTCTAATTATACCCCACAAGACATGTTTAAACTGTTTGTCTAATTTAAATAGTTTTTATTAGTAATAAACTGATCCCCATATTAATGTGAAATAACCTTCGTCGAGTTTTTAGACAGACGGACACAAAAGTGTCCATATATGGGGTCCGTTTTTCCTTGGTACGGAACCCTGAAAACGACGTTTCATGTCATAAAAAGTATGTGTGACAACTTTGATCCCAAAATAATGTTAATGGTTTACAGCTCTGGCTGTTAATAACAAAATCCATTTTACTGTAGTTAAATTAATTCAGCGTTACTCTGATTATCGTACAACGCGCTCCGATAAGCCCAAAACCTAAGATTCTGCCTTAATCTTGCTAACGTTGGATTTATAACGCGGCACGAAGAATATAATCAAAGCATACCAGTAATTCAACGTGCATGCTGTGGCCAACGAAGATGATGATGTAGATATACATCAACCTAATGACATAAAATAAGCATAAATTCGCAATCATCGTAACATAATGTCACCCTGACTATCAGAGCATGAAATAAAATCTTGAGTGTGTTAATATTACATCCAATAAAGCTGTTTAAGTGCTCCCCGTTTACACCTCGGCTGACCTACTTACTACGTGACATTATCAACCGTGCTGCACGATGCAGCCTACCCTATAAACTCTTGATATAATGTTTCTAAAGAATCTACCCCTGTTTATTTTAACACCACCCGTACCTAGCAAGATAATAACATTACCTATCTTTTATAGTTTTAAGTACCGTTGTCGAATTTGTCGGGCAGAGGGTATACCTGATCGTGGTTGATGCCTACAGTAAATGGTTAGAATGCATAAAAAGAAGAACACATCTGATTTCCTTGTTTGATTTACCTAAGACTATATCAGATAACGATCCAAAAATTAACAGCGAAGAGTTTAAACATTTTTGTAAGGTAAACGGAATAAAGTATTTAAATTCCCCAATTTATCCCCCATGTAGGGCAGGCAGAGAATTCTGTAAAGATATCCAAAAAAATATGGTAAAATGTATTATACTTATAAGTCAGGATAATTGCATGTCAGCTGAGCGCATCAACGAGGTATTGTGAAGTTATTTGTTCGAATATCGCAACAGCGTCTGTCCATTGTAGTAGGTACTAACGAGACTCCGGCAAAATTGATTTTCAGGAGGGAATTGCGTTGTAGACTCGATTTAATTTTACCCTGTTATGCACCAGAAAACAATGAAGACCCGTTGAGTTTAACAGGCGCTCGCAAATTTAATGTCGGTCAGGTAGTTTTGGCACGATGGTTCATTGCTCAAAAACCAGTTTGGCTGGTAGGAAAAGTAGTGGAGGAAATGGGTAACAGGATGTTAACTGTAGATAATATTACGCATAGCGGCAAGTGTATAAATCGGGATCCTACCATTTTATAACCAACGTTTCACAAATGATTCATTTCACAAACATATCATTTGACAACCCGCATTTTTTTCCGAAACAGTAAATAATTCCGGATTTATTTCAAGACCATAGTAAAAATAATAATAATAATAATTTAGTAGTTTTAGTATAGAACCATATAGGTTAGGTTAGGTTAGTTTTATTAAGTTCCTGAAATATTTGTAGTTACAGAAAAAAAGCAGGTTGCCAAATGAATAGGTTGCGAAACGATGCATTTGCCAAAGATTTGTCGGCGAAAAGGCAGAGAACCGTAACCGTAACCGTTCAGCTGTTGCGATATTCCGGACAACTCCTTGTTGATGACGCGGTGCAGCCTCGCCTCCCTGGTGCGGTTAGTTCCCACACACTCATCGCCGGTGCCTGTGTTAGGATCATTGCCGGTCGCAGTTGATGAAGAACCACAAGAAATGGCATCTGACAATGATTTCTATGAGTGCGTGCAACAAGGTGAAGAGGGAAGGGAAATAACCCCGGGCCGCGAGTGCTGGGCCTGCTCGCAAGCAAACTCAGTCAGACGACGTTGACCATCCAGGGTTTGTTCCGTACAGGGGGGTTATCATGACATACTCGTAATAATGCAGTTCTGTTTACGCTCAGAGAATAGGACAGAGCTATATAACAGTTATATAGCTCCGTCCTTTTCTCTGAGCGTAAATAGAACGGCATAGTCATATCATAATAACCCCCCCTGAAGTAACTTAAGACCTAATTAAATCTTTGTAAATAGTATTCAGTTTTAAATAAGTTAAAAAACACGTTGTACCGTTTTTAATTTGTTATCAGGTTTACCGAATAACGTTGGAGGAGTGACGTGTTTGTAAGCCGCCTTCGCTTTATCTTCTATTATACAAAAATTTATCGCAAAATGTATTGGTAAGCGCATAAATCAACAACGCCTGGACCAATTTTACCAATTCTTTTTTTTTAATGTTTGTTGAAGTCCAAGGATGGTTTTTACGGCGAGAAAAATTCGAATAATTTACGGGAATGTCTGAACTTTGCAACGGGGCGAAACCGGCGGGCCGCTAGTTAGTAATAAACCTGTCATTGGTCCGAATTGGTCCTGTCGGCGTCAGTCAGGTTAAATCGGCAGTTGTTTTTGGCCAGGTAGGGCCAAAGCCAGGTAGGTTAAAATCAACTTTTTTTATAATATTTCTAGTGTTTTTTTTATAATATTCTAAATTGGGAAACTAATTGTACACTTAATTTCTGCGTGTAATCTAAACTATATTCGTAAGAGTGGACTTTTGTCGACTTTTATACCGTGGTGTATAGGATAGATACTGTGAAAAGTTTTACATTTATTTACTTAAAGTTATTATGCATATTAACATTAAAGTTAAGCAGCCATTAATAAACCCATTTAATGATATGTGTTATGTTATGAGGGACTATTTATCAAGGCCTCTATTCAACTGCGTTATGCCGCTATACTGCCCTGTTTATTTGTAAAAACTACACTAGGTTATATTTTATTGTTGTATGTATTTATTTTAATTACACTGCCTTCTTTCAATGCGTACAGGGCCTCTATTCAGGTGCGTTAAAACGATATCGTGTTTGACACGTTTAAGAATCGTTTATGTCACAGTCGCCATTATTGTAAATGACATAAGAGTTATCAAAACGTTGACAATACGGAAACAGCTAAAAACGATATCGTTATAACGCAGTTGAATAGAGGCACAATTGTAGTGCAAAATAATTTTCCTTCGGGATAACTCGTATTACAATCGGAATACGATGGCACCCGAACTTTCAATCAATGTTTGTGTTAAATGAGTGACGTTCTCATATCGTTCCATTAATTGTTTAGTGTCAAATGTCAAATTAAAAAAATGTTATTGTATATAGAGATGATACAACCACCTACAGTAACTTTGAAAATACTCAGTTTTATTGTCATTGGTAAAGGAAACATTATCTTCACTTTAAAACATAAAGTACAACAAAATAAAGCTTACTGGGAAATACTTACAAGAAAAGGGCCTGTTTCACAATCGACAAGTAAATTTATCTGTTAAATAAATATCTCTTTGTATATTTACACTACTACTTACAGATATTCGTTACTTGACGGTTGTGAAACAGGCGGTAAAACTCGCAACCTGCCTCAACCGACTAACTTTACTAAACATAGTGAGACGCTGATCGATCTTGTATGCTGCCTGCGTCTCTCGTGTCTGTGTTGAATACATGTCATACCCGACCTATGTGGTCACGATTTTATTACCTGTCAACAAAACATAAAGAAAACAAAACCACCGCCTAAATGGATAACATATACCCCTATAAAAAATATCAACGTGAATCACTTTTATAGTAGTGTTAGTGATATTGATTGGGAGGGTCTTTCTCTATATAATATTAATGACATGGTTGCACACTTTAACTCTCAATCTCTTTGATACCTATGCTCCTTCCAAGGCATAGTTCATAAGAGAAGTTTCAGCATTTGATTGTATTAACACTACTGTGCTTCTGCCTAAGTTGGCATAGTGGAGGCGCAGTGAAATGGTTTGCGAATTACATGACAAATCTGTCACAACTGCTTGAGGTCCGTCATACTAGTGTTTCCGCCCCTGTGTCGATGACACTTCCACTATCCAGGAGAGTTCCACAGGGCTCAATAGTAGGTGTTTTACTTCATTTATAGCGCAGATATAATAAACAACATCAAGCACTGCAAGTTTCATATATATGCTGACGACCTACAACTACCTATATACATATCTTCTAAGCCATGTGCAACAAAACCAGCTGTAGATAAGCTTACTGAGGATTTACGACGAGTCGCCATTTGGTCTGAACAAAAATGCTTAACCTTATACTCCGCCAAATCAAAATTTATTGTACTAGGTACAAAAAAACGGGTAAATAGGATGATACATTTAAATCCCAAGGTTAGCATTTAGGTAGTGAACTACAGCAGCGGGTAACCTGGGACTCGTGATGGAACGCTCGTTACTTTTCGAAAAACATATCCTTAGGATAGGACTGTCCAAAACTGTTTCTACAGACTAAAGGTTTTATACAGGGTCCGTAATTTTCTTAGTATAGACCTTCCTGCTAAGTTATGCGATAATTTGTTTATTCTCTCTAAGCTCAACTTTGGAGATTATGTGTATGGAGAGTGTATATTAGCAAGAACTAAAAAAGTAGTCTAGCTTATTGAAAACGCGTGTGCACGTTTTATTGGTTTCCCTATACTTCACCAATCACACATTACTTCGCACCTTAATAATAAAAAAAATATAAATATGAGCGCTCGACGCTCGCCATCTCTCGACAACGAATTGTTTGCAGACTATTATGCCCTAGATACGTACACCTTTCGTGGCAGCTTTTGCTATGCTGCTGCCACAAAATGCTGGAATAAACTTCTAGCACCAATCAAAAATTTAAAATCTCTTAGCAATTTTAAGTATAAGCTAAAACAGCATCTTTTAGAACAACAAAGGGCATAAAGTCTAGGGTTTGTAATGCAACTAGCTTTTACGTCACTGTAATTATTTACTTAAGTGTCTTTCTATGTCTCATTTGCTTCCCTTCATTCATCACACATTCCATAATATGATAGTTCCTCTTTATGTTTATTTTCTTTCTTTAATTTATGGTATTTCAGTACAATAGCTATATTATGCATGTATCATCTATATTGAATTCCTTGTTTTGTAGTTCTTTGTCTTTCGTAAGTCACAGTACGCTGTCCCAAGCAACCCACCGCCTGGCTCCCCTAAAAACCAGCAAGATTGACATCCTCATGCCAACCATTTTGCTGAGTGGTGACCATTTCGGCACACAAATGTTTTAAAGCTTTATTTTTTATTTATTCTATCGCGTATCGCTTATTGGTGGAGATAAGAACTAGTTTTATTATAATATCATTGTATTTCTCGCGTTGATGTGCTTGTCGAATAAACGTTTTTCTATTCTATTCTATCCTATTCTGCTAAATCGTTTTTAAATTTCCGTACGTTGTTTAAAAAGATGTATTCGATTATTGGGCCAAATCGTTGGTTTAAAAATAATTATTTTACGATAATTAATGAAATCAGTTTAATTTTCAGCATACTTCACGTGTCATACTGTTTCTATAGCAGATGCTAAATAATTTTAATTTTAAGAATGTGTCTTTACCCCACTCGTGAAATTTACAAAAAGGTTTAAGGTAAGCAAAGCATTTCTTCTAATACTAGGGAGTCCACCCAGTTTCCAGTCATCCTTTCAAGTTACGCTCTAACAAAAGGAATACAATTTAATCGGATTCCAGAAAGTTCCCGTCAGCAATCGTCTTTGCCCGGAGAATGGCTGCTATAAAAGTTTATTTGAGAACGCGAGGTGACGGAAAACACTGGGTTTCTAAAAGATTCTTATGGAGCTCGTGTCTGACGTATGCATTCGTTTCTGTGTAATTTAGCCCAGAAATTCACTGTCACCATAAAATATGACGCAAGGAAGTAAAATGTTCAGTATTCTTTAGAAAAAATATTTTCATCAGATGTTTGTTTATACCATGGCTTGGTGGAAAGGTTCCCGTCATGTCTTATTTTCATTTTCTTTCTTTACATAGTATAAAACCATGATACTTTTTGCTTGTTTGTCATTCTGTCTGTCTGTCGCTAACTACTCCTAAACCACGCAACGGATTTTGGTGAGGTATTCATCATCAGTGAGATAATTTTTCACGGAAGGTTTTTATCTAAAATAAATTCTGGTTTATGAAGTGGTCTCACAGAAAACTCACATAAACCGAAGACCGAAGAAGAAGAAACTCACTTAAACCGGCAGGTCGCTAGTACGCAATAAAACCTTGTTCTTCGATAATATTCATAAGTTAAAAGGGAAACCTACCTATTAAAATCAAAGATGATGTTACCAAACTTTACTATCTGAATGGGTTTTTTTAATTTGGATTAAATTGTTTTTTAAGAGCTATGAAAGACCACGGTGAAAATAGATGGTTTACACCATGCAGCGCGTTGGACTGCTTCACTGCCAAATGAAAGATGCGGCTAAAGATGGCTGTTATTTTAATTACTATCTTACTCACATTTTATACGAGTGATACCTCAATATAAGAAAAGGAACGCCATAACATTACTTAACACCGAACTACTCGATCTAATTGCCTCGTAATGACATGCGAAATTGAACGCAGAGAAAGGAGCGCCGGATGTTGATTTTGCCGTAGAAATGAAGGTGTAAGCTTACGATCATCTCGACACAGGTTACTCCCATCTTCTAACCTATCTAACCCAGGCATATGGAAATTTTGCCATATACCTGGGTTGAATAGGTTGGAAGATGGGAATAACCCCTCGACACGTCTTACGTCGGTAGAACCAGGATTTAGCAAAAATTTAAAACAATTGAAGATTTGATGGTTTTCCATATATGTTTGTATTCATAGAATATGTTTAGCTGATTGACGGCAACTGATAAATGAAATGGATAATAAAAACAATTAGTAATGTTTTTTTTTTACCAAATTATCGTCTTGTTGGCATAAGGACGATTCTCATTAGGCAAGATTCTCCTTAGGACAGATTCTCAAAAAAACAAAGCACAGTTAAGCTGATAAATAAATATATTTAATTGCTTTCTTACGAAAGCTATAATATTATACGTATAAACAGTGAGTAAATCCAACACGAGCAAATATTTTAACGACGGTTAATATGCGTCCTAATTAACATAATAATATACACGTCTATAGTTAACATATAATATAAGTTGTATTTTTTTTTCATACTT
Source organism: Acleris holmiana (assembly GCA_949316455.1). Classification (NCBI taxonomy): domain Eukaryota; kingdom Metazoa; phylum Arthropoda; class Insecta; order Lepidoptera; family Tortricidae; genus Acleris; species Acleris holmiana. The sequence continues at coordinate 8,897,550 of OX438765.1, read as the reverse complement.
ATTAATTCACCACGCAGTGTATTAGAAATAGCCCAATTAGCCTGCACTTAACTGTCATTTAAATCTTCGTTTCAACTGACAAGGTTTCAAGTGGTTCGGAAAAAATCGGTTAGACTCTGGTTACAGTCCCAATGTGAATTTTTGTGTTGTTAATTTAATAAAAAAACACTTATCTCACGCACATACTTATTCCTTTACACTTCCAGAAGATTTTAAACCATCTTCGTTTGATCTTTAGTTGATCCACGATGTTCCAAACTCATGTCAGTAATGTAAATCAGGGGAAACCATTATCAATCACAAGACAATGCAGGTACTTATTCTTCTTAATAACGCAAAATTGTAACATTTTTGGGGTTCCTTAGTCAAACTAGGAACCCTTATAGTTTCGCCATGTCCGTCCGTCCGTCCGTCCGACCGCAGCCTAGCGCAGAGACTCTTAGTACTAGAAAGCTGTTATTTGGCATGAATATGCATATTACTCACGCCAACAAAGTGGTACAATAAAATATAAAAACATATTTTTTTTACAGTACCCCCCTACACGTTACGTGGGGATGTATTTTTTTTTCTCGTCTACTCTATAGTGTGGGATGTCGTTGGATAGGTCTTTCAAAAATATTACGGGTTTGTAACAACAGTTTTTCGATTAAGTAATACCGTTTATGAAATATTAAGCTTTAAAGCGCTAATTTTTGTTACACTCAAGTGCCCCCGGTATAAAACTGTCCTATGTGTATAACTGTCATAAGTTGATCCGATAAGGAAATTCTGGGTAACAAATTTCATACAAATCCGTTTAACCGTTTTTGCGTTAGTAAAGATTAGATCAAATAAAATGAAAGCGGTTATAAAGTTAAGAATTTTACATTGCGATAATAAGTACTAAAAAAATCGACTATGGCGACTTTTTTTGCGGTGAATGAATAAATCGCGACGATGATGTATTGTGATATTTTATTAGCGATACACAAGCGGTAGTTACTAGTGTAAAGGTTACGACCAGCGACAGCATCGCAATTGTATCGTGGCCGTTTTGCGACTGTATGGCGATTTCATTGCTGCAAAAATGGGTGATCTTCCTGAGGGAAGACAATTGAGATCTTCCATGGGTAAATGGCGAACTGGACACTAAAATTTGATGATAGTGGCATTTTAGATTTTTGTAGGTATCCTTTTCGTCTATGTGATGGGTTTTCTGTACAGTGCTAGTCCTCATATCTAAACTGTTTTGATAATAAAGAAGTGCGTAGGTACGAGTACAACACAATTTCTTGATCTCTGGTCATCTGATACCACGATTGATTATGATATTGTCATTATTAATAAAAAAAAATAAAAAAAGACCATGTCAATAATGAATGTGTGAATAATGCATGTGTGTATTGTGTGGGTGAGATGACGAACTGGATACCTAATAAAGATTAGTAAGTCGTATTTACGTGCATGACTGCATTAATATTACCATTGTTATCAATAATCATACGAAATAAAAAATACGTTATAAGGGAACGACAGGACCAAAGGTCAAATGCAATAAAGGTTAGTGGAAGTATCTTTAAAAATAATAATCATGAGTAACACAAACCTATGCAAATTAATTAGCTTCAATTGCAAATCTCTTAAGCGATCTATTGAGGGAGTGAGATCTTTATGTGAAACAGCGGATATCTTGGCACTTCAGGAAACATGATTGCTGCCTCACGATCTACCACTACTAGGGACCGTAGACAAAGATTTTGCGTACACGGGGACATCGGCAGTTGACACTAGTGAAGGTTTGGTCGCGGGGCGTCCGTATGGAGGTGTGGCATTACTTTGGAAGAAAAGTGTTTTTAGTTCGGTTTCAGTCGTCAAATGTGAAAATGTGCGTTTAGCTGCTATTAAAATAGGGCTACAAAGTAGTTTAGTGTTATTGATATGTGTTTACATGCCAGTTAACTCCGGGGAAAATTTGCCAATTTTTTCAGAGTGCCTAGGAGAAGTTAGTGCCATTATAGAAGAAAATTCTGACATTAAAGTTGTTTATCTGTTAGGCGATTTTAATGCGCATCCTAGGGAACTTTTCTGTAGAGAGATGTTGCCTTTTTGTGAGGAGCAAGAATGGTGTTGTGTCGACATGCAAATGCTGGGTGTAGAATCGGATACATACACCTTTACGAGTGAAGCGCACGGGTGTAATAGGTGGTTAGACCACTGTATTGTCACTAAAGCAGCGAGGGAAACGGTTCGCGATGTCAAAGTACTTTGTGACGTGTTTTGGTCTGACCACCTACCGCTTATGATAGAGTGTGATATGACTAAGGTCCAAATAAAATGTAATGTCAACATTTCGCCAAATGAGGGTGTTATATGGGGAGAGAGGCAAGCTCCGCAAATAGAAATTTATCAAACTATGTGTCATGAAAACCTTAAACTAGTTCAGTTTCCTGTTGAACTCACCGCATGTGCCGATAAATCGTGCAACGACCCTAGTCATAGGTTAGTGTTAGATAAATTTTATGAAAGCATCGTTAATACTATGAGTGAGGGGGCTAAGAAGTCTAGTAAAGTTTGGCGGGGGAGGAAAAAAGGACAAATAGCTGGGTGGAATAAGTACGTCGCTGACGCTCACAGGGATGCCAGAGGTAAGTTCTTAATTTGGTTGTCATCTTGCAAGCCGCTACATGGGAGAGTGTATAATGACATGTGCGAGAGCAGAAGGCTTTTTAAGTCAAGGTTAAGGTGGTGCCAAGAAAAACAGGAGCAAATTAAAAGAGACATTCTAGCGGCTAACCATTCTGACAGGGACTTTAAGGCCTTCTGGAAAAACTCAAACAAATTTAATGTGCGTTCTGCGGTTCCTGTGAGCGTTGGGGGGGTTAGTGATAAGAGGATAATTGTCAATAACTTTAAGAAATTGTTTGAAGTGACCCCGTTACAGAGAACTACGCGGCCTGAAATGAACAATACTGGGATGACGTCGGCAAAGAGAACCGTTAAGTTTACGGCTAAAGAAGTTTACACTATTATTAATAACATGCAGCGGGGTAAATCGCCAGGATATGACGGTCTCAGTATTGAGCATCTCAGGCATGCGGGGGTGCACATCCCTCGTATATTAGCGATGTTTTTCAATATGTGCCTGGCACATGCGTACTTGCCCGATAGTCTAACGAGAACTGTGGTTGTGCCTCTCATTAAAAAAATAAGACTGGCGATGTGTCAGACTCGTCTAATTACAGGCCGATCTCACTTGCGACAATAATTGCTAAGGTGTTTGACAGCCTGCTTAACGCACAACTTAGCAAATGCATAAAACTACACGACGCGCAATTTGGTTTTAGATCGGGGCTGTCGACGGAAAGTGCGATTTTGTGCCTTAAGCAGGCTGTACGGTACTACAGGGACCAAAAGACACCCATTTATGGGTGTTTTTTGGACCTGTCAAAGGCATTTGACCTGGTTGTTTAAGACCTATTGTGGGACAAATTACACAGAAACGGAGTGCCGGATGAATGTGTCTTTCTGTTAAAATATTGGTACAACAACCAGGTCAATCAGGTGAGGTGGGCAGGGGAATTCTCGGACGAATTCAGCCTGGAATGTGGGGTTAGACAGGGGGGACTTACGTCCCCGCTTCTGTTTAACTTATATGTTAACGAGTTGATTGAGGAGCTTAGCAACACACATGTTGGATGCCATATAGGCGATACGTGTTTTAATAATATAAGTTACGCGGATGACATGGTGTTGCTGGGCCCGTCAGTCAACTCGATAAAAGAGCTGATAGGCATTTGTGAGGGCTATGCAGCGCGGCACGGTCTTAGGTACAATGCGGTCAAAAGCGAGTTGATGATTTTTAAGGCTAAAAAATACAACCCAAGCACGGTGCCTGTGATACCGCTGGGTGGCGTGGCCCTTAAAGTAGTAGATAGGTTCAAATACCTTGGGCACATGGTAACTGAAGACCTAAAGGATGACCTAGACATTGAAAGAGAGAGAAGGGCCATGGCAATAAGGGGTAATATGCTCACTCGCAGATTTGCAAAGTGTACAAAGCAAGTAAAAATAACGTTGTTCAAAGCCTATTGTCAATCGTTTTACACAAGCAGTCTGTGGGTGGCATATACTCAGCGTGCCTATAACACACTGAGGGTTCAGTACAACAACATCTTCAGGATGCTGATGAAACTGCCAAGGCACTGTAGTGCGTCCGGTATGTTCGCTGAAAGATATACCGACGATTTCTACGCAGTTAGGAGGAAGCGAGTCGCCTCTTTATTAAAGCGTGTGCGAGGCAGTGGCAACGGTCTCCTGAGGGTGTTGGCTGAACGAATAGACTGCCCTTTCCTGAAGTTTTGCGTTGGCATTGCCATAGGAAGGACCAAGTGAGCGGTTTGATGTGTGTGTGTGATGTCGTTTTATTTTCATGTTCATTTCATTTCTTTTTATATTCTTTTAGTAGTGTTACTAACAAATAGGTATTAAGTACTTTAAGTAGTGTGTTACTAACATATAAATATGGATCAGTAATGAGGTCTGAAATAAATGATTTTTATTTTTATTTTTATTTTTATTTTATATTCCAGCGCCTGAATGTGCAGGTTTGCTCAAGAGATTTTCTTAAGAGGCACATAATAATTGCTTACGTCTGTAGTGGCCGTTGATCTGGATCTCAATAAACATAACTCATATGTAATGAGTAATGAGGTCTGATATAAATGATTTTTATTTTTATTTTATTTTTATTAAAACCATTTTTTCAGAGATCTGTTTTATTTTTTACGATGAATGGCATAATAACGCTACTTTGGCTGCCGATATACTAAAGGTCTGAATAAATTGTGCATTATACATTGCTGCTCGATGGGATCTTTAAAAATTAATTGCGACCTATACTTATTAACTAAATTCTACATCTACACGACTTGTAGAGCTATAACCTACGTCTGGTTCAAATGTTTGCTCGTATTCCATTTACACACTGTATAGGTAGGTTTATGCTATGTTAGTTTTGCAGCAGGCCCGGAGGGCCAAACCACCCAGAAATAGGAGCGGAGGTAGCAGAGCCCCGTCGACACTGTCTAATTTCAAAACAGTAAGTTTCGATGGAGTTCCGCTATCGCGGAGCTCCTGATTTTGGGTGGTATATATCATCCTTTCTTATAAATAATCTCATTCATCTGAATGTCCTAGTTTAAAAGTAAGTGCAAACTTTCTTATTTCTTAACGGGCTTAAAGAATGGTGTGAAGAATCGGTCCTAAAGTTAATCTGCCCTAAAGCTTATCTGCCATAAAGCAAATCTGTCATATACCAAACAAGGAAATTATCTTACCTATTAGTCATTACAAAAATTACCTATGAAATTAATCGCAATGTCAACCACTTTAATTATTGAGCTTTTAAAGAGCTCTGCCAATGATTTATTTGGTCGTGACTTCACGCTGTTTTCATGTTATAAAGAAGCTTAGTACAAGAAACTACGCCAATAAAAGCAAATTTTAAACTTACATGATTTTTACGTATAGGTACGTACTACAATTAAAGCGGTACTTTATCGCGTAATACTCGTATGTTCCATTTACTTTACCTCGATATTTCATCTGCTATGTCTGCTATATTATGTACAACAACGGCCGAAGTCAAAAGAAAAAAATACATTACGCTGCCTCCCTTTTAAATGAAAATTTTGTAAATTCAAATGTTGTTACGCGTTGGCCAATTCAAATTGGTGACTTCATAAATCTAAATAATTTGGATTTTTTAGTAGGTACAATGTTTTGTATCCCAATCAGCCGGCCTATTATGCGTGACACTATTTTATCGAGTGGATATGTTTAAGTTTTTAACAAAGTCGTCTATTTTATCGAAAACCCTAACATGGTTGACAATGTTGATAAACTTATCGCGGCGATATAACGACGACAAATGTTTATAAGCCCAGTGTAGCAAGAACTACGCGAAATTACTACCATTTTACAAAAATGTTGCCAGTGTGCCAAAATGAACATATTTTTACACATGTTGGATGTTGAGTGGCGGACTTTATGTAACCCTTCTGAAATGAGTTGTTGTTAATCAGCTATTGAAAGGAGCGGGCTAGGCATACTTTTTTAATGTATAAGATTATTTTGACAAATCTGTTCGATAATTCTAGGATCTGTGTTCCGAACTGAACGTTTATTTTTGTTGAGAACTGTGATTGTTTGTATTCGACGAATTTAAATAAAGAAACCTCCATAAAGAAAGAAAATTTAAAAAGAAAGTCGAGACATCAACAAGAAGTAAGTCTAACATAGTGAACTAATGAGTTTTTTGTACCGTAGTCGATTTCTTTATTATTGTTACTCAAAAAATCATGTTGTGTTACAGTTGCTGTACAGCACTAAAGAACAGAAGCTTTGAATAGGTGGCAAGCCACCCCATATTTGCCAACGGAAAAGAACTAAAACAAAAGTGGCAAAATCTCCCTTTCGTTTTACGAGAGTTTGAGCTAGACTAATCTGTTTGCGGCTTGGAAAGTCGTAAGTACCTATTTAATTTGTTTCACACTCATTTACGCCTGGTAAGTTTGAATACTTGAGTAAAATTTAACAGCTTTAAAAGAAGCAAAGTTACCCGGTGTGACTAAATAATGACTCAATAATAGATTATAATAAACCGCTGAACTGATTAAATCTGGTTTGTAAGTAGCTTGAGCTCAGGCTATTTATTTATCCAGAAATGAATCTGATTACCTGCTCTATCTTGTAATACCTACTGTTCATAGGAAACTTGCTTAATTTGATTACTTTAAGTATCAAAATGGAATAAAACACAGTATTGAGTAATATAATAATTTATTATGGTGGCCTTTTTTATTGAGCTACTTTAATAAGAGCCCTAATGTCGAGAGCTGCTGGGTGGTAACAGCTCCATATCAAGTATTCTGAAAAATAATGTGTAAATTAGTTATAAATTCTGATATCTTATAATGTAGTAGGTAAGGTACTTAAAATTATAATAAGTAATAACCTGTAATGCTGCATCAAATTATTGACCCTCAACAGGCTGTTCATTATCCTGAGTGCTCGTTATAGTGTTAACCCTGATTATGCCCTAAGCACCAAAGACCTTTTTACACCACACAATTGAGTGTATGCTTGTTATTGTCTTTCCCCTGATTATGCCCTGCGGTCAAGTGTACCCAAGTGACATATAAAAATGTCAATAAACAAATGTAAAATAATGTTTTTCCTTTTTTCAGGCTAAAGGACATGAAAATTGTTACCAACTTGGAGTTTTAAAACTATAATTTTATAGTTTAATTACAATTTTATCTATGTTTATATTAAATATTGCAATTACCTACTATAAGATCTTTTAATGCTAATAAAAGCATATCCCAAACCAGAGAATTCAAATGCCTTTTTGTTGACACACCATATACACAAGAGGATTAATTAGCAAGGACTTAGGTGTTTGTGACTCTAGTAGAGATTTTGTTTATCATGCACAGAAGATACAACTTTTCAATGTGCGAGTTACAGTTCAGCTCTGTTCAACAGAGATATTAAATATAAAGAAGTTTTGCATTCTACCAGGGAATCTAGAAGCAGTAGCATAATATTGTGCAGTTCACATCTACCTAGGATCTATATTGGAATCCATAATATCCTTTTTTGTATTTGTAAATTGCAAAATAACTGTGGTCATAATTAATCTTGCCATATTAACATTTATCCTAATGTAAATACCATAATATTGATTATCTTAGTATTGAATATCTTAATGCTTATTTGCACTATTTTCTTAAGTACTAATGATCAAGTGCCCTAACACCAAACAATCTTATAATGTTACCATGCAATCAAATCTTGGACACCCATTTTAACATACTTCTAATTTGTCAGATTGATTTGATATTTGACATACGTAAGCAGTTCCATTAACATCAAGTTAGTATGATGATGGAAACGGACGGTGGTCATAGGAACTCCTCAATGGCTCATGGGTAGATCCGTGGAGTTTGGACTCATTTGACTTGTCTCTAGATAGTACCTAAGTTTACTATCGGTGTGTGAAGTGCCTACTTGGCAATAATGTATGTTATTAAAAGTGAAATTTTGTAAAAACTTTTACGTCTGACAATTATCTTCTAAGCCCTCTTAGTGCCATAACTAACATTAATTATACAAGTTGGTAGGTATATGTACTAATCTATACATATATTGCCACATGAATGACAGAGCATCACATGAGATTGAATCGACCAAATTGGCGGTTTTTGTTTGTTGTTTACATACTTACATAATCTTCAAGACGAGGTGTACTTGTATGAACCAAAAAATCACCCAAGTGATACCTGGCACGAACAGTTATACTAGCTGTTTGTGCCAGGTATCACGCGGGTGATTTTTAGGTAGTACTACTAGGTGAGTAAATAGCTGAGTGAGGGAATAAGGGCTTGTAGTACGGTTAGGCGTTGGGCTTGCAACCTGTCACTAATACACTAGTAAACATCTTAGCCTACTTGTGCAAAATGTGGTTATAGAATTATCAACAACTCTTTTTAGATTTGTTGATATTTCTGTAGCTCTGCCTACCCCACTCTGGGAATTAAGGCGTGATGTTATGTATGTGTATGTATGTACTAGCTGAGTTAGTGAATAGTACCTAAATATTACTTACTTTAATCATTCATTCGTCATTATTATGTGGCTGAAGGTCTGCTTCGAATTCGGCACATAAATGGAGTGCTATCTCCTTACACCTCTGTACACCTTTGTCGAAACTCTTCCTCCGAAAGCTCGAAGGGGTTGGAAACATCTCTTACCGTCTTGCGCTGTAGTATCTTCTTTCTTTTTCGGCTTGCAGCGGGAGGCGACAAAGATACACTTGACATTCTACAAATAATGTTTACCAGTTATAATGTAATGTTAAACGCCTTTCTTGTAATTAACAAAGTTCTTTTAGATTAGTAAAACATTAAAATCTCAATACTTACGCATAAATTTAAGTATTTTTTCCATATTAAAGCCTTATCGTCACCTACAGGGCACTTGTATAAACTTATCGAATTAAGATGTCAAAAGTCGATCCAAAGTGGCGACCCATATTAACCAAAATCGATAAAATTGACGTTTGTCGTTATATCGTTGTCAAAAATGGATAATGCAATTTAACCGATGCCACCATATTAGCTTACGTCGACAATGATAATATGTCGATGATCTCGTGATAAAAACGTTTTATCGCGTGGATAAGTGTCACCATAATCGGCCGGCAGGCTTGGTATGTACAATTAATCAAATCTATTACACTAATAGCATTAAACAAATATTTGAATCTCGATTTATAACTTGGGTGAACCACTCAGTGAATGAACCACCTCAGTAAAAGAATTAAGTAAACAAACTTTTCCCCTTAAAAGTACTCAAAACCAAGAAATATAATTAAAAAACTATTAAGTATAAGTCATGTTTTTGTTTAGTGATAAGTTTTGGCTGAATTTACCATTGTTTTGTATAGAAGGAAAGAAAATAAATATACAACGTGTTACAAAATAATCCGTAAAAAATAAATTAAAGTAGTGTCAACCCTAGTATACTGTATACCTAAGATACTGAACTGACGTTATTTAATAAGGGTTGACACTACTTTTGTAATTTCTTTTTTACGGTTTATTTTGTAACACGTTGTATTTATTTGATATATAACTACAATAACACAACTAGACAAAAACGTTCGTTATGTTCTCATTTGAATTTATTATTCTTTGTAGAATTATACTCTGGTATGTGTAGGTACTGTGTTGCTCCTCGACACGTGATGTTAGTTTAATGGAAAATTACAATGGTTGTTGCAATAAATTCTCGAGTAGTTCGATATTATTGTATTATAGATCGCACATGACATTTAATACCGTAACCTTACGTAACCTTTTATTGGATAATCCACCGTACGCCGTGGATGAATAAATGGAACAATTATTATTGTATTGACATTTAATTATCTTTGTCTAATGAATGACATCAGAAAAGTCACCATTTATTAGATATTTAACTGTTGTTGTTTGAATTATTTGAATGTTATTTTTATTTTCTTTGGCTATTAGTACTCGTATTTATATTGACGATTTCAATTAAATTTGGTATTTTTAACATGCATTGCAATTATATTGATGATTGAATATACTAAACTAAACTAAACTTACGAAATAAATTAAAGTTATAAACTAAACAGACTCAACTTTTTAATGTATTTTTTAGGGTTCCGTACGTCCGAATGAAATAACGGAACCCTTATAGAATTACTCTTGTGTCTGTCCATCTGGCTCGATTAAGTTCAAATTTTGTATTCATGTGACCCAAACACGAACGTGTAACGTAAATTAATGAATTCAAATACACGGTATTAAATATTCGGTATTATGTCCTCAAGCGAGAACCTGGGGAATCGTGATCTATAATCTATAATCTTTTACGTTAACGTAACACGTAGATAAATTATGTTAAGCCTCACAGGAAGTATAGTCATAACTCCGAATTGCAATAAAACACCCGTCATAAATCCGTTGAAAACAGTCTAATATGATGCTTGAAATAAAATAAATTTAAATAGTATATACCTAAGTGCACTTACTATCACATCATTATGGCTAAAAGGCCAAGTACCTATCATCAATAGATGATCATTTTTTGAAACTTTAAAACAAACACAATTTATGTGTAAAATTAATGTTCTCCAAACAAGAAAGTAGTAATAAAGCGTAAGTAAAAAAAAACACTTAAAAGAAAATACGAGAACCTTTACGACACTTTAAAGAATGAACTTTATACCTACTTTAACTTAGAAATGTAAACAGTTGTTCACAAAAGACGTACGTATGTATGTACGATGTTTGTCATCACTTTTAGCCATTGGTATTTTGTGACTTTATAATACTGTAACTGAACACAGCAAGGCAACCATGTTCATTATACAAACTTTATTTATAATAAAACATATATCTAAGAAATGTACATACAATCAAGTTTAATAATAAAAGTTAGAATCCCGAATTATAATCTTACAGTTATCGTAATAGGGACACATCGTAAACAGCGACCCCTATGAGTTACTTTGTGAACTATCTGAAATAGCTAGTTACTTGAAATCAATACAATAGATCAGTCATCTAGGAAAGGATATGAGTGCCTCTCGAAGTTCGAGGTAGATGGCATTGTTTTACATATGAACAAGCCCAGGTAAAAAGTTGTTTGTACTCGTAACAGATCTGCTGCCCTTTTCAGAATATATTATAAATATATGCTGGATATTTATTATTAAAATAACTTTCTTTTTCTATCAGTTAGTGCACAGGCAATACTAGGGTAAAATGTTGCCCTTTTACTTGTTACCAAACGGATATTTCTGGGAAACACCTAGTTTCATTTGTATTAGCTTTATATTTCAAATTTAACACCATGGAATAGGATTCATAATACAGGGTTGAGAGTTGGGATATGTGACGTAATATCATACGATAGTTCAAGAACAACGAGCGATAGTTGCGTAGAAATTGCGGAGCACACTCTATACGGGGCGAGTAAGGGTCATAATTAGGTTGCTCTACACTTTTGGATAACACGAAATAGGGATTTGCACAAAAAACCGAGGTGATGTGGAAGAGATGGTAGTAAAAACGAAAGCAGTCGTCGCAGCAGCTCGGGGCGGACGGTCCTCCTTTGGTAATAGGGCTCTCTTTCTACAGGGAAAGTATTATTTATAATTAATAATTAATTTTAGACATTCTACACCTTGGTGAGTTACCCTTTTATTATAACTTTACTTTGAGAGTTTTTACTTGATTTTATTTGTGTTGTGTTATTTCTTTTGTGTATTTTTCAGATAAGTGTTTTGGGTTAGTTGTCATTTGTGTCTGGTACATTGTTTAAATTAGTTGGGATTAAAGAAAATTTTATTATGGGGCGGGAATTTCTTGTTGTGTTAAGCTATATTGAGAACTTGATTGTACCAGAGCGGTGATCAGACAGTCACTAGTAAGTCTGCCAAATCCGGGGCAGCCTATTTAAACAGTAGGGTTTAATCTATACTAATGGGTATTCGTGCGTATTGATATTATATCTTAAACTCATTCGTGTATGAATTTATTCCGCCACTGAATAGTGAAGGAAGCAGGTCAAAAGGTTGAATTGAATATATTAATCGTCATAACTAATGTATTTGGGGAATAAACTACATTATATTGTTATATGTAATTTAAGCTGAGAAGTCCCAGTTTATTACTTTTTGGTTTAACAATGATTTACTCAACCATTTAAGCTCAAGTAAGCTACTCAGAAAGTAAATATTTCTAGTCAGTAACAGACTGCCTGCATTAATAAGTTCAAAGTAATATTTATGAGTTGGACTGTCTTCCCTCAATTCTTCTTCTGAGGCTGGTGGTTTCTCGTACATACCGAGTTACGACTCGGCTGTCAATGTCTACGGACAACAGCTGGTCACTGTACGGTAAACTTATCATGCCGTTCCTAAGGGAATACAAGCATAGAAAAATGTGCATTATGTTGACCGAGGTCACTCCTTCTTGTGAATGTACTTATATACATCATATAATAGTAATATGACTGGAAAGCTTTACTATACCTAATAAAATAGAAATGGTCAATTGCGACTTAGTAAACTGGGTTCTCCTACTAAATAAAACATAATTTTCAGCCAGTGCGGCTTTAAGCAACGTGAACATATTAAGTCTATAATATTTACTGCAAATACAGTTTATTTATAGATAGGTTAAAGTGAGCTAATGATATGTGATTGTCTTTAGTCAGTAGGCATATAGCCAATTATAGTTCAACATTGAAGAACTTATAGGGTTGACAGATTTGTCTCAAATTATATTTAATGTTTTACATAGAGTGAATTCTATGTTTGCGTAAAGGGTTATGTCCCTGCCAGGTATTGCTCGAAGGTAATCCAATTATGGTCTATGAACAGTTGGAAACACAAACTCATTCCTACGGGAATATATTTCATCAGGTACTTACATTTTATAATTGAAATCTTGACTAGAGAGACTCACTATAATTTTAAGGAATTATCATTGAAATAAAGCTAAACCCTTCATAGGAATTGCAGTGAACTGCCATTTATTAAATCTTCATAAACTTGATACTAAAGAACTATTTATTTAGGTACAATATTACCTTCATCTTGACGGACTTTGTTTGACTTTGACTCAGTAATAAACTAGCTCCAAGAAATAAACTTAAATATGAAATACATACAATACCATTTGACTATTATTTTATATTAGACTCTTGCATTGAGTGTGGAGCTTTTGTGTATTCCTCTTGTCCCTTGAATACTGGTGACAGACTATTGTTGACTAAACTATGACTATCGATTGACAAAGACTGTAAAATCAAAAGTCTCAACTGGAAAGAAAAAAATAAAGCGCTGGAGGGATGTCCAGTCAGGTAGACGAGTCTCACAGTCTTGAGCGGGGAGTCGTGGGCTCTGACCGTAGGCGCAAACTAAATATGCCCTAAGCATACTTTCCAGCTCTAGTCAAACCCTAACTAATTTTTAAGACTGACTGACTTATATTATTATATTATATTAGTAATAAGACTCGGATTTTATTTAGTATGCTAAAAGTTCAAGGTTTTAATCATATAGCTATACCATTCTTATACTCACGAAAAGTTCTTAGGTTACTAATCATGACGGATTCACAACGTAGGTCCTTTACATTAGACGATCACTTGGCCAATAGATAAATAAATAGGTAGGATTAAAAAGGTATGTTAAATAGATAAGTTTAAATAGGTAGGTAAATAAGTAGGTTAAGAGTTAAGGTAATTAGGTAGGTTAAATTATAAATAAATAAATTTTAATAAATATTTAAATTATAAATTAAATTATAATAAATATAATAATTAAATAAATAAATAATTACATATAAAATATCAAAACAAAATATATAAATATAATAATTAAAGAGGGGGGGGGTTGTCACAATACCCATCGTACCAGGAGCAATTCCAGGGTACGGTGCGGTACAAGTCTACCACCGCTTCCCAAGAGGAGACCACGTAGCAAAGTTATTCGATGAGTCGTGCATGAAGGCAGATAAACGATAACGGTATCAGTTAGCGCGGGGCTAAGGGGGAACCTAAGCTCCGCCTCAGGTCATTATCGCTTTAAGATATTAATTCCTTTCAAATGCTTATTAGTTGGTCGCGTGATTGCAACCTTAGGCAGTACGATAAAATATCACGTGAATGTGACTCAGCCTTAGCAAGCTTATTTTGACTAAAGCCATTATACTTTCCTGTACTCGTTCTTATTGTGAGATGTGCCGGGCGCCGGGGGACGCACTTGCAACTTTCTTGCTTTATTTAACTTACATGTTGGTAGCATATTTTGCGTACTTGTGTTTAGGGAGGAAATCTTCTCTTAGGATTAGGGTAAGCCTTGGTATAAAAGCGTTTATCAAATTTATAATACTTACTTATGATTGCGACGTAGCATAAACCAGCTTAAAAAATACAAAAAGATATCCAAATTTAAAGCATACGAGGGGAAACTTATTATTAGATACAAGAATTGTAAATAATATTTGCTATAGTTATTTGAGTGTTGTTTGTTATCATTTACCTGACATTCCTAATCTTTCCAATATAGCTATGCTAATTCTCGAATTGCAGCCCTGGATTAAACGCAATCAGCCAAACGGAGTTTTATTGTCGGTAGGTTTGAACTACACATTCAAAACAGTGCGAAAACCTAGTCTTTTATACGACATTCTTTATTAATAGCCAACGCTTGCCCCACTTTCGGAATGGTAGCTCAAATGGACGCGAATAGAAAAACGCCTCACACGAACATACGGCTTCTCTTTATAGACCCACTAAACGTGATGACGTTAAAACGGAGTGGCTAGGACCTTTTTGGTCATTATTAGTACAGAAGATAGCAATTATTCGTCTTCATAAAAATTTAATTTTATCAATTATTTCCAGTAAAATGTAATATTATCACCGTGTAGCATGTTTATGCTTTATATTTCTTCGTTGATGGAGTCGCGGGCAACAGTTAGTTATTATTATGAAGGAAATAGCGCAGCATTCAAATAAGTTATACGATTGAATAGCCGGTATAACTTATACGTAGAACTTAAGAGTTCAGGCCTGGGACCTTATCCTACATCGGGGGGCACGATAGTGCCCCCGCCAAGTCGTTATTTTTACATCAATTATAATTTTGACAACGTTATGATAGCTTTTAATAACTTAAACGTTAGGGCGGACGAGTTAAAAACGATACGATGACAATACGAGTAAAACAATCTAGAATGAAGCCCCTCACAAGTTGCATCTGGTCATTGAGAAAGTAAATATTTTTTCTTCTTGTAAATTGTGTTCGCCTAAAGGAGAGCCATTTGTGTCATTATTTCTGGTTTTGTATATGAATAAATATCTCTTTCGGTTTCAACTTGAATTAATTTAAATTATACAAATCACTTTGTACTCCAGTTGGAAGGAAGAAACAGTCTTAAGCTACACGTATTTACTATTTCTATTTATAAATTTGATACTTCCAAATTGTTAATTTCCTATTTTAAAACGGTTTTTTTTCCTAGTGCGGATTCAATAACGAGTCTGTAGGTACCTATATTTGTTTGTAGGTATGTATATTATGTATCGTTCTATGTTTCTTAATACAGACTAAACGGATCGGCTGACTGCGACAAGCGAGGTGTTTTAGATTTGTTTTAACGTGTCGTGAGTGTCACTAGGTGTATATTTTTTCCTTGCATAATGGCAGATTTCATACATGTTTAACAACATAAAATATTGAGTCGTGACTTTAAAGCTTGATTCTTGATAGATTTGTCAATGCGATACTTAAACTTGAGTAAGTATCGTAACGATACGTTAACTTATTCATTAGGAAACCAAATTCAACTGGTGAGACAAAGTTTTAATTTTTTCGTATCTTCGAGGCACTCGTAGAATATCCTGGACCATGGTATATGCCTCCGACAAATAAGCAATACGATAATAGACTCTATGTTATACCGATAACATCACTACGTAGGTGCTACTATTTGTAACTGCACATGATTTTATAATGTAATTAATTAATACTAAAAAACTTTAATGTTTAGTTTCCGCTAATACCAAATTAATTTTATAACATATTTGTAAACTATGATGATGATGTCTCCCTGTTATCCTCATCAGGGACATAGGGTTCGCAGAAGGGTTTCCATGTTGATTCACGATTTTGCGCGGCAACTTCAAGTTCTTTCCAGTCAAGACCAGAAACTATAGTCTAGTTTAAAGTTGTTTTTTTAAAATATAATTATTTATTTTAAGTGGTTCCTCTGTAAAATGTAAACCGACTCACAGGGTCCCAAGATACAGGCCCAGACTACTTTGAGGTTCACAGGATATTGTACCTTATGTGTAAACCGATTATTTTCTATTAATAAATTTATTCTTATTCTTTATTCTTAAAAGGCTTCATCATATTATTTTTATGACAAGTATTTAGTACAAAATGTACAAACTCCAATAGTGCAGAACAAATTCTTATAGCTATTTTATTACCCAGCGTAATGTAGATTTAACGAAACTGCAATTTATAATAGCTTCATCATAATCAAACGCTAATAACTTTCCTCAGCGGTTTTAATTTGACTTCCAAACAGGATATCGATCATCGAAACAACAGCCGTACCGAAAAATACAACAATAACATTAGGGCTCATTTAGCATGTACGGGGAAACCGCCGGGCCGGAAGGAAAAACGGACAATATTAATGAGCGAATGTCAATGGGAACCCAGTGGAATTCAGGCCTCGCAGGATCTTAAATAATTTATACTTATTCCTCTTTTAAGTCCGAAATAATCCACTGATTTCAGAGCCCATAGCCAACGCACCTTGCGTTGGCTAACTAGTGATTCTATTCATTTGGTTTTTAAACCATCGCGTCCATGGTAGATCACGTGAATTTTTGTATTACGTGATCTACCAGTGACGCGATTGGTTTATAAAAACAAAACGAATCGAAACGCTAGTTAGCGTTTTAGGGTTCCGTAGTCAAATTAGGAAGCCTTATAGTTTCGCCATGTCCGTCTGTTCGTCCGTCCATCGGTCCGTCCGCACCCTAGCTATATACATATATTTTTTTAATGTACCTCCCCTACACCTAAATTGGGGATGTATTTTTTTTCTCGTCTACCCCATAGTGTGTGTGGGGTATCGTTGGATAAGTCTTTCAAAAATATTATAGGTTTGATGAAACAATGTTTTGATTAATGCATCCTTTTAGGAAATATTAAGCTTTGAAGCGCTAATTTTTGTTAGACGCAAGTGTCCCCCCACCTACAGCTAAAATACAAATACTTACTAAAAATCAAAAAAAAAACTTGAATGAAATCGCATATAACGAATTTAAAAGGAAAACTATCACGACTAAGTGAACATAACTGGTTCTTGAGATACAGGCGATTGAAGTATTTATGGCGGCGGTGTTTATGTATCTAAGGCGGCACCAAATGACTTTAAATGGAAAATAAGTTATTACTTGTTGATTTTTATGTTTGTAGTACTTAATGGCTTCAGAATCCTACACTGAGCAAGGTCCCACATGCTCTTGCCCGGTTTTTTATTTTATACTCTGATAAAATTTCAAGTGTCTACCTATTACAGTTCAAAAAGCTCAGCGATTGGTAAGTTCGCGCAAGAAACAACGCAAAATTCACGGTAAAGCGGTAAAATAAATACCAATTGCGATTCGAGCACAGATGATTAATTTAGGTACTTATAAACATGTCTGAACTATCCGCTGCTTGGTGTCAAAATCTTGTTGCAGACGGGATATATTAATTCGTAACTGTTGAGTCAAATTAGGAAGGAATCCTTATCCTTAACTTTCGCCATGTCCGTGTCCACAAAGCTGTAATATGACATTGAAATTACGCCGACAAATTTAATGTGCAAAATAAAACGGCGTTGGGACCCTACACCGAGCATGGTCTGTCATGCTCTTGCCTGGATTTTTGAATTGGTTCGGTTTGGACCGGGTGCTGTTTGCCTGGCTCGCGCAATCAGTCCCGAAACCAGTCGGTTGCTTTTGTCAATTATTTAGCAGCGAACGACTCGAAACACTATACAGCATACAAACAACTGCTCCGAGTATCTTTACACTCAAGCTTGCCAATCCGTGTACCTTTTAGCTGCCGCACTACGTTCGCAGGTCCCCGCTATTTCTATACCTATCCTTTTAAAAAACTTACGTAAAACACCTCACCAAAGGTCACTGTAATCTGATGAAGTGATGATTGACATAGAAATGTGTACGGAAGCAAACCATTCTTTTCATTTATTAGGAAACAAAACAATTGAATAGCTTTTATTTACTTGACCGTAACGGCGGGCGAGTTAAAAACAATACGTTAACATATCCGTTAACATATACGTTAGCCTAGTTGGGAGTGACCCTGCCTTCGAAGCTAGGGGTCCTGGGTTCAAATCCCGGTAAGGGCAGATATTTGTGTGATGAGCACGAGTATTTGTTCCTGAGTCTTGGATGTTTTCTATGTATTTAAGTATATATTTCTCTATATAAGTAAGTTTATCGTTGTCTAGTACCCATAGTACAAGCCTAGAGCTTAGTTTGGGACTAGGTCAATTTGTGTGACATTGTCCCGTGATATTATTATTATTATTATTATTATTATATCAAAAGCAATTAGATTATACCGAGTAGAATTGAGCCCCTGATGGACATTTAATCCAAAAGTGAAGCCAAATTGTATAACTACGTAACTGACAGTCCGAATCCAGCATATTTAAATCGTTTACAGATCATGTAGATGTTGAAGGTATATGAGGGGCTAAATATGTAGACTCCACGAATATTCCTTGGTTTCTTTGTGATCGGTCATTAAATTACCCCTCTGAGTACCAGAACAGGGTAGCCATTAAAAGCAGGTGCGGTTCTCCGTAAAAATCTAGGTAATATAACTTATATGCACACAAGCTTTTAACTATTGACCACAGGAGAGACAACTTTTGTTTTTAAGAGTGTGTATGACCCAAATATCTGCCCTTACGCAGTCATTACTTGGCCATAAGGCCACAACAGCACACTACTAATAAACGGTAAAACATGATTTGATTAAGTGGAGCGACTACGAGTAATTGGCCAGTTTTACCACTTTATGTTTGAAGGGGTAAAACTGGCAGATTATTCGTAGTTAATTAGACTTTTAGATTTTAATATTTCCTAAACGGTCCCCTTAAAATGTGGGATATGACGCTGAGGTAACAAATATAAAACATACACCCGAGTTGAGAACCTCCTATTTTTAAAGTCTTCAGTAAATCCCTATAAATTAAGGGTAGATACCTTGCAAGGTCGGGTATACGATATTTTGGAACCGGTTCTACAGGTACTGCCATAAGATGCTATGTTGCTTCGTCAAGATAACATAATTGTAATCACACACACACACACACACACACACACACACACACACACACACACACACACACACACACACACACACACACACACACACACACACACACATACACACACATACATTAACACAGATACGTTCATGCACCTACAAAAACCCGTCTTAATTGAATTATGTATAATCGAACTGTGAACCGTCTCACCGGGTCCCGAGATACAGGCTCTGCCTAGTTTGGGTCCCACCGAAAACTCAATCTTGTAAAAAAAATAGACAAATAAATGTTATTATTGTTGTTATTGTTATTATTGTAATGTTATCATGGTTGCTTGAACAGTCTGGGGTGTCATTTTCTTACATACGTCTGTTTGTGTATGAAAACCTTAACTTTAAAGGTAAGCCCGTAATCAGAAACTGTTTTCAAGAATAACAAAATCTGCAGCAACTTTTTAAATAAAAAAAAAATAAAAAATCTACCAATCTGATTTTGGAGTCGGAAGTTGGCGACAGGATGACCGCTATACTTAACGTAGACCCACCGTTTTGGGACTCAATAGTTTGGTTATTTGGTTCGTCTGTAAAATAAGAGTCAAGTGTCCATCTTTGGACCTTGTCCATTACTGGTGCGATCACCCTATAATGAGATTGCAAAAAGTGCAGTCCACAAAAGCTTGTCCCGAAGTAATTTTTTTGACGCAAACCTATCACTTACTTATTGCAGTTCAGGCAAATGAAACGTTGGGGAATAAAAACCAGGAATAAATTTGCCTAGTCAGGTACACAAGAGGGGTCCCGATTCGCAATACGTGTTTATTTTATGGATCCAATCGCTCGGGACAGTAATCTAATTAATCCCAAACCAAACTGATTCGCTTTTGCAGCGTTGGCTTAGCGATGCCGAATAAAAGGAATAATACTCTGTGGAATCGAGTGCACATTTATCTAGTAATTGGTCTTAATAGGAATTGTTAAATAAAGATCCTGCATATACAAGCCTTATAGTACGAAATTAATTACTTACCAAAGTGGTTGTACAATTTTAAACAAGTAATATATTTTAATTATACTTTCTTAAATATGTTCCATACACGAACAACCCTTATGCCAGAGTTAGTTAAATAATTGGTTTTTACTACTAACACGGAAGTTTGTTATATGATACAGTTTGAAGCAGTAATGAATACTAGAAAACACACAAAAACTAAAAATAACCAAAATTTGTTCCTGTCATTAATACACTCGTAAAAACATCTTGGCCTGATTGTGCAAAATGTGGTCACAGTAATTATAAACAAGTCTTCTTAGAGTTGTTGCTATTGCTGTAGCTCTGCCTACCCCACTCTGAGAATGATGGCGTGATGTTATGTTATGTTTTATATTGTATCGCAAACTTTCAAGATAATGTTCCACAAAACTGTCCCCCGGCTACAATACACACGACATGTTGGCCTAGTTGGGAGTGATCCTGCCTCTGAAACCAGCGGTCCTGGGTTCAAATCCCGGTAAGAGCAGATGTTTGTGTGATGAGCGCGAATATTTGTTCCTGAGTCTTTATATGTATTTAAGTATGTATTTCTCTATATAAGTATGTTTATTGTTGTCTAGTAGGTACCCATAGAGCTTAGTTTGGGACTAGGTCAATTTGTGTGAGATTATCTCCTGATATTTATTTTAAGACATGGCAAGCGTGTTTTTAAATTATTTGTTATTTATTTCATTCCTTTTAGTGATAATGATTATTACACGATGATTAAAAAATAAGACATGCTAATTCGATTTTATAAAATCGAATATCTAATACAAAAAAAAAAAATCTATAAATATCTAATACAAATATGAATAATGAGTGCTACCGCCATCTACTATCGGCTACCGGAACTATGCAACATAAAGTTTATATGAAAGTTATATTGTATATTTTTGGAGCCTACTCTTAAATTTCTAGACGATGATTGAAAAAACCTGCAGTTACTTTTTTTGGTAATTTTACGATTCCATTGTTACCCCATCCATACGCCTAGGGTTGGTTCAGGAATTAAGAAGTTACCGTGGAATAAAGAAATTCACAAAGGTACATACATGAATCCTGAAAACATTACACGCCGTTTTTGGGCACTTGTGTAAAAACAGATTTCCAACCGTTTAGGGCTGAACTAGAAACTGCTAAGATTTTATTTGGACTCAAACATTGTTTAAAAAAAGCAGCACAAATACCCTTTCCGCACTAAAATTTATAAATAACATACGTGGCGACAGCTGTTGAATCAAATACTTAATTTACCGTATGATATTAAAAGTAAATTTTCGCTCATTTACTTTTAAACGAACTGTACTTACCTTAAAAGGCAAGCCTCTACGCCTGCGCCTCACGATCAAATATAACGTTTGACTAATGATAGCGTCATGGCGTCTTTACAAGAATAACGGGGCGTCCGTCATCGTTACCGAATCACCTACGTAACTATCGGTGGCAAGCGTAACCGTCGATTAACGGGTTTCACTATACAGCTCGGGTTTCACGGGTATTCAACTATACGGACATTTATTTCAGCGATTTATCTGTAATAAAACAAGCACTATAATACTGGTGCTGATAACGAAGAAAGTAGTGGTGATGATAGCAGTGGTTATTATTGTCATTATGGCAAGGTGATAATGATTTACTGACATTTAGTATTATTTTAGCCTCAACACGCATTGCAGTTAGTCTTACAGATGGGCCCTTTCCATACACTTCGATCGACGATGATCTACTTTAATTCTATTACCCTAATTATAAATATTATGTCCACAGACCGTGCTCTGAAGTAACTATCTTTCCTGGACGATCGACTCGATGTAGACCCAGGTCGTCAGACTGGGGCAGCGGTCCCAGCACGCGTGAATACTGTGGCGTGGACGTGTCGTAAGCCACAGTATCCTCGGTCAGCTCACAGCCGCTTGTGAAGGTCTATACAACCTTCGTGCTTCTGGCACGCCTGCTAAAGATAAGTTTATCCCATTTCCTACTTCACTAATTGTAGGTGTTTATTGAGTGGTCAAGAACTTAAAAATAAGTTTATTACTTACAAATCTAAAGAGAATACTAAATAACCTGGGTAGTTCTACCAGCGTTTCAACCGCTTTGACTTCGGTGTCGCATTTTTAACCATTTCCCTGTACGAGTAGGATAACCATTTTCGGTTATTTTCTAGGAGTCCAGGCATTCTTCAAAATAACCGAAAATGGTTATCCTACTAAATCAGAAGTAACAGAAATAATAAGCAGTAAGCGACCAAAAGAATATAGAACTTAAAGAACTATATCCGAAAGAAAACTGACATACAATTTTAATGAATTTATTAACTTAGTCCAATTGTAAAGACAGAGAGAGATTACTCTGATTAGCACTACGGTTATGCACTATAAGAGACATGTAGTCTGACATTTAGGTAATCAAAATTATGATTTATTAGTCTTACCGGAAAACTTCAAGGAAAACCCCTGGTAATCTCGACGCTAAGACATTCCGTCCTCTCCACGTGTGAGAAACAATCACTGACAATTCACCATTTGGTCAGAGAATTGCACATTAAATGCAACAAATGCCTCCATTAAAATAGATGGTATTTATGTTTACTTTCAAGTTTCTATTACTGTAATATGCCTGAAAATATGTGCTATATCTCCACAGCGGGTGCTTGGTCACAATATCGAGGATGACTCCTTTGCTGTCATTCATCTTGATAAAAGCTAGTCAAAAGAAGGATGCAGTAAAATGCATATAATGTAACTAGACCAAATTAGTCTGGGTAGTTAGGTACTTAGCTAATTAATAAATTACCATAATAAAATCACTATTGACTCGAATGTGTTTGTTAAATGTTTGTTTGTATAATTACTAGCAAAATAAATCTTGGATTTCTTTTATTGATTAAATAAAAGTATATTTTATTTCCTCAATTGATTTATGTTATACATTCCGGATATTTAGTATTACCCTAATCCCAAAGGTAATTTTCCTAAGGCGGCGACACCAACAAAACTATGGTGCTAACGTTTGACAGTCACAAGTAAAGAATGGTAATGCCAATATCACCTAAATATTTCCCCAGTCTTAAGGTTCCGTTTCACGCAAGAAATGCTACGTGACAAGGGAGAACACGAAACTAGAGAAAATGTCATTTTTCGGGTTCAATATTTCTGAAACGGTCTCTAGTTACCACGCATGGTCGGTATTTTGTACTCGTGAAAATAAACAGTTGTGCACGATAGTCTAGTTCCGGGAAAATGATAATGCATTTACGGCCAGAGCCGTGACAGGTGATCCGTTAATTATGCGGTAATGACCACAACCATACGAGCCTTGTTACGCGGGCTAAGTACAATCTGCTTTTCTCCACGGTTAAATTCTGTTGAAATGTTTAAAGTTAGGTTGACTTTAAGCGGAAGTTGGTTAACTATTTAATAATGCTTTAGTAACAGACTAAGCGTCAGAAATAAATATTTGTATGAACAATTTGAGCTATATACAACTTTACAGTAGAGGAGCCCTTTAAGGTTAAATACATTGTGTTTATTGTTAGGGACACTGCTGTAGGCTCTCTTAGTAATTATATTTTGCACAAAATGTTAAGAAATAACCACTCATTTCAATATTAACTCGTTAGATCGACAATGCATCATAATTAGTTAGTTATTTTAAATGTACAGTTTTTCTGTAATATTTATTTCGGTACGGTGTACAATAGTGTTTTGTACTGTATTCTAGCTTACACTTTAATTAATATAACTTTAATATTTTCAGTAATTTTAGGGTTTTACCTTACATTGACTCTCAGCTTAGTTACTTTTTATTTTACTTCAGTAGTGAAAACAAATTATACGATACGTAAGAAGGATCATAATGGTTAAACTGAATAGGTAAGTAAATATCTTTAGCATTCTGAGTATGACGTTAAAGTCTGTGTTATCTGAGGATAGTGAAACCACTGAGTCAAAAGTTTAAAATTAAACCGTCTTTCGACTACCCCACGTATCCTTATATTATTGGGTAATTATTTACTCGTCGTACGAAAAAATATTTTTTATGCAACTTCATAATTTGAACTGGGCAATAATCTAATACCTTCAGTGATGACCATTTTTGACATGTTTAATTTTCACACAGTTTGTCTATGTTATCCTGTGAATATAAGTGAAAAGGAATTACTTAACCTGAATCATCCAAAATGCTTTTCTAACATCAAGTGAGTCGGCAGCTCCTAAATTGTTCGGTTCCTAAATTATTTCATTTGATCCAAGATTCTGATAGTAATCCTTACTCGCCCTCATTACGCTTCCTACGCAGCGTAATTAAGGTTGATTTAAACAGAGTGACTTTAAATGGAGCATTTTCATGATAAATCATTTATTATTAAGGAAATAGGACAACCAAGGCGTTATTTCATTGTACGTTAATTCAATATCAAGATGATAATAGAAATAGCCTGAGGTATGATTAAAAACAGCGTAATCCAAATAAGTAGGTATACTCATTAAAAAATCAGGCTCAGGCTTTAGACATTCCTAAATTAGTTCACGCATTAACAAATATGAAGGCATTATTACCATTAATTATACCTCCAATTAATGTTATACGAATATATTGCACATTATTGGTTTTTAGCGTTCTGTACCTTTAAACGGTTCAAGCGGAGCCGTATTGCTATCAGTTACGTATTCGACTGTCTGTCCGTCGCCTATAACACAGGTTTTACAGCCAAACGGTTGAAACTTCAGTCTTCAAATTTTTATAGTATCAGCATCTCGTTGACCCGAAGCCGCACAACATGTCAAAAAATGATTTAAATGTTTTTAAGGCTATGGGGGCCCAAAACAGCTATAGGGGGCGCAAATTGCTCTTTGAGTAGATAAAAACTGTAATTTTTGTTGTAGAGCATATTATTGGAAAAGAAAGCCACTAAAGTCATCTTTTTTTACAATTTTTTGTTCCGAATATTTCTTTAACTTCCCATTGACCATTATATTTTACAAACAAAGAGAAATATATTGATAAATCAGATTTTGGTAAGGAACCCTAAATGCACGAAGTCCGACACACACTTGGCCGGTTTTTTTAGCTCCCTTATCTCAATATGGAATACTCGATGCGGAAGTCCGATGCGCATTTTGTTATCTCTAGTTAGGTACGATCACAAGCGTAATTTAAAAACCCATTTAAAAAAAACTGCTTGAAGTTGTCCTGAACTGCTGTAGATTCTACAGCAATAAGGTTGAGTTTTCTCTACAGTGAAATTATCAGATTGACTTTGGGCCTAGAGTGAGTTTTTATTTTAGTTTATTTTAGTATTATTAATGAGGTTTTTGTAAAATTCATATTAAAAGGAATGGAAATTATTATACATAATTATAATAAAGAAAATCTGGTCAAATGTTGACCAGATTATTTTTTTATTTTTTTATTGTTTTGCAGCCATAATTATCATCATCATCAAAATTTGCAGCATTTGCTAATTCGACTGCAGGACATAAGCCTCCTTCAATGCACTCGAATTCCCTCGATCTTGGGCAGTCCACCTGTACATCAGACCAGTTACTTTGGCAATGTTGTCGCTCTAACAGGTTGCCTGTCAGCCATGGTCTCCACTCTAGCAGCTTCCTGCCCATTCAAGACTTGACTTTCGAGCTCGTATCTTTCACCACATAGTAGCGTCCTGATATTATTCGTAGTCAAAAGGATCGTCGTGTTATTGTTATGGCAGCTGGCGTTGCTGGGGGCTGGGGGCCGTCTTTTTATATTTTTCACTATTATGCATGAGGGCTAAAAGCCTTAAACCGCCACATATTTAAGTGTCCGTTCACACAGACCGGCTCGGAGAGCATCGGCCCGCGCTCTTCTTTTCACTCAGACCGGAGCCGGTCGGCTGCGCGAGCGCAGAAAGAGCGCGGAAGAGCACGTCAAGCAGCCGATCGGCAGCTCTTATTATTTCCCACGAAGCGCGTTCAAGCATTCTTAATGATAATAGAGGTGCACATGCAAAAATAAACGTTATTACAATGACTTTTAAGTCTGTTGTAAGTTTTAACTCTGTTTCCAAAGTGATAAAAATCTGCTCTCCTCTCCAAGCCGGTCTGTGTGAACGGACCCTAAACCCTTGTAGCTTGTGGAATTCGCCCTGGTAGGTCGAATCGGACCAAGGTGGTCGGATTACTTAATCGCCGATTACACAGCCACACAAGTTAACCTGAACAGGACCATAGTTATGAACAACCTGACACCCTATGATAACTTTTAGAAAAGCTACTGAAACACTTATCTTTTCTTTGATATACTCTTTATGACACATCGTTAACCATTTTCTCTTATCATCATTTTATCCTTGGATAATATGTGTATACCATATCTGTATGTGTATGTGGCATATTTGCAGC
This sequence comes from Acleris holmiana, assembly GCA_949316455.1. Taxonomy (NCBI): domain Eukaryota; kingdom Metazoa; phylum Arthropoda; class Insecta; order Lepidoptera; family Tortricidae; genus Acleris; species Acleris holmiana. The sequence continues at coordinate 8,870,672 of OX438765.1, read as the reverse complement.
AGAGGGGAACTCTTTCGATTGAATTACCAATTTTGTAATTAGTTTTATTTAAATTTCAAAACATTTAACTTAACTTCATTAATTTTCTAGAAAAAACATCAAAGCGTTTAAACTAGTTTGTAAAATAGTTGCAACAAAAAAGATTAGCATGAAAATAAATAGAATTAAAAATAGTTATTGGTGAAACTTGTTTATTTTGAATCTTTCATAAACTGATGTTAATTTCAACGTGTACGCTAATTATAAATATCAGGGTACAAGGCACTCACTTATCACACTAATATTATTTGTTTATGTTCACGTATTTGTTCTTCACGCTGAAACGGCTGGACCAATTTTGATAAAGTTTTGTATAGAGGTAGCTGACACCCTGGATTTACATATAGGCAGGGATCGTTACCGGTATTCTGAGTACCGGTTTTAAATGAGGTATAACCGGTTATAATGGCATTTCACTATTTTTACCGCTAAAGCTCTGATTAGCGGTATAATCAATACCGGTATTCGAGTACATGATCGGTTTAGGCAACTGACAACAATACCTCTATTTGATACTTTACCCATAAAAAGCATTACCGGTAATACCTGTCAGTGTCATATATTTGTTTATTTGTTTTCGTAAAAGTTTTTAAATCTATTATGTAAATCAAAATACACACAATCAATTTACTTATCCAGGTTCTAGTAGACACTAGTTAACCAGCCATGCACAATAATGTCATCGCGTGACGTACCCTGTTACACTTGGTATGCTTTAGTAATAATGTCAAATTGACGTCTTTTTTATCAGGTGCATTGAATAGCGGTATTGAATACCGGTATTTAATATTGTAAATAGTGTATACATAGCGATAAAAACAAAAGCGGAATGACAACAATACCTCTAATTCGAATATAGGTATTATTTTTTTAGCGGTAATAATTTGACAATTTAAATACAGGTATTCAATAAAACCGGTTTTGCAATCCCTGCATATAGGCTACTTTTTATTCCAAAAAAAATACGTGTGGCACTCGGGGACTGCCGCGGTAAAGCTATTTGCATAGCATTTTTTATCAACTTATGCAATTATAATTTCGTACAGTCGAACCATATACATCTAACTAGTCGCGGGCTCGAACTCACTCGTGGACGCGGCCAAAAAGCACGCTGTCTCACCTAGTATTGTGTCTCAAAGAGATAGAATCAGTTATGAGCAGTTAGCAGCTAGTCTACACACATACGTCTAGTCGCACGCACACAAACACCGTGCCGAAGTCTGACGAACTGAAACGACGTTAGACGATGCACGGCTTTCAACGCCGCACCGCTGTGCCAGTCGGAGTGGGGGTGTTAGGTTTATTTTCGTTACGGAATTTCTTGATTCGGTCGCCGCGCTCAAAGCCCGCGATAAAAGCTATGCAATAGCTTAAAAATGTAGTGTTCCTATGGGATGAACAAGAAATTCTAATACATTTCTGCTCTTTTACGTTTAATCTGGTATTTGGTAGACTGCTTTTTTGTTGTTGTTGTTTTTGCAATAAACATGCTTTTTCGCCCCCCCGCATTGTTTGCATTTTGAACACGCGAGATTGATAACTTTAGTTTTCTAAAAATTCTGATAGATGGCGCTGCTCAGTCTTAAAACGTATGCGTGAATTGAAACGTATGCGTTTCAATTCACTAGTCGGTGATAGATTCGACCTTGATTCTGAATCACGCTATGGTTTCGTTCATTTTTAGTGGCGTCATATAATTATAAAAATTAAAAACAGATTATTAAATCTGGGATGGATTAAGATGGACATTAACCTTAGTATGTCCAATATTAAAAAACAGTGCCAGGCGCACTTGCCATTTCCTCTGAAGGTGGCTTTATCCATTACAATAAATAAAAGTTAGGGGCAAACCCTTTAAGTAGCCGGCATCCACATGGACACCCCCTGCTTCTCCCACGCGCAGCGCTACGGGCTACGTGTGTCGATAGCCAGAAATATTTTTATTTACGCAGAAAATAATAAGTTCCGTAATATTGTTTACCGGGATGTACTGCAGTAAAAAGATTTCTGTCTCTACGACCCGAGACAAAAATCTATTAAATAAGTCAGCTATTTAGGCCAGCTCTCCCGTTTATACTCCTCGATAAGTTTAATTTTCGTAAATTGCCAAGCTTTCCGATGCACAAATTTATAATTATTGGCTCTAAAAACGTTTTTTTTTTTTTTTTTTATGTTTTGGAGAAGGCACACGAGCACTTAGGCCGCCTGATGGTAAGTGAAATCTGAGACCCATAGACATTTGAATTCTCAAGATTATAATCCTAAGACCTCAAATGCGCTGCCAACCCTGAGGACTAAGATGGAATGCCTCTATGCTAGTAATTTCACCGGTTGTCTTATCCCCGCACCGGAACACAATAATGCGAACATTGTTGCTTGGCGGATGGTTAATGGATAAGATGGTGGTAGCGATCCGGACGGACCCTGCACAGGGTCCTACCACCACTAAAATATACGTTTTAGTGTATCTGATAAATTGAGGGTAACACCGCGCGGCGCAACTAGTATTATTACCTATATCCGTAGCGCAGACGTCCTCATTAGTATTACTCACAGTGTTAAAAAGGTGATGACAACATTTCAAACCACTTTAATTACGACGTAGATGCTTCAAGCGCTTTTTATCACTGGTGAATTTTTCCTCATAAGATCAGAAACATCCACTTAACGCCACATCTAGTACCAAGTTTTATGGACATCAGGCTTATTTGGTACATTATGAGTACCTATTTAATTCGGGTTTCTATCATATAATCGAAACACCTTTCATCGAAGGTATCATTTCATCGAAATACATTTCATCTAACCTCATGTAACCCACGTAATTAATGTTTAATATACATTATGCAGCAGAAAATAGCGTTCGCTGAAATGATACATTCGATAAAGTGATGAGTTACTATTTAAACCACTAACCTGGTACTGAAAATGGAGTCAGTGATAGTTATCTTATTTGCCATTGCCTAGTTCTATACAACGACGTTATTTTCTTGCCGCAGGAGTAACGTGCACTAAAAAACTAGAACTTAAATGCGGTAACTTTTCGTAGAAACCTGTTATTTTCCGTCGATATAAAACATTGATGATCTGATACGTGATCATGGACCTGATTGATTCCAGCGAGGGGCACTCCGACGCCGACGAATAGGTCTCGGCACTTGTAATGGCAACGATTTTTCCAAAGTCTCACGCGAAAGATTTACACAAACTTTTGTCTGCAAAGTTGTCGATTAACTTTCATGGCTCTCCTTCCATTTTCATGAACTTTACAATCTGTAGTTGTGATGCATGGAAAATATGGAAAAAGTTCCTAATAACCAGATATTATTAACGCTTTATTTTGTTTAGGGTTGGGATTTTAAGGTCAAAGCCGTAACATTATTACTGGCTATTTCATTGAATTGAACTTTCCACGCAACTTGTAAATAAATTTGAGTATCTCATATCTCTGCTCCTATTTTTCATTGTTGACCCCCGACGCAAAAAAAGGGTGTTATGTGTCATCGATAAGCCCTTTATGATTTGTACGTATTTTACGATACTCTCCAGTACGTACAGCAACTAAGATTACTTATATTAATATATTACTGCATATTTAATATAGAATAGAATTAGCGTAAGTTGCTGGACGGTCGCGTTCGCGCGCTTTATTTCAATTCCATACATTTTGTCAGTTTTGTATAATCGTTTACGTTAGCATTATGCATCTGGTCTAGTGCCACAGGGCATCCTGGATTAACTTTTTCCCTGTTGCATTTGTTTTGTTTTTTATTACCGTCAAGTATGTTACGTTTGTATTTCATGACGTTGTTTATCTTAAAACGTTGACAATACGATAACAATAGGTGTAAAGACAATGTAGAATATATTTTAAACCGCAAGTTGAAAAATAAAACTGTATCCTATTGCTATGCAGTAAGAACTATACTAATATCGATAATTATATACAACAAGTTCCTAAAACGATGTAGATATTCGTCTTGACGGTACCGGGTCCTAGTATTTATTCTGTACTGGACCAGCTCATCACGTTTACTTTGCAGAAATTACTAAGAGTACTTTTAATATTTCTAAAATTCTCGAATTAAAGAATACCAAATGTGTGACGGGTCACCTTATAGTGTCACCTTAATTATTATCTGATGATTTTTATGCATTTGAGCTTCATAATATACCCATCGCTTATAGAAACTCTTAAAAATGTACCAACGAACTACCTACCTATGTAAAAATTGTAGTTTTATGCCATCAAATTCTAATACAGTAAAATAATGATTTTTATTATTAAAAGCAACAAGCGGCGGGTTCTAATTGGCCTGTGTACAAAGTATTACGCGAACGGTCCCGTGACACGAACATATCCACGTTGAATATTTAATTACACGTTAACGGTCGCAACGCACCCGTTAAATAATTACGCTACACTGGGTACACACATTTTAGCTCTTTTATTTACTTAATATACAGATAAAATTAATACCTAAAATAACGTAAAATACGTTTATTTTGTATAACATTCCTAACTGACCTTATAATAAATTTAGTGCAAGTCGGAGTCACGTATTGAGGGTAAGTGCTGCATTTATGCTACACTAACAAAAAATCGGGCAGGAGCATATCGGACCATGCGCAGTATAGGGTTCCGAAAACGTTATTACGAACAGAAAAACCTATCTTAATATAAAAGAAATATATATTATATTTCTTTAAAGTTAATCTGTACTGTCTAAGATGATTATTAGTAGTAGGTACTTTAACCGCCTGCAACTCGGAAACAAAAAAGTTTACTTAGACTTGACAGTTTTCCTTTTAAATTCGTTATAATTATATGCTTGAAGATATTTTTCAAATTTTTATTAGAAAAAAAAAAACGTGTGTTTTGACTGTAGGGGACACGAACTGTAGCGAAAATGACACTTTACGAGTTCAATGTTTTCGGGGATCGTTAAGGAATTACGATCTCTGAAAACATACTTTGAAGAGTTATCCAATGATACCACTCGATCTTATAAAGCTAAAAGAAGCTTACAAGCTTAGTTGCTTTACAAGGTACCCTAAAAATAGTTTTATACATAAAACTTAGTTAATTGGTGTCAAAACGTAAAGAACCAAAACCAATGTTGTTCCAAATATAAACTTGGCATCCCTGAACTACCCAAACAGGAACATGGTTCTAATTAGAGTGCCAAATCGGATCTTCGTCCTCGTCTTCTCATAGTGGCTTTAGGCTTGCTTGATCAAGCACCGTGTCAAGTGCAGGGTTTGCACACAATGCTGGGTTTCTGTTACTCATCCGATTTGTGAGCTACACTATGAGGGTCAAACTAAAAGTTCATAGAAAATCAAAAACTGAGTAAACTAGCAGGTTATTAGTTTTATTATATCTTTTCAAAATAGTGTCTATTCAAGTCAATACATCGCTGCATCCCATGGAACCACTGAGAAAAGCACTTTGCACTCTCGTCCTTAGGGGTCTCTTCGACGGCCTTTTGAATCGCAGCCACAGCTTGCTCGGCGTCCACAAAACGTTTTCCTCGAAGTTTTTCTTTTATTTTCGGGAATAAATAAAAAATGCGAGGTCAGGGCTATACGGCGGGTGAGCCAGTAATTCCACGTCTGACATCGCCAAATAGTCGATCGTTCGCCTGGCGTTGCTGCGAGGTCGTCTCTCCCGAACTTTTTCTAAGATAAGTGGCGAACAATTGTTAGAGTGTATCACTTTGCAGTAACTGTTTTTCGATCCTCTAAAACAATTGTCGCGTAATGACCTGTCCTTCCGAAGAACGAGTCCACTATCTATTTTCCCACGCTTCGACCTCTCTACACTTTGTTTGGCAACTCCTCGGAGGGAGACACCCACTGAGCAGATTGTCTTTCGGTTTCGGGATCATACCAGTAAATCCAGCTTTCGTCACCCGTGAGTATGTTGAACACAGCATTTGAGTCACCTGCGTTAAATCTTTCAATGATTTCACGGCACCAATCAACACGATAGAGTTTTTGGGCCTCGCTCAAATTATGAGGTATCCACCGGGCACAAAACTTCCTGACCGCTAAATGTTCACGTAGGATTTTGTGCACTTGACTCATACCGATGCCCTAAGCTTCTCCAAATCTGCTGATAGGTCAGTCTTTTATCAGTCTCTATCATACGCCGCATAACACTGATGTTATCTTCAGTCGTCGCCGTAGAAGGCCGTCCCTTACGAAGATCATCGGTGAGATTAGTGCGACCACGTTTAAACTCATTAAACCAGTTGTAAACAGTGGCACGAGATGGGGCTCATCGGAAAAGGCCAATCGTAGTGTATCATAACTTTCTTGTTAACTTAAATGGTATCAAAAGTCATAAAAAATCATTGCACAAAAATTTTCTCGCGTAAAATTCATGCTTACGTGACACAGACAATTTTAAATTTGCCGCCAAATAAAAAACCAATGACAAATGAATAAAATGTATAGTCAATAATATTGGCAAAGAGTTCCATTTTCAAAATTTAAACTTATTTTTTTATTATTTTGTTTACAAGTGGCCTGTTCTAAAAACTTTCAGTGACACCCTCGTAAGAGTGCACTGTACGCACAGTTTTAAACTTGCTTCGTATTGGCTGCCTCGAATGTACTTGACGTAGTTGTCCTAAACATAAGCCTTCACTGCCAACATAAAGCGAGTAATCCTGCGAGACAGCTTTTTAAAGGCAAGAAAACAAAGTCTCTTAAATTCCGAATATATTCAGTGTACAACACAAAAACCAGTATTTCATGTTACATTGTAGATGTAACATAAAATGAAATAGGTACGTACATTAAATTCCACTCCGCACTCCCGATCCAGGTAAGGAAAATTACAAGTTTTTATGAAATGTCTCCTTAATAAACAATAACTAATGTCTTGTAGGGTATTTTTTCTTTTTCTTTTTTTCCCTAGCGCACGTTGATGAATAATAATATACTAGGTAAAAGACGGACCACTAAGAAAGGTTGTTTTAGATCATTGTCCTGAACTGAACACAAGTTACGGTCTCTGTTTACAGAAAAGAGCGATAAAGGTCCTGTAACGTGTGGTTTCTAAAAGATAATGACACCAAGCAACAGCCGGTTTTTATAGGTTTCTTATGTTTCATCCAGATAGATAATTCAGACGTAGGAGCATAGTCCCGAGTCCAACTCGTATTTGACTGGTTTTTTTTTGTAACTAATTTCACAGCCGTGCTGATTTTAGACACAACAGTTGTTTTTATTTAAGCTTTATAATATTGCTTACAGTTTTTTACAGAATGAGCTTCTTATTGCATTAAGCTTTTATAAATGAAAATAAATCAAAATTATCCTAAAACAATAGCGAACAGGCATTAGGCATAGGCAATCCCTGTATAGTTTTATTTTCGAAATTATGGTCAGAAACAGCTGTGTTAGTTTACGCTAAACCGACAATTTGACCCTGTATTCGATGGTAATAATTAAGTTTGAAGCGCGAAAGTTAAAGCACCTAACATATCTCGTGCAGGCTTTGACGCAGATACTTAACAGTCAAGCCTCGAGTGATCTCGTGTTAGAGCGCAGTGAGCAAGTTCTATTCTCTCCCAACAAAAAAGCCATTGTAAATGAGAAATGGTGTTAGTTGACATAAAAGATGAACCATAATGTCAAAACCAACTAACTACTAGTGTTTGCGATTTGTAAAAACTTACAAATTCAGGGAGAAAGCAGATGATTGTTTTGAATCATATTCATCTTGGGGTTATGTAAAACTAGCTTTTGCCTACGACTCCTCCCGAAGTCGAAGAAGTCGTTTTTCGCCATCCCCGCGGAAACTGACTTATTTTCCGGAATAAACAGCACTATAATGAAGTCGTGGTCCAGAGATTTTAATTATCTATCTATCTCAAATTTGTTTATTAACTTACTTTTCCTAGCGTGCTATTCTCAACATGTCAGCCAAAAGACGTTCACTTCTGGACACATTCGTTGTGTGATTGTATTACAAGCCATACAATCACACAACGAATGAGATACAGACTCAGTCTACTTACCTAAATATCTGAAATACCCCATGCTTTTGTTTGCTGTTGATAGCACTGTTATAAATAAATCTAATAAATCCGTGTATGGCGTGAATAAGTTGATAAGTCGAGATGTAAAGTTAATGAAATTTGCATTTAGAACATATTGCATATAGTTCAAATTACTTCATTCTTTTTCAACGAGTTATCAATTTATTCCCGCCAGCCGCGGAAATATTGATGAATATGAAAATGAAATTTATGAAACAATGCACAAAATATACGACTGGAAATTAATCAATTTTGATATGACGAAACTTGTACATTTCTTTTAACGTAAATTGCCTTTGCCAATTATTTGTAATTACCAAGGATAGACTGTAGAATCCGTTACGGTCACTAAATTTTTAGGAGTTCAAATGGACCACCAATTATCATGGAAGCTTCAAATAGAGCAAGTTTGTAAAAAAATAAGTCAATGTGTACCTATATGTTCTACACAAACTGGCCAAATTAGACAATACTGAAACGGTTTTAATGGCTTACCATGGTTTTGTTGCGTCAGCACGTATTTTTATGTTACGGCGTAATCTTTTGGGCAAATTTGGCAAACAGAGGGACTGTCTTTAAGGTGCAAAAGAGAGGTGTAAGGCGCATTTCAAAAATCTGAAGATCCTAACGATGCCTTCCCTTTTTATATTGGACGCGGGAATGTTTGCTAAAACTAATCCTTCTCTATTTAAGAACATATGTGATGTCTCTAGTAGAAACTACTGTTTTAGTCAAAATATTTGTTTAACATTCTCCAACAGCGCACTTATGCGGAAAAGTGTATTCTGTTTAGCAATTTATTGCAATGAAATCTACCAGCAACCAGAATGAAAACTGAATTGTTTAATTTCCTTGTCCAAAATGGCCTTTGATTATAAATACCACCCATTCACTGAAAATCTCTTGTTTTTACTTGGCGTTTTTGTTTGATTTTGTTCCTTTTAATATTGTTTCTGCAGGCCTAATTTCTGTTTATACTCCTATAGGTAATAATATTATGTAACGGAAAAACTTTATTCACTTCATGGTGTTTCTTACACATTTCGGCTGTTTCTTTACAGGCCACTGGTGTGTACTCGTAAGTAGGATTTAATTCATATTACAATGTTTTTTGGATTTGAAATAATTAACAATTACACCCAAGGACATAAATGTACTTATGTACCTATAATTAGAAATTTAATTGCACTTCAGAATATTTCGTATGATCCTGATATTTGTTAATAGTTTAAATTTAGTAAATAGACAAAGTGCCCTTATAGTTATCATACATAAGTACATTACTACTTTTCTCTCTTAATTTTCCGTGTCACGCCACACATGACGTATTTGCATCAAAAACAGATCGTATCCGTGTGAAACGTCTCAACATTCAGGTCGAGTACGGCGGAGGCAGGTAGGAAAAAACGTCTACCAGACAGAAACTCTTTTAAAATACTTAATTTAGCTTGTACATAGACATTTTCTTCTCATAAATACTTACAGATTTCGAAAAAAGAACATCTAATATAGATTAGATATATTGTTTCTTTGATGGTTCCTAGACGGTTTATTGACCTATTCGAGACTAATGTTATATTTGATACATCAATTAAGTCTTATAACATCTTATACTAAAATATTCTATTACCTATATATTATCTTCTATTTTTTATTTTATTTAATCTATGAAAATACCTTTTCGTCATGGTTCTAAAAAAATGTAAGCACTTCCCCGCGGAGTCAAAGAGGTTCCTAGCAAAAAGTGCTTCAACAAAAAGCTTAAAAACTCTTGTGATAGGCACAGGATGCTAATCAGTAGATTAATTCTTAAAAACACCTAAGGAGACTGATGCTTAGTGCTTACTAAAATTACTATATTTTGTTGCTATATAATTTGACAACGTTATCTTTTTTTATTGCACGTTCCGATAGATATTTAATGCAATAAACAATGAAACCTGTATTTTTTATATTTATCTATTTATTTATTAATCCATGGAAAACCAACAGCTTTACAAAAAAATAAATTAGAAGCTAGACTAACAAAACATAGCCAACCAATTACAGGTTCTCACATTTAGCAATTAAGTATTATGAAAAGAATAAGCCTAACTTAAACCTTTAAAGAGTGAGAGAGAGAGAAAAACAATTAATTTATAACAACTACTTCCTACAGGCAAGTATTACTGCACGCAATAACTATTCCTGAAACCCACACCCGAAAAATTCATCATATATGAAGATTGTTCACAAAATATTGAATTAATACTACTTGCAAAAATGACAAAGTCAATATTCCTTAACACACTATTCAAATATAATTACCAATAAATAAATTAAATTGAATTGAATAGTTCTGTGTATTTGCATTAGTTTTAATTGTGGCTATGTAAACCGTGTCGTTGCGGCTGGCGGTGGTTAGTCTACTTTAACAAAGTGTATATTTAGGCCAAGCGAGGCCATGTAAAGTTGAACTACTGTAAACACATCTCGCAACTTCGGAACTCGCAGTTGTTTGTACAACTCGTGCCGTTGTATCTTAATAAATTCCTCGACGCGCCTCTCGTTCCACGGAACTTGGTGTGCACTGTTTATGAGCTTGGTTCCTGAACTGTGTATTTTGCTCATGAATTTTTCAAACTAAACGGACGAATCATACTTAATTGGCATTCAGCATCATCAATATTTTTATATGTTCGCATCTACTCGTAGCGCTGTTGTTGCATTTTATTGTATGTATGTATGTAAACTCTTTATTGCACAAACAAAAGATAAAAAAGTAAAAAACATAACAGAAACACAAAAGGTATGTACAAAGGCGCACTTATCCCTTTAAGGGATCTCTTCCAATTAACCTTTGAACGATAGGGAGAGAAATAAAACAACGCATTGTTAAATGTACAACCATTAAAGAGACAGAAGATAAAAATAGCAATCAAATACGTATAAACATATGCATGTAATAAATAGGATAAATAAACAAATATAAAGTAGTATAATTCTAATTAAATACATTAAATAATTTAATATAATATAAGTATCAAAAGAAGAAAGGACATACAGTCATAAGTCATAAATCAGGAACAAGAGTCGAGCCAGTACTTCCTCAGCCTAGATTTAAGTGAAGCAACAGATTGAGATTGCCTAATATCAGTTGGCAGCCCATTCCATAAACGGACAGAATGTACCGAGAAGGATTTGGAATAATAGTTGGATTTGCTAGCAGGAAAAGCAAGGAATAGGTTGGCACTCGAGCGTAAGCGATTCTGGGAACCAGTAGCCAAGAAACAGAACCGTTCGAAAAGGTAAGGAGCAGATTGAGGATACACCTATAATTTGACACGATAAGCTTCATTTGAATTGGGTGAAAAAAGTTTACATTTACATCTATCAAAATTTACATTTACTCGTATAGCAAAATGAGTGTTAAGTGTACTGAAAGTGTACCTACTTGATTCACCTAGGTGACTCGACTGCGCTTGCGTTGGTTAATAATATTAGTCTATGTGTGTCCTTAGACCAATTTTAATAGATGGGGAGTCTAATGATTCGTCCAAGGAGGATTTAGGCCAAGAAGTTTACTAGTGTATTAGTGACAGGTTGCAAGCCCATCGCCTAACGGTGGTACTACAGGGCCTATATTCAGGTGCGTTAAAACGATATCGTGTTTGACTCGTTTAAGAATCGTTTATGTCACAGTCGCCATTATTGTAAATGACATAAGAGTTATCAAAACGTTGACAATACGGAAACACGTCAAATACGATATCGTTATAACGCAGTTGAATAGAGGCCCTGGCCCTTATCCTTTAGTCGCCTCTTACGACATCCATGGGAAGACATGGAGTGGCACTATTCTAACCCGGCAACCACACGGGTGAAATTCATTATTAATTACTAATATATTTTGATTATTTAAACCTTATTGCACTATACAGAGAGTAGGTACAAATCGCGGACCTTATGCCTAAGAGTACTTCCAGTCTATCAATTTAATAAAACTGATTGTCTGCCCATACAGAGTTTTTACCATCCGCTGGAATGTTTTTATATTTGGCAAGCGTGCTCTCTTGAAACAAATTTTCCCAATGTTTCTTAAAGTTGACCTGAATTGAGTTGAGTTCACTTTAAGGAATTTAGGGTATGTTTTGAGTACGAGTTTAACTTCACGTGTCAAGGCCCACTTAACGCCCAAATTATACTCAAGAGAGTAGTTAAAAGACAAGTCACAAATAATGAGTCGCCGAACAGCATTGTACATACTTTTGTTTTCCAGTGTGGAGTAAGCTATACAGCCGCTGAAATTACTAGCATAGTCTTTAGATTAGAATGTCCACGGATAGTAAAATGGCATGTAACGTTAATATTGATCAAAAAGCTTCTAGAGTTTACCAGCTTTCGAATGAGGTATAAAACTATTGAAAATAAAATGGCACAGGACGAAATAATAGTTTAATGTAAGTGGCAAAACTTCTAAGGAACTTTCTTTAAGGGATTAACATTTTTCAGTAAACTACTTAAAATATTTTGTTTTACTTGTTTAATCTAAAATAACTTTTTCTGTACCCATCTAAAGAATTGTACATATTTATTACATCATTTTAGTAAAATTATACATTTTGACTTGCTTAAGATCGGGTATCCGCCATTTTTGGATATTTCAATTACGAGGGTGATACTGAAAGTTTTTAGAACTGCCACGTGTAAACAAAATAATTAAAAAACAAAAAAATAATAAAGTGCAGAAAACCCTACGTGGATACCTCATAATTTGACCGAGGCCCGAAAACTCCATGGTGTTGATTGGTGCCGTGAAATGATTGAAAGATTTAACGCAGGTGACTCAAATGCTGTGTTCGACATACTTACGGGTGACGAAAGCTGGATTTACTGTTATGATCCGAAAACAAAAGACAATCTGCTCAGTGGGTGTTTCCTTCCGAGGAGTTGCCAACTAAAGTGAAGAGAGGTCGAAGCGTGGAAAAAAGATGGTGGCCTCGTTCTTCGGAAGGACAGGTCATTACGCGACAATTGTTTTAGAGGATCGAAAAACAGTTACTGCAGAGTGGTACACTAAGTAATAATTGTTTGCCACTTGTCTTGGAAAAAGTTCGGGAGAAGCGACCTCGCAGTAGAATCCTCCTTCACCACGACAACGCACACCGCCAGGCGAACGATCGTCTATTTAGCGACGTCAGACGTGGAATTACTGGGTCACCCGCCGTATAGCCCCGACCTCACACCTTGCGATTTTTATTTATTTCCGAAAATAAAAGAAAAACTTCGAGGAAAATGTTTTGTGGACGCCGAGGAAGCTGTGGGTGCGTTTCAAAAGGCCGTCGAAGAGACCCCTAAGGACGAGTAGGCAAAGTGCTTTTCTCAGTGGTTCCATCGGATGCAGCGATGTATCGACATAATAACACGAAATAAAACAATTAACTTGCTAGTTTACTCAGTTTTTGATTTCCTAAGAACTTTTAGTTTGACCCTCGTATTCCGGTAAAAACTACAATTATTCTGACTTTGCTGTTAATAATGTTTGCATTATGTATCTATCAGAAGTCGGATCCAAACATTTCCTACGTACCTATTGCGTGTTGATTAATTAACAAAAGGAATGATGTAGTGTAGGTAACCATTTATTATGTTTGGGGTAAATTGCTAAATGAACGCCTTCCGTTGGGGTTATTAGCAGGCGATGTAATTTTTTACCTTTATTAGCTTGCGCTATCCCTCTCGTTTCTAAGCCTAACACTAACGCGTGAAAGGGACGGGACTAATAGACGATTTCATGTTTCAGTACAGCCCTTAATCGCGTGAGAGCGATGACAAACACAAAACAACAAACGAATTAAATTAACCAGATTACAAAAACTTTTTATTGGGATTTATTAATAACTTAATCAAAACTTTTCGGGCATTTTGTGAGATCCTTGCTGTTCATCTATAAGCTGAGAAAGTTGCGTGTTCACGATTCCATATAATATTTATAGACCACAAAATAAAGTTATAGCTTTTAATTTGACATGCAATACTGACTATAACCAGCCGGAACACAATGACCTACTGCTAGGGTGGGCACTCATGAATCTCACGATAAAAGGACCAAAGGCCCTAGCTAAGATGCTTACGCTAACTAGCGTTTCTATTCGTTTTGTTTTTTAAACCAATCGCGTCACTGGTAGAACACGTCATACGAAAAGTCACGTGATCTACCAGTGACGTGATTGGTTTAAAAACTAACCGAATAGAAACGCTAGTTAGCATACGCATCTTGGCTAGGGCCTCTGGGCCGTTATCTCATGGACTTAGTGCGGATGAGTCTCATATCCGCACTAAGACAATATTAATGGGAATGAGAGCGCCACTGTACGACCGGTTTACGCTTGGCGCAGTCTTGAGATGTTTTTCTGCATTTCTTAGCAAGTGTTGACATTAGTTTCGAAAACTTGGAGACGGGCGGCACATACGCCTTGCAATTACAGTTTACCAAGTTTTGAGTTACGCCACTATGTTTACGATACCATTTGCATAATTGAACTTTGTAAGGACTAGCAACAGGTTCCTATATTTACTAAATGTGTAATGAATAGTTAAAGATATGTCTAATGAACAGTTAAAGATATATCCCATCCTCGTCGCTTTTGAGACAAAAAAAAACATTACAAATAATTATATGAATTTGAGTTTGAGTTTTAAGTCATGTAGTGATAAATTAAATATCGGGACGTGCTATAAAGGAATAGTTTGAGAGAAACGGAAGAACAGTTTCAGATGTAGCTTGCTATTTTTATGTAAATTAGACATCAATATATCCTGTGAACATAGGTACAAAACCAAAATCGAGATTAGTATTTTTTAACCCCCGACGCAAAAGGAAGGGTGTTATAAGTGTGTGTGTGTGTGTGCGTGTGTGTGTGTGTCTGTGTCAGTCTGTGGCACCGTAGCTCTTAAATGAAAGAACCGATTTGAATGAGGTTTTTTTGTATTTGAAAGCAGGTTTTCTAGCGGGAGTTCTGAGACATGTTTTATCAAAATCGATTCGGTCGTTTTTGAGATATTGAGCTTTTAGGGAGTTAAAGGCCTCCTTGAGTCTAACAATAATTAGCGCTTTAAAGCTACATATTTCATAAACAGATTACTTAGTCGACAAACTTTTTCCACAAACCCGTAATGTTTTGAAATACCTGTCCAACGACACCCCACACAATAGAATAGACGAGAAAAAAAAATACGTTACGTGTAGGGGAGGTACACTAAAAAAAATATTATTTTACATTTTATTTTACCACTTTGTTGGCGTGACTATTATGAATATTCATGTCAAATTACAGCTACCTAGTACTAAGAGTCTCTGCGCTAGGCTGTGGACGGACGGACGGACATTGCGAATCTATAGTTTGACTACGGAACCCTAAAAAAGCGTGAAAATATTTTTTTATTAAAAATTGCAAAGAACCTCTACTCATTACAGTCCGTAAATAGTAAAAAATAATAAGTATTGGCCTATAAGTTTAATTATAAGTAGGTATTAATATATTGATCCAAGCCTCGTAGGAGTAAGGGCTGATTGTTTGATAAGTAGGTAGTTAACTGAAAACTGACACTAACAGAACTGACTCGCCGGAGGACAGCTAAGTAAATGAAATAATATAAAATACCCCAGTTAATTAGCGGTCCCCGACGTGTAAGTCCAGTTTTTTTTTTTTTTTTTTTTTTAATATTTTTACATAACTTTGAAAAAGAAAAAGGAAAACTTATGGATTACCTCTCGTATGTGTGAGAAAACTCAGCAATTACTCCTTATCTCCACTTTACTATGGATTACAAATTATGTAAAATTTTAACGAGACGTCACATTTTAACAAGAAGTTTTGAATATCACATTTCCTTCACCCTAAACGGACGTTAGAGGACAAGCGTCACATTCACGTAGTAATTTACCTCAAAATTAAGTCTTATCTACGCATATTTTTTAATAAGTAAACGATAAATTGATATTTAAATTTAAGTATTTTATTATTATTAGAATATTTTGTCATAATTAAGAAAATCGTACACTGATTATTTTTTTAAACATGCCGTGAATCTTTTATCGCCCTTTTCTCAGAAACTATATTAAAACTGACATGCGTCCTTTTGAATTAGGACGGCAGGTATATCGCGTGTTACGCCACAACAAAACATACGGGTTACTGAACGAATGTATCAAATAATAACGAATTGGTGCTAAAATATCTGCACGGGACAATTGCGGTCACGTAACACACTGCGACGGGCGCTAGGTGCTAAGCCAGTCGCGTAGAAAATTATTATATGGACAGAATGTTAAATGTGACTTGTAGCTAGTGACTTAGAAATTGGTACTACACCTTAAAACAATTGTACAAGCTATTATATTATTTGTTAACGTACTTTACCTTAGCGTAGGTAATATAATAGTGTTCGAGGGCAAAATTAGTATCAAAGTAAACAAGTAATATAATGTGTCGCTATACTCGCAAAGCGTATTACTTAAAGAAACTAGAGTTGTATTCTAAAAAACTCCTTTTTCTTTAGTTTTTATAATTCAATAAAATTTTATAGTAATATGAATTGAATCTACTAGCGCTTCGGACAAGAACTCCAGCAGGTCATTTTGAGGGATCCGTAGTCAAACTACGTCTGTCCGCCCGTCCGTCCATTCACAGCTTAGCTCAGATACTCTTAGTACTAGAAAGCTGTTATTTGACACGTATATACACATTGTCACGAAGACAAATTGGGAAAAAAAAAACATATATACAACTTTTTTTTTAGGATACCCATTCTTTTTCGCCGAAATGTCCACATCCTGTGGAATGGGCTACCGGCCGACATTAGGCAATCACAATCAGCTGATTCTTTAAAAGGCAAAATGGAATATGCTCTTACCCTTAATAAATTGGTACATACACTTGCCTACTCGTTGCACCTTTCACTTTTCTCAATCTCTCAAGGGTATCCGGAACAGATCCCTTAAAGTGATAAGTTCGCTTTTGTATCTTTATTGTATTGTTTTTGTTTTTGACGTTAGAGTAAACAGACACCTGCTTTTTTAAAATTTCAATTTTTACTGTGAATTACCTTAGAGTTCTGTTTTAACTTAATCATTTATTTTTAGCTCTAAATTCCCATTTTTATTCAGTTTTTCCGATGAAATTGTCCGGGTATTCGTAGATCTACCGTCGAGTGGCGTTATTATAATCAATATATTACTTGTCACGTTTTCGTTGCGCTGGCGGTGTTTTCGGTCTTTTATTTATAACGTTGGTTTTAAATTTATTATAATTTGACTAAATTTAGTGAGATGTGGTGCATAATCATGAATACCAAAAGGAATAAGTTAATAATAAATTCAGCGGAAAAGGGACGTTAAGGTCATCTGTTCAAAAGTGAATATCTCACGAAATTGTTACAAAACGCATTTGCAGGCATAGATGAAGATGGAAAACATGGTCAATATTTATAATTTGATGTTTTTGCATTATTTTGTGTCAATACTGTCGTCAGTAACGTAGCAAAAATATTTTAGTTATTATTTTAGGTTAATCAACGATGCGGACATACACCTCTTAACTCTTAATAGGTACTTTTTTTTTTTTTTCAATTATTTGAGTTTAATTTTAATTTGGTTCGTTGATTTTGCATTTAAAAAGCAAAAATAGGCATTAATAAATATTTGATGTTCCCTTGTTTTGCAGACAGATATATCATAGAATTTCGTTTAGCAGAAAATGTTTCATATAATATTTAGTATTCGTATTTTTATATACAATATTGTTGTTTCCACGACTATTCACTTGAATGAAACATATTTAACAGAAACATTATTCAATGAAATTTATAATCTCGTTTTTCTATTTAGCAAACATCTCAGACATGAGAATTAATTTTAACGAATATTGTTTGTTTGGAGAATTTTCCCATGGTATTTATTTCGAAGAAATGTAAAACCTACTACCAGAATAGATTAGAACTGTGACCCCACCAGAAAACGAATCGCCATCAGAAACGAGCTGCTACCAGAATAGTAGGTTAGGTTAGGTTAGAACTGTGACTCCACCAGAAAACGAATCGCCATCAGAAACGAGCTGCTACCAGAATAGTAGGTTAGGTTAGGTTAGAATTGTGACCTCACCAGAAAACGAATCGCCATCAGAAACGAGCTGCTACCAGAATAGTAGGTTAGGTTAGGTTAGAATTGTGACCTCACCAGAAAACGAATCGCCATCAGAAACGAGCTGCTACCAGAATAGTAGGTTAGGTTAGGTTAGAACTGTGACCTCACCAGAAAACGAATCGCCCTCAGAAACGAGCTGCTACCAGAATAGTAGGTTAGGTTAGGTTAGAACTGTGACCTCACCAGAAAACGAATCGCCATCAGAAACGAGCTGCTACCAGAATAGTAGGTTAGTTTTGGTTAGAACTGCGAGCCCAACAGAAATGACTTCAGCCTGAGTATATAATATATTTATAATATTATTATAATTAAATTATATATTTATAATAACACTATAATTAAAGGAATGAGGGCTTCTAGTACTGTTAGGCGATAGGCTTGCAACCTGTCAAACAACTTAGCCGTTTGTGCAAAATGTGATTACAGAATTACCAACAACTTTTTTTGTAGTTGTTGGTATTTCTGTAGCTCTGCCTAACCCACTCTGGGAATAAAGGCGTGATAGAATGTATGTAATAAAAAAAAATAACTACATTATATAAGGATCAAAAATATTTGATTTGATTTTCTTTGATATTAATATTAAAACATTGAATTATATTTGTAACAAAAATCTATGATTTAAGAATCATTAAAGTAAGTATTCTGCACACTTAAGTCTAACAAAAATGAGCGCTATAAATCTTAATATTTCATAAACGGATTACTTAATCGAAAAACTGTTTTCACAAATTCGTAATATTTTTGAAATACCTATATAACGACACCCCACACTATGCATGTTCATGCCAAATTTCAGCTTTGTAGTACTAAGAGTCTCTGCGCTAGGCTACGGACGGACGAACGAACATGGCGAAATTATAAGGGTTCCTAGCTTGACTCCTATGCAGAAAGAGACAAGTGCCAGTTGTCTCACTTATTTTATTTTCTCGCCAGAAGGACATTATTTCAGCTAAAATATATTAAAGCATTTGATAAGTGCTGCTGGTTCGTTGGCTCGTTTAAAATTTCAGCTATTTCAGTTTTTTTAATAAGAAAATATCATTATTTTCCACTAAAAAGTTAAACGCTCTACTCTAAAATTGAGATTTTGTAGATAACCGTGTACTCTTTGCTGCCGTCGATTCTTTTTGTTTAGTTGAGTACATACATACATACATACGATAACACTTAGAAGTAAGTTACATTACAATGTTATAAAGTAAAATAAAATATATTATTAAAACTGGCACAAGTAAAGTATAATATAAATTAATGATTAGGAGAACAACACGACGAGGTACCATAAATAGAAGAAGCCATAAATAGAATAATCGACTGAACATAATGAACTGATTGTGCAAAATGTGGTAACAGAATTTTAAGAAGTCTTTTTAAAGTTGTTGTTATTTCTTTAGCTTATCGGAACGGATAACTTTGGTCGTTTCTCAATAAGATAATCTTGACTCACCCAGTTACTTAAAAATAGCTAATAGCTATTAAATAGCTACGAGTATTAGCTAGCTCTAATGTCTTATCAAGATACGTTCTGGTACAGTATTAACAACAAGGCAGAAAGTGACTTCATGTCACTTAAGGCGACAATAAATTAATTAAACGTTTGTGAAACTGGGCAACAGATGGCTGGGCAACTGCGATATTAAGAAGTTTTTCGACTCGTATTACATCTGAGATTTACCTCCAAATATAAAGTATCAAAACGATAGTCTGTTTTAGGGCTGCGTGCTAAGTACTACTACTATAGTAAGGGCGCAATTCGAAGACGTGACACGTATGATTGAAATATTCGTGTTGGAACTACTAAACCCACAATATTATAATTTTAGCTTATCACTACATAGTATAAAACAAAGTCGCTTTTTCTGTCCTCGTGTATGCTTAAATCTTTAAAACTACGCAGCGGATTTTGATGCGGTTTTTTTTAATAGATAGAGTGATTGAAGAGGAAGGTTTATATGTATAATACTTTAATCCGGAGCGAACTCATGGACGTAAATAATATGATCGTTTTAATAGTCGTGAAACTTAGCGTTGTGAGCGTTGAAGCATATCTTCGATTAGACGAAACTCTGCGTGGCAAGACGTCTGCCAACACGATACAATGCGATAGATCATGCGTAAAATTACACAAGAATTGAATACAGTCGATACGAGAAAAATTGTATTTTTTATGGTTCCATACCAGATACTGAAATATGAAATCGTTATTAACCCTTTCAGGGGGATTATCATAATTGATTATTAAGTTTAGTTTAGTTTAGTAAACTGAATTGCTTAGGCATGCCATGGTACCCCCCGATCACTTTATTGTCATCCGATTATTTGCCTGACGAGCTGTAATCCTTTTTTCCAGGACCAGCGTTGAAATTTTATCGCAAAAGACCATTTTATCGATAAAATGGGTAAAATAAAGAAATACCAACAATAAATCGCAATACTCGTATACTGAAAGATAACAAAATAATGCAACAGTATATTTTTCTATGGACGTTATTGCGTCGGCAATGGCACAAAACCTAATATTCCTTTTACTTTTCTATTTCCTATATTTCAGGAGTGATTCTAGATCGAATTGCAAATTTCATTTGATATCCGGTCTCAACGTTACTTCTCCCAGCTGCCGGTTTTCTTTATCGTGATCTAGGAAAGCTCTTGTCGGAATCAGGTGTTTTTTTTCATGTTACTGTTTTCTATTCCATAAGTTTAAAGTTGTTAAATTTGCCATTACATTTAACCCTGTAAAAATACTTATAACAAAATGAAAACAAAGGACCTTTTTTTTCTTGATAGTATGCCTCCGTACTGTTTATGAACGTATTTATTTGTCTTGTTTATAACCAAGAGTATCGGTGATGTTTATAGGTGATGTTAATAATGGCAAGGGGGCAATTTCACTCAAATTAATCTAGTCCCAAACTAAGCTCTACTCTTTTACCATGGGTACTATTATACAACGATAAACATTCTTATCTTATAGGTACCTATACAGAAATACATAGAAAACATTCAAGACTCGGGAACAAGTACTCGCGCTCATCACATCACACAAATATTTTCCCACGCAGGACTCGAGCCATATTTCGATTCAATTCAATTCAAAATATATTAATAAAAAAAAAAACATTTCAGTTTTACTATTAATTTGGTAATACCAATAATAATAATATCTCAGGGATTATTTCCTTGGCAATGAGTGTGGAATGCATCGTTATGTGGTTGCAGTAGAGAGAAGCCTTACGCCTCTCTCCATGGCAAACGAGAACTGGCGCTGACTGGTTAAGCAGTGAAGACCACAAGAACATATGGAAGAGCAAGGAGATGAACGGACACTTCTACCGAGCCCTGACAGGCCCGACGTAGATTTTTATCGTCCGTAAACTGGCAACAATTTGGTGACCTCTTTGGGGAAACCGAAGGTTTTGTCTATGCAATTGCTGACGAGGTCATAATGGCGAACAATTATCGGAAATATATTCTGTGAGTTGGCACGGTCGACATTTGTCGAGCGTGTCGTCGCCCCAGCGAGTCTCCAAGACATATAATTTCCGGTTGTTCCCATTTGGACAACGGCGAGTATTTGCACAGACATAACCTCGTGACCAGGATCATCCACCAGCAACTTGCTCTTCAATATGCTCTTGTTGAGTCCGAAGTGCCGTACTATGAGTGAGTACACACCGGCGCGAAAATGAATCGAAAATGGTCTTGCTACGCTCTATTGGGATCGATCTGTCATCACGAACAGGACTATTGTTGCCAATAAGCCTGATATCGCGTTAACAGATCAATCTCAACGCCGGGCAGTGCTCGTTGACGTCACCATCCCACATGATGAGAACCTCGTTAAGGCTGAGAAGGACAAGCTCAGCAAAAACCTTGACTTGGCTCACGAGAGATGTGGGATGTTGGATAGTTGTTTCGGAGAAAGGTCTTATAGCAAAGAGTCTCGACCAATACCTTAAGAGACTCTCGCTTTTGTTTTTTATATGAGTATTGTTATTTTACTTTTATATCTTTACATTTATTGTAAAAAACTTACCTACCAGATTTTAAATAAATATCCAAAATAATATAATATAATAATATCGCAATTATTGATATCGTCATCACAATACTCACCACGGTGCATTTTTGTATTTCGTGATGGATAAGAGAACCGGTTAATTAAGAAATTTAAGACTAATGAATATTATAGTCAATAAATTGAAGTAAATGAATAAAAGGATTTAAAAATGAGTATTGCCTTCATTTTGTTTATGAATACTAGGTAACTGTGTCTGTGTTATCTTGTACTTCTTTTTATATATTATAATATTCGTAATATCTTATATTGGTGTAACTAAACTCAAAACTTCAGATGTGTAACTAGAAAACTTACGTATATTTTCAGACGTAAAATGTCTAAAACAGCACGCATTCACAACCGGAGGAAAATCACTTCCGTTCAATCCACAGCGCTTCGTGTTCGAAAATGTACGGATGGTTTCGACAATTTTTGCCTCACTATTTCAGAGCTAAACGTGTTTCTAACTGTAAACCGTTTTTAATTGAAACATGAACCAGTGGAAGTTTTAATGCTTTTTCATTTTTAAATGACCATTAGCTTTCCGTCGAGTGAAATTGCCTTTGACAGATAGTACTCAATCCTAATCAAATCACTTGTTTTTTCATAAGATTTTGCGTATCTGTTAACTTGTGCCTTGGAGAAGGCACTCATTACTTACTACGCAACCTCTGAACGAATTATTAAAGGTTTAACAGCTGTCAAAATACATTGACTAACTACTGTAGACTAAGAATAAACCGCCTGGTAAATTGCCAGTAAATTCGACATATATACCCTGCATGTAAAACATTACCGCAGCTAGGTGTGATACCCCTCCTCAAATCAGAACGACGTAAAAGCATTTGTTATCGAGCGTGGCTGGTAGGCGTAAAATTGCACCGTCTCACGCCGCGCGCGGTTCGATTACATATCCGAATTAGCTACCTGACCTGGATCTTCGGTCTAACTCTAATAAATGGTTCTTCGGATGGCGGGGGCACCTTAATTGCACTTCGTATACCTAACCGCATAAAATTAACGACATTTGTGATCTTTCATAGTTCAAGAACTTTGTTATTACAACAATCTTTTTGCAGAACAACTCGCTGGTAACTGACCATTTTTTTGGGATACTTTATTTGAGATATTTAAAATCCTTGTGCTAATTGAATGTGACCTGTGGCCTAGGAATGATTAAAAAAGGATAAAAAACACAGACAATAGCAGACAAGTAATGTATGAAATCGATTAGGGAATTCTCAAATCTTGAAGTGGTGTAAATCCTTGTAAGCTCATTCTCTTTGTGCCCTCAGCGTATACTCAGGTCACTTTTACTGTACTAGAAAATTAGTGAACCACTCTCTTACAGTAGCATGATTAGAAGTTTAACGTGCATCCATCGGGTCTCTTTCCGTCTGAGGCAGATAGGCCAGTAGGCTCCAGCGAAGCCGGGAAGCAACTGTGCTAAGAGCCCGACGGATCAGATCGTTGATCGATGCATGTCTGTAAACTCGACCAGCACTGGACTGGCAACACAAACCGTGACGTCCTAGGTCGTCAACTGCCTCCCCACAACGAGAACAAGGATGCGGCTCGCAGATTGTAAGACCGAGGCGGGAGTTCGCGAAGGGAGAGAGTGCAGCCAGTGGCCCGACTCTGGCTCAAAAACTGCCAATAAACGGGCGTTTTCGGATGAATTTTGACTAAAAAATTTGTAATATTGTACCTTCGATACTTGGATCCGTGTCCGTTTTTCTGTAGATTCATAGTTTAAATTGTTAACTTATTGCACATTTCTGATCATCTTGCCGGCGCGGTGCACCTGACGGTTATTGGGACTCGTTTGGTCATGAATTATTCCTGAAATATGTTATTTAACTTGTATATAAAACGTTCACAGCTTGACCCACTGACTTTGGGGACGTATATCTTCTTGAATATATGAACTCCGCGATGTCACGGGCTTCCAAAGTGTCTACTTACATTTTCCTTTTGATTCTTGCTACTTTTATGAATATTTCGTCATTTAAAATTGTTATTTTTCACTTTTTGGTTTATTTTCTTTCAACTGACAATATTGTTATTTTCATTGTCTTGACAACGGGCAGAGACAATATCTTAGGTTTTATACTGTAACATGGAGTTAATATGATTGTTTTCCATAGAATTAATTCCTGGCATGTGTAATTTTGTAATTTTATAAATTTAGAACTTCCAAATTAAAACGATAGAACACCAGGGTATATAAAGGGTGGCTCAGACTAGAGCCATTCATTCTTTCTCCAGTTTCCGAGTTGAAACGATAGAAATCGGCCTTGTGCGGGGCCAAGTCAGGCCCCGCACCTCAAGAAGCCTCTATCCCCGCACCTCAAGAAGCCTCTATCTCCACACCTCGATCTCGTTCCTGCTTGCTCCGGGACCGTTACTATCTCCGCACTTCGATCTCGTTCCTGCTTGCTCCGGGACCGTTACTCGATCTCACGGACGGACCTCTACTCGGGCCTATCTGCTACCACACTTCTACGAAGAGGAGCGTTGCTGCCATCGCTACGCACTACTGCGCAAGTGGTATTCACTGGAGCTCTCGATCGAATCGTCTACTTCACAGAAAAGAACTACTCTCTGCTATCTCCCTGGTGTCGTTAGGGACCTATTTAATTAGTTAGTAATTTTATACTGGTAATTCTGTGTAAAGCTAAACAAGTGCTCAATAAATAACCCTGACCCTGACCTAACTCTTTTATCTCTTTCAACCCTCTTTACGTACCTGGTCTTCCGAGCCTTCGGAAGGTCAGGTGCCTCAACAAATTTCCTCCGTCTGTTATCTGGTCTTCCGAACCTTCGAAAGACTACGTAACACGACAGATTGCAATGAGAAATTTTGACAGAAATAAGGTCCCATGCCGCTTGGCTAGCTTTTTCGCCTGGCAAATTTTCACCCGGATTAAGGACACACCAAGCATCCTCTCAAACGGACAAACACGACACCTGAACATCAGTTGGGAACACTGAGAATCCCACTGATGAGGGTGATTATGCTGTGAATGGAAGAGAGCAAAGCTGGGAGTGACAGGTCACTAGTAGCCCGAATGCCAAGCCCACCTTACTTAATGGGGAGGGTTGCTTGAGACCAACTGTTAGAAGAATGTGAAATGTTCAAAATTTTGCTCGTAGTCAGTTAGTTTTAAAATATTATCAATTGAGGCTGATAAATCAGGAAATTTCCAAACTGGGCTACAGCTTAGAATGTACAGAAATTTAGGGGAAAAGAGGTACAAACGTAATATAAATATGATAATATGAGGTGAGATTTTGTACAGTAGATCGGAGAATAATGAAAATTATTTAATCTAGAATTTATAGTAAAGGGAATTGCTTCTTCAAAAAGAGCAAGAGCTCAAGCAGTATAAACGTTTCTTTAGTCAGAACGGTAATATTAAGCGAAAGTGTATTAAAACTATGGACTATACCAACGCGAGCGTCAGCGGAGAGCCTATCAGAAACGAATAACTCACACTTATTGAAATTTAAAGAAATACCTATTTCAGAAAAACGGTCTATATGTGTGCGAAGGTCCCCAACTAAAGGTAAAACTAAGGTAAAACGAAGGTAAAACTAAAAAAGCTTTTCCTCCTAAAGTGCCGTCATCTAAATACCAGATATTTTCTGTGATTCATTGAATAGATTTATATTTCTGATGGCGATGCGTAAGTCTAAAATTATCACATTGTCTTGGATGAGGTCAAATGTCCCAATATTATCAATGAAATTGGTTTAATAATTTTAAACGGTTGGCTTAGTTTTTGCTTTCATTTTTCATTTACATTACATAAAAGCCATCACTTAGTATTAAATTATCGTATAAGGTCACAAAAAGCAAAGAGCTCCATATAAAAGTTTACAGTGTTTTGCCACAAAATGTTTACTGTTGCAAAAGCAAACGCGCCCGTACCTTTGCTCTGTGCAAATATCTTGAGCAATAAAGTTTCCTGCGGGTCGTGCGAGCATCTTACCTATATGTATACAGCTTCACCTAACACAATTTTTGTCTGACACTTTCGAGAAATTGAAACAGAAGTGTGCCCTAGAGATAGTAGGGTTAGTTTGGGTTATATGGCTGCTATAGTTCGGCTGGTAGCTTGCACTTTACTTGATGCTATTTATGACAATTTCACTCGTCTGATGTTTATTTATCGGGTGTTGGTATTGTTGTTTACTACTTAAGTGTTTTTTATTCCACTTTTTACCTATACAGTTAGTTACTTGTTAAAAGTTATTTGTGTGTTACGTGACCTAAGCTTTCGGAACTTGGCCGTTACTAGACGAGAGTTCAGCAAGGACAATGTTTTTTGTATTTAATTATATCACTTTTACAAGCATTTTAGGGTCCCAAAACCAAATTTTGATTTCCACGCAATGATTAAAAAGTAATCAACGTTAGAAAAGGACAGGTTTTCAAGGATAAAGTCATTTACCACGGTTAACAGTGTTATTAGTAGTGTTTTTGGTTTCCGTAGCAAACACTGAAAAAAGGGAACTCTTCCAAAGTCACCAAAGTTTATATTAAACATTCATTACGTGGATTAGCTTGCGTCAAATATGTCACTGCTAATTACTTTTTATTTCCGTGGTTGGAAAATCATGAAGTTTTAAAACTTAATTATACTTTATACTTGTCTGTACCTACTTAAAACAAAAATAAGAAGGTACATGAATAATTGGTTCTCAAAACTTAATTATTTTTCGTCGCACTAGTAATTTATTAACGAAGTTGTTATCAAAACATCTTGTAAGCAGTTTTGATTCCAATTTCACTAAAGCGGCCTTGGCGATAGCATCTCAATTGCGATGTCGGCGCCCGCAACTCACGGCTCGACCCACTAAACATATTTAGGCTGAATATATTTACTTAAATATGTTTAGTGCAGGAAATGCTGCTCAACGAAAGCGGATATTGGCGCGAGCACTAATTCGGACCTGTCTGCTAAATAACTTAACTATATGTAGGGGAAACTTGCTTAATTCGTACCCCCTAAGGGAAAATGAGAAAAAACATACAATATAACACAAACAGAAACATGTGACTTATGTTTTAATAAACTTTATTCTATGAGTATTCAACAACAGTACCATATTGCACTTACAATTCGTAAACTTTAGAGTAATAATCATTTTCTTTTTAAGTGGAAAAAGTACGATTTAGGAATATTTACGCCTAATTTGTACCACGGTATTCCTTAATCGTACTTGGTTATCTTATAATTAGTTTCAGTCTCAAAATCACAGCAAATCAACTAAAGATACGTCTTAATATTACTAGATAAATATTTTTTAATTCTGTATAGCAAATCTAATAGTTTTCTGTAATTCTTTACAGTCATCACAAGCATTTTTATCAACTCCAGCACAAAGCTCGTGAACCCAGGTCTCACAGTGGGTGCACTGAATCATATCTTCTTTTCGATTTTCTACGCACAACTTACAGTACCAGTTTTCTACATTTTCTTTTTTTTTTGTTTTCCTTACATTCTTTTTCTCTTTGGTAACATTTTCCCTTTTCAAGATGTTTAGTTCTTGGAAGTTCTTGCATACAGATTTATTTTTTGAATCAATAGGTTTTTTATTTTTATGTCCACTTGTTTTTTTTTTTCCAACTTTTATATTCTTCAATCGCTTTTTTCATATTGGCTGGAGCCCAGGAGTTATATTTGCGCTTAGCCATATTAACGTTAAACAAAAATAAAACGTTACTTAATTCCTAATTCGTACCGGTACGAAATAGGCTCATACGTTGAGTACGAATAAGGCGCAACGACCAAAACCAATTCAAATTTACCGCGCAAAAAATGCTTGCAAGGTTGGCGACAGTACCTACTAAGAATAAACTCGTAAATAAGTTAAGAATTAAACAAAAAAAACCCAAGTTGAATCGTTCACACTAACTTGACACAAAACCCTTATGGAATAATCAAAAATTTTAGTCAAAATTTGTGAAATTACTTACTTTTTTAATAATTTTAAGCAGAGCAGCGGTGCGGTGTTGTCACTTATGTCAGGTAGCATGGCGGACTAGTGGTTTCATTTTATGCCATGAGTGTCGCTACTGTTGCATTCCGTTCGGAAATAACGCTAGGGTACGATTTAGGCACAGGTACGAATAAGGCAAGTTTCCCCTACATAAAGTAAATATTCTTTGGCTGGAGATTCACGCTTATAATTACAAAGATATTTCAGCTTAAGGTGCCCAGTGGTTTTCAACGACGGGTCGTATCGCCTTATTGGTGGCGTTATTTCGGATACACTTCGACCCTATGGGATCTTTAGAGCGCTTAGTTCATGGCTACCCTCACCCCTACTAGATAGCGGATGGTGGAGTGCAACGGCAGTGCCCTGAAATCGTTCGGTTCTGTGCAGCCACAGCCGAGGACTTTAATTCTTACTCCGGCGATGGCATTACATTTACACATAATATGTGCTTTATTAATTTAGCACGAGTTATTTAATAATAATAGTATCCTGATTTGTTTTATTGTAGCTATTAGATTTGACAAAATAACGGTTAAATGTAGCGTGAAATAAGTAATAAATGTAATTTAAGTAGAATGCGAAGTGTAGGTACGTCTTAAATTTTAAGAAGTGATGAAGATATTATTTGAATGGCGGTGTCATCCATAAAAATTGTTAAATCAACAGGAACCCCGGACAAAAATAAATATGCGCAAAGCAGTGTAAACCTTTATATTAATACGTCTTATTGCAACCAATATATCATCATCATCATCATCATCATCATCATATCAGCCGAAAGACGTCCACTGCTGGACATAGGCCTCCCCCAAGGCTCTCCATTCAGACCGGTCCTGCGCTTTTCGCATCCACCGCGTTCCCGCGATTTTTACGAGGTCGTCGCTCCATCTTGTTGGAGGCCTACCTACAGCTCGTCTCCCGGTACCAATACATATACATAGTTTTTTAAACAGAAACAATCATATTTTTTTTGATAAAAGGCTGAGAGGCCCTTTTAAGAAACAAAATTTGTAAAATCATCACAAACTTATGTCCATATATTTTATATGGTGATAGTCGCTTTTATATATCAAATCCATCGTAGAATGGAATATTTACCGGAAACTACTAAAACTTTAAGACTTTGTTGAATTACGTGATCACTACGACATATGCTATAGAACCAGTGTTACTGTCGCGTCGGCGACTTTAATATAATTGAGAGAGAATTAAACGAAGACTGTTGCAAATTAACCATTTTCGTATTAACTTTGTTTTCTTAACAGATATGTACCTGGATGACCTACTTAGAATTTTTTTTTTTTTGGTAAATCGTTTTCTAAAAATGAAACCTAGCTAGATCGATTTATCGCCTCCGAAACCCCCTGCATACTAAATTTAATGAAAATTGTTAGATCCGATTCCGAGATTCAGTTTATATACACGAGCATATGTATACAGGGTGAATCATTTAGATCGGTCAGTATGGGCAAGTCTGAAACTATAAGACATACAAAGATCTGTTCTTAGGAACCTATGGTTATGGTATACCATCGATTTTAGTGACAAGAAAAACTGCATTCATAGAATAAAAAAAACTAATTCCTTGGTACTCAGTTCAGGAATGGAACCCGGAAGTTTCGAAAAATAAAATATACATTATTTCTATTTAGGCATCGATTGTTAGCTCATAAGCAGTAAATGCTATTATGAAACATGATATCCAAAATTTTGTAAATTTGTAAATGTATTGTTTTTCATACCCTTTTACTTTAGGGTTTGATAACAAGGCAATAAACTGATTCTCAAGCTACCTTAGTGAGAGCACTTAAATAAATAAAGTTAACCTGTTTTAATTTACAAAAAACAGCAAATATGCTACAAGTATTATTTACTTTGGAAATATATAGATTAACTCATTTTCTTTCATGTACATATAGAAACCACTTATCTAAAATAACACCTGCGTCACAAAATAATATTGATTTGAAATTAGTTGCATAACTTGAGTTTATTAAATCATATTGGTTCAGTTTTGGTACGCTAATGTTTTATACACGCCACTTGTCATATATTGAACTGAATACAAAAGGAAATGAACAGGATCATTGAAAATAACTTTAACTATGAAAGTAAATAGCATTTTCTGGTAATTATTTTTATGGTCCCATATACCTTATTATTGGATTTTAATTTCGGTCATTGTGTCTGATGTCAAACAATACATTTTCACCATAAAAATAGTTATAACATTTTACCTGAAAAATTCCAGCTCATTTTAGGGTAAGTACATTTTTCTTAAAGCTACTTCCGGTATGATATTTTGGTGGATTCAATAATACAGTAAGTCAAAATAACGCCGTATGACTGTTTACATAATATTTAGCCGATATCGAATTATTACCATAAAAAGCGTAAGTGTGCTGGGCTATAAAGTAATATGTATTCCATGTACGTGCGTTGTCACCAACATTAAATACGACTTACTTGAATATATTTAATTCCATTTTTGATTTAATTTACCATTATATTTTATTTTTATTTTATTAAAGCTGTAATTTCATCTGTTTCTGGGATGTACCTAGGTATGGTAGGTGGTTATTTTCAGTTATTTTGATAACTTTTCTATCCTCTTGCACTAGAAGATATTCCATATGGGATAAGTTTACCTATGTACATTATCTATATTGATGAAAACGGAATTCCTTTACCTGGCAGAATTTCATTTGGCCGAATTTCATATACCATAATGTTCAACTGCCATAATGTTGTTTCTTATAATTTTGTGACAGCTTTTTGACTTTAAAACTTTCTGTAAAAAAGTGACTGTGACATAGAAACAGATGAACATTGTGAAACTATAAGGGTTCCTAATTGACCACAGGAACCTAATAAAAAAGGAATTACAGTTATTTCTGAGCCACTGTTACTCCATCAAATCAGTTTAACAGCCTTTTAGGCAATCTTAACGGAGCGAAAATAAAAGGAAGTTCCGCCCACGGTTGTGTAGAACAATGGCTTGGGTACCTTTCAATTCAGTCCATTATCACACATAGCTACTGCCTCCCCCCTATTGTTAGCTAAGTATCAGAATTTAGCCACCACTGAAGTAAAAATTGGGTCAAGCGGTATTGTTCTACTATTTCGGGATTAATCTAAAATTTATATTGCTTCATTTTAAGGCTATTCAACCCAATGGATATGTATAAAGTTTTGTGCTTAATTAGGGTATTGTAACAGCAATGCGATGGCCGTATGGGAGTGTTTAAATACCAAAGGAGACTAAAACGTCTTCGATGCTAGTTTGGAGATTTTATCAGCCCCACGAAGACAAATATTTTCGCAACAACCTCATCCGCAATGTTTGTGTTGACTTGTATCAACGTAGCATAGGTAATCAGGTTTAAATGCGAGAGTAGGTTTTTTTTTGTATCTATTTACAAAGAGCTTTTATTATTAACATGATAAATAAGATAATAATTATTTACATACACAATTTGATTATTACATTTTCAATCCACTAAGTCCTGCCCCGCTTCTAAAATGTACATTTTGAATCATATCTAGGTACACGTATAACATTGTAATGCCTTTGCCCTAAAATTTACGACATTTCAAATGTTAATGTTATAGGTACAACACTGACATTGTACATTTTGTATATCGTATACCTTATTTGACAGCATTATATATCCCACAGCATTATGAACCGAGTGATATTAACGACGTTAAGACGAATCTAACGACACCTTGTTTCATCCCTACAGCGTCCCGACTTGTAGGGGATCAAAGAATCACGAATACCGACATAACCAAAAAGTAAAAAAAGCGGCCAAGTGCGAGTCGGACTCGCCCATGAAGGGTTCCGTAGCAGCAAGTAACATAATAAAAAAGTTCGTTGTAGCTTTGATCAATGTTTTTATGACGTATTAAAAAAAAACTACTTACTAGATCTCGTTCAAACCAATTTTCGGTGGAAGTTTGCATGGTAATGTACATCATATATTTTTTTTAGTTCTATCATTCTCTTATTTTAGAAGTTACAGGGGGACACACACATTTAAACACTTTGGAAGTGTCTCTCGCGCAAACTGTTCCATTTGGAAAAAAATGATGTTAGTAACCTCAATATCATTTTTGAAGACCTATCCATAGATATACCACACACGTATGGGTTTGATGAAAAAAATGTTTTGAGTTTCAGTTCTAAGTATGGGGAACCCCCAAAATTTATGTTTTTTTTTCTATTTTTGTGTGAAAATCTTAATGCGGTTCACAGAATACATCTACTTACCAAGTTTCAACAGTGTAGTTCTTATAGTTTCGGAGAAAAGTGACTGTGACATACGGACGGACAGACAGACAGACATGACGAATCTATAAGGGTTCCGTTTTTTGCCATTTGGCTACGGAACCCTAAAAATCGCAAATGTTGCCGCTTCAACTTCAGCACACAAGACATCAAAACAGAAATAGTGGAAATTAATCTTTTCAAGATTATCGACAGTACGGCACGGGAATTTACGGATATATTCGTCTGGTCTTTAGGTAAGCTAATCACTTGTCCGAAGCGACGAGTCAGGCAATTAACTCGTAATGTCTACTCTAAATTGGATACATGTCATGTAAATGGAAAAGGTACAGGTGGCCCTGCCAAGTGGAATCAGCCCGAGGGTCGCGGTAAGGTAAATATTGTAACGATAGGACTGCTCTGATTATTTAGTTAGTATTTTGAGCGGAACTAGTGCGGTACGGCTCAATTAACAAAGGTAAACTTTTAGGGAACTGTGTGTACATTATTACCTACATTCGTACCTAACGCAGGCGTAAAAATATCGTTATACAGGGTATAGTGTTCCGGAATTGTGCTACAGGCCAAAAACAAGTTTGCCCCGAAATTGATTTTTTCTACGGGAACTGTTTCATTGTTAAGAAGAAGTTACCTACTGTAAAATAGAAGTTTAAAAAAAAAACACTATCAAGTCTGCTTTAAGACAACGGGATAATTTAATGTCTTTGGGTTTCTCAGCGCCAAATGATCCGGGGACGTGAGCTACTGGAAAAAAAACTTGCAATTCTAGAGCAAACTAGGTACATAAACTCATATCTTTGAATCGTAATACAAACTGTATTTGTTAAATTAGACCTAAGTAAAGATTTACCTTAAAAATATTTACTATATGCCTTAAATTACTGAGAGAGTGACTGCATATACCTCCGCTACATCCGGTATGGTAAAACTTAAAAATAACTGTTTTAAGCAAATTCGTTTTAAGTATATATTCACTAAATGCGAGGAAGCGTGAGACTGATAAATCATTTAGCACTAAAAGCCTCTTTGTCATAATAAATAAAATGCTTGGTACAAACCAAAGAAAGTATCCTAAAGGTCAGTGGTAGGATCGTCCCCAGACGCCGAGCAAGCTACGACAAATCTAGCTCAATTTCCACGACACAGCCCTACCTACGGTAGCTATGTACGTCGGTTCCTCCCGTACCTTGTATCCCTTTATGAGCTGACTCGTCTAAATTACAACCTTTTATACTAAGTATCAAACTGGGCCATGAACTTTAGATTGTGTGGTAAGTAACTAAAAACGTATAAATAAGTTTGAGTAGGAAAATAAACAATACATAAAGTAGCGGTTAAATATTGTTATTTCATTGCGATCATTGTAAAAATGGAATGGGTTGTAGGTATACTTAATGAGACAGGGATTTTTGTTTTTTGCTACATTTCTTAAAAATATTATTTTACTATGTTAGAACCGCTCTCTCGAAGATCAGTATTAACTAAGGATATGAAGTTAGCTTAAAAAGCTATTATGACAGTCTTTACTGAAAAATACACAAAACTGCAATGCTTTAAAGTGATTTCAAACAAATCACAATTGCAATGTTTTAATGTTATTTCTTAAACAGATTTAACGTTTAAAAGCACGTTTTAAAGGTATATGACAGATCATATACCTTTAAAACGTGCACTTTCATCAGTTGAAGATAAAGTTTAGTAAATATATTGCAAAATATTCTGTGGGAATATAAATGATTTTTACGAAATTTTCGCTTTTAAGTTTCATTTTGCGAAACAGATAAGGTAGGGCGGGGCTTGCAACTTAAGGGTAAATGCATAATTTAAAAAAAATAAAAGGAGTACAACGAGTTAAAACTATTTTGCTCCCTTTAATAGAAATGTTGGTACCAAAAACTACTATAAAAGGGCTCTTAAACTGTTCTAAAATGCATTATTCCCTTTAAAAATGTATCTAGACGCATTTACCCCTTAGTTGCCCCGCCCCACCTTACTAATGTTCAAATATCTAGAAAAAACAAATGACCTAATATAAATACCAACTAGCAGCAGAAGAAATGCTCCTTTTTGAACGATGAATAAAACTATCTATTTTTGAACACATTCAAATTGACAATAGATGGTTTGGTTGTAAGTAAAAGTTGGTAAAGTTAACCGTTAAAACGAAGGACTAAGCAGTGTAACAAAGTAAAATTACCTTATTTTACAGAAGTCGTTTCGTCTGGTTTGCATTAATTTCCACTTTAATTTCATTAGACTGCTCTGCATTTATCATGATAGCGGCGATAATCTCGGAAATTATGAATACGAAATAATTACTTCACTTCATTTGCTAAAGGAAGTTATTTATAGCCTTTCACTGTATATGTTTTCTAATTCTTCATATACCAATAGCCTAATTAAAATTATATTATACAAGTAAAAGCTTATCCTACATAATAGTCTTTCAAATACTAACATTATAAATGTGAAAATAATTTTGTGTGTCTGTTTGTTACACTTTTACGACTAAATTGTTAAACTGACTTCAATAAAATTTTGTATTGAGATAGCTTTAAACTCTACGAAGTACATAGGGTACTTTTTACTCGCGAGTAGTGAAATACACTATTTCACGGAAGGAGTTGCGGACAACAGCTAGTCTAATACATATCATTGTCTTTATAAGCTCAGGGCTTCCTTCGCCCGTCTTTGTTTAGATTTACCCTTGACGACTAACATTTGAATAGTTTTTCTTTGGAAGCGTGATATTTGACCTAAATATTTTTATACCTAATGTACCTATTGCGGGTGAAAATAAAATTATTTTTAAATAAAGGTTTATAAAAAAAAATAACATCATCAGCCGGCGATTTTAAGGTTCAAAATATTCATAAGATTTAATTTAATAATGACCGGACATTAAATCCAGAAACAACAATTTACATACATTACTATTATATCATTAATTAACTGTGTAAGTGCTTTTAACCTGGTTTTGTAAGTACTTACTCGTACTCATAATTAAATCACAATTTGCTGTAGTCAAAAGAGATTCTTTGCTTTACACTGACTTGTTACAAACCAGAACACCAGATAACGTGTCGAGTCGAGATTCAACCGACGGCATTATGCAAAGTATCTCGCAGGCCTGGGGGGGGGGGGGGGGGGGGGCAGTGAGTCGCTGTATCCTGATTCGGCCGGGGAGAAATAATTGGATTCACGTTTTATCAATTACATTAAAAACCCATGCCATGCTTGAATTCAAGTGGTTTTGAGACATATTTTTGACGAAACAAAACTCGGGTTATTGAGAATCTAAGTGAACCCAAACCGATATTAAGAGAAATCTCAACAATTATTTACAAATGCGTGTGTGTGTGTTTGTGTTCTCTTTGTGTGTTGTTTAAAAAATATCGGTAATAACGATACATCCTTTATAATCTCAGACAACCCCCAAAATAAACAAACTGTTTCCGACTGTTTTCTATAGCGTTACGTTATTTATATTTCTTGTCTTGCCAAAAAATAGTTAATAAGAAAAAGGCAAAGCATTACCAATGTAAGAAACGGTTGTACACTGTTTTACAGAAGCTCATTTCATTTGCTTTCTATGAAATAAAATTCTGCGAAGTGACACATTCTATGAAATGAGTTTCGGTTAATCAGTGTAAAACCATAGTTTACATCACCTTCAAAGGGTTTATTTTTCCAAAAAACCTTTACAGCATGTTTTTTCTATGTAAGCGGAC
Organism: Acleris holmiana; assembly: GCA_949316455.1. Classification (NCBI taxonomy): domain Eukaryota; kingdom Metazoa; phylum Arthropoda; class Insecta; order Lepidoptera; family Tortricidae; genus Acleris; species Acleris holmiana. The sequence goes on along the minus strand of OX438765.1, from coordinate 8,834,302 downwards.
ATACCTCTACCCTTCTAAAACATTACATACATACATAACACCAAGCCTTAATTCCCAGAGTGGGGTAGGCAGAGCTACAGAAATAACAACAAACCTAAAAAGACTTTTTGATAATTCTGTAACCACATTTTGCAGAAGTAGGCTAAGATGTTTACCAGTGTATTAGTGACAGGTTGCAAGCCCATCGCCTAACAGCACTACAAGCCCTTAATATTCCCTAAGTCGCTTCTTACGACATCCACGGGAAGACATGGAGTAACACTATTCTAACCCGGCAACCACACGGGATTCTAAAACATTAAAATTGCCGAATAAAATATATTCACTACCCTTTTGTTACTATTACGACCCTAGAATAATAAAAATTGTGTGGTGTTTTTTTCTATTTATGAGTGAAAAAAACCACACGACTTAAGAGGAGATATTCGGAAAACACCAAAGCTGGATATTTTCTTCTTGTAATTGGTAGTCTCAATACCCATTTTCATAACATGTAGGTATAAAACTTTGAAATTTACTAAATTTTCATACGTCAGTAGCCTAAGATCCCAAGTTGTACATTTTATTGTTAAAAATAATTAACCACCATGCAATCAAACCCTGCAAGGGGAAAATATTTAAAAAACACTGAAGCTTGTACATTTTATAAGTAAAAGTAAAGATGCTGCATTTATGTATCTGACCTAAAAAACAAACTCACATACAAACTTTCACCCCTTTTTTCACCCCGTTAGAAGCTCGTTTTTTATTTTATTTGTAATGGTCTTGATACAGAGTTTTATAATAAAACTTCAAAAATGAGCGAACTCCCGTACAAACTTCCATCCCCCACTTCACCCTTAGTGGTTTTAAGACCGCCCAGTTTATTTTAATCTGTAAATACCGATTACCACATTTATCACTTAAAAAAATACCAATCTCCCATTTAAACTTCTACAAACCCCCCTTTTCCCACCTTAGGGGCAATTTGTCCTAAATCGCCGAAAGTAATATTTTATTTATAAGCAGACGCCTAAACTTCAGTTTCGTATCATATACGTTTATTCTTCAAACACTCCATTTCCAACTCCAAAAACCACGTCTCGAGTAAGTTTTAGTCATATTTTTTTTTTTCACAAATTTTGCAACCTTAATCGTAGTAATCGCTGAAATACGTTTATTATTTAAATATCAGAGCATTTCTACTAAGTTTTAAGTAAAGAGTACAAAGTAGGTACAACCACAGTTTCATCCCTGAGGGGTTGAATTTTAGTAATCGCTGAAATACGTGTCTCATGATTTGCATTGAGAGTATTAAGTTTGAAGTAAATTTGACCCTTAAAATATTTTTCCACATTTCTTTACTACAAATGATAAACCTCCCATGTAAACTTCAACCCCCATTGTACCCCCCCCCCCCTTAGGGGATATTTTTAATAAATTGCTGAAATTCATTGTAAATAGTAGCCTAAAAACAAAGTTTCAAAAATGACGGACTTCCATACAAAATTTCATCCACCTCCTTAAGGATTGAATTTGGAATAATCCTTTCTTATTTCTTGTTTACATCTTATAAAAAACACACGTGAAAAAAATTGAGCTTTCTATGTCCAAGGCTGGGCGTTTACGAGTCAGTGATCTTTTTATAAATATATAATACAGATGTTACGGCATGGTACTCTCTAATAAATGAGAGCCAACTAAGAGATAATATCTTTTTGTTGACAAACATTGAATACAATAGTTGTATTCAATGTTGTGTTGTTGTAGTTGTGATACAGGTATATCAAACAAAGATCATAGTAACAGCAGCAAGTTCTTTAGAGATTCAACTAACATCTTAGCTCGTATATCATCTAACGACTTGTCAGGTTGTATCGACCTAAGAAAATCAGTCTTGTAAGAAGCAACCAAGTTCTTTCTCAGTGTAGTGCCTGCAGCCCCACCGCAACCTGATGCCAACTCTCCAGTGAATAGGCAGGCACGATAAGTGGAGCCAGGGTCATACACACTCTTAAAACCAAAGTTGTCTCTCCTGTGGTCAATAGTTAAAAGCTTGTGTGCATATAGTTATGTTTTTATATGATAGGTCTAAAGCAGTCCTGACGGTATTTTTGCGGATATGGGCTTAGCCAGAAAATTAGGCCTTAAAAACGTTAACTTCCGGTGTGTCGACAGGAAAGACGGTAACCTAAATCTGTGTATGACCCGCCAATGATTTGAATAGTGTTTTCTACTTGTTCGCAGATCGATCGATCGATCATTATAAAAGAGTTGAGAATAGCTCTGTGTTTGGGCAGAGTAAGGCTTGGACTAGAAAAATCCGGAAACTCCCCGGTCAGACAAAAATCAGAGTTCAGCAAACTATGTGCGTACGTGGTCAGTTTGAATCCAAAGATAAATTTACTCAATCCACCGCAAGTATTTGCATTGTACCAAAAAATAACGGACCGAGTGGCCACAGCGATCAGACCATCAGAAGATAATCTCTTCTGTTTTCGGATGAGAATCATGATCGATTGGCTTTAATTGATTTGTAGTCAACGAATGAAAATAACAATTCGATTGCTTGAGCATATGGGACATTTTTTTTAGTTCATAAGATTTCGGATGAATTCGGAAGAGAAAGAAGAAGGTTTAATATTTACTCACACAACACAAGAAGTAGGGCAAAAAGTTAAATCTTTAAAATCCGTAATATGCTTGCTTGTTCCCCGTATCCATCTTGAGAAACCTTCGTTGCCTTAACGACATCGCCTCTTCACATGTTTCTGTCCTCAGCTTATCGACCGTACCAATCGGCGGGTAGGTGACCGTCCACGATTTTTCTATATTCCTCGATTATCTTATCTCTATTAGGTTAGCTAGGTCTTTTTGTGCAATATGACCCATATAAAATAACTTTAATTCTAATAAAACATATAGGTCGTTTATTAGTTAAGTTTATGATCAAAATTTTATTAAGTTGTGATTATCTGGAACGACGCATTCGTGTAAACCAATTTATTCTTAGTCGCTTAATACAGGATAAGCTAATTAAGTCGCTTGTACGTGTTTACAGTATTATTGAACACAGGGTAGCTTTCTCAATTTCATCCGAACATTTCTTTGTGGGAGGAGGCAGGCAGTTTCTGTTGACAGGGGTAGCACGATGTCTGAGGATAGGGCACTGGGTGATTGTTCTGTTCCCCAGGGATCTTCGACGGGAAATGTTTTGTGTTAGGTAATGGTGAATGACCTCATAGGTGTGTTCGCAGATGGTGACTTTATAATGTACGCGGATGATGGCTGTGCGTTTGTGACTGGTGCCACTTTTTCTGACCTGGAGCGAAATGTCACTAGGACACTTGAAACATTGTCTGATTGGTTCGATGCTAACGGTTTTGCAGTTAACTTGTCAAAAACGTTTATTATGCACTTCTGGCTTAGGGGACAATATGAAACACCCCTAAACATTGTCGTTAACGGTACGGCTTTGCCGCAAGAGCAGGGTACATGTTATTTAGGGTTCCATTTTGACTCTAGCTTGAAGTGGGATAAGCATATCGATGCGTTGTCGGGAAAGTTGGCATGGGCAGCATTCACTCTGTCTCTACTCGCCCCCATACTATCGCGACAGAATCTCCGCATGGCATACTATGCATATGTAAACTCCATTCTAACGTACGGAATTGATTTTTGGGGTCTTGCAGCTGATAGGGACAGAGTGCTTGTGTTGCAGAAGAGGGCCGTGAGAATTTTAGCTGGAATCCCTCCTTTTTCTCCAACCAAGGAGCACTTTATAAGGCTGAAAATACTCACGGTTCCGAGTCTGTACAGTCAAGGTCATAAATATGTATACACTTTAGTACCTTGTCACTTTAATCGCTGTGACAATTTCATATGGCAGTTGAAACATGACGTTAAATAGACAAGGTACTAAAGTGTATACATATTTATAACCTTGACTGTACATCCTTGAGATAGCCAAATACATGTGGATGCATAAAAATGAGTTTAGGGCACGCCGAGCCGATCAGAGGCGTACTTGTAGGGACATAAACCCTTTGTTGGTCCGTTTGGCGCGCGGGCGGTGGGTGTTCGTATTTATAATTAACTGAGCCTAGACATTAGGAATGCGCCATCTTATGGTTTGTTTGTCAGTAGGTTAAAAATATTTTAACTTGAAAAAGCGTTTTATAGTATTAAGGATTTTTATGGGTACCTATATTTAATTTTACGTTTTTGTAAAAAAAAAATTATTTTTATATTTATTGTGATTTTAACGTATGATATTGCATTAAATTATTTGACTTTGACTTTATCAAGACAGCTTATTCCATAGAATTTCAAAATACCAAATAAACATGTAATATCCACCCCCTGGATACCTGTAACCTGTAATATCTTATACTTAATTTTTTTAACAGATGACAATAAGTGCCCATATTTTGCACCCGACTTGCCTTTAACGAAGTCAAAATTAGAAATTAAAAATAATTGTCTCTACTATAAGTAATTGATACTTAACAAGAATTAGAATATGCGTACAAATGTTTCTTAGTATTGGCTACGTTATTAAAGGAAACGTGCAAATTTGACCGTTATTATTCTCATCTTGAAAAAAAACTAAGTATAATTTGAATGTAAAATTTTAGGATACTAGTGTAGGTACATCAAAAAAATTGGTATTTTAAAATTCTGACCGAAGCGATCTAGTCACTCTTTTTAGGGTTCCGTAGTCGACAAGGAACCCTTACTATTTCGCCATGTCCGTCTCCGTCTGTCTTTTCCGTCTGCGGCGTCTTTCCAACTTTCCATACAAGTAAAACAGGTTTTTTTATATTTTCTATTATTCGTCAAATCCATTGTGTTGGGTGTCACTGAATTTTTTTTTGAAACATTTTGCCCGTGGCTGCTCACACTCTTGGTTGGGATTTTTGCTTTACAATTACACATGTTTTATAAATGCAGTTGTTTTTAACCTTGTATTAGTTGTTTTATATAGGTGTACCTACAATTGAGTTTTTGAAACTTTAATTCAGCATAAATGAATTAATGAAAAATATTTTTTTATATTGCATAAGGTGTATATATATATATATATATATATATACATTTGTAAAAACATCAGATAAAATGGAAATTTAAATGTCTGTGGTTAGGCTAGATTGCATCAGTCAAATTAAAAATAACCATGAACCGACTCCAAATAAGGAGTTCCGTCGACTTAAATCCCATGACCAAAGGCCCGTTTCACGTAGCTACAAGTTACAAATTACAAGCGGAAATCTCTTTCTAACTCCTTTTGATAGAAAGAGAGTTCCGCTTGTGATTCTTAACTTGTAGCTACGTGAAACGGGCCACAGCTCGTGAAGAAATTTTAATGGGAAAAAAAAAATAACAAAAAAAAATAACATTTAACAACGTATTACAAAACAATCCGTAAAAAAGAAATTACAAGAGTAGTGTCATCCCTTATTAAATAACGTCAGTTCAGTATCTTAGGTATACAGTATACTCGGGTTGACACTACTTTTGTAATTTCTTTTTTACGGATTATTTTGTAACACGTCGTATATAATACTCACGAAACATAAATCATTAAAATCGGTTGACAATAGGTGAAGAGATCGGATAACATACAGCATTTTATAAAGGCTTAACACACGCCAAAGAATAAACTGAAAAATCCGGCCTCTTAAAATGAGTGTAAAATGTGAGGCAAAATAGAGGCAGGGAAGATTCAACACATGGAAACAATAAAAAATAGTAAAGAAAAGCGGAAAAGAAGTTTGAAAAAAGAACTGAGCCTGAAACCAAGGATATTTATTCTTTGGCGTATAAAAACTGTCGCTGCTAGATAAAGGCTCATTACACAATTTTATTCAGAGCGCTCTTAGAGTTTGAGATTGTTTTCGCCGCAATTTCCGACGCTTTAAAATAACTTTGCATAAAGACAGTTAAATAGACGATTTGAAATGTCATTTACTTTTGTTCACGAGAACATTTCAATTAAATGTGTTAGGTAGTATGTCAATACTAGGTACCTTTATTTATCATTGTGTTGTTAAATGATTTAATAAAGTAAAAAACATTATTTTGAAAATTTTGGATGTTTGTTACTTAATCGCGCCAGAACGGCTGAACGGATCTGGATGAAATTTGGTACAGAGATAGATAGTCTGGAATAGCACATTAGCTACTATTTATCGTTAGTAAAGGGAATAGCGATTAACAGCTTCTACGTGAACGGAATCACGCTCAAACGTAGTAAATTATAAAAATCAGAAATCCAGCATTAGGCAATTACGCTGATCAACTTAATAACAGAAAAATCGTAATGCATGCGTAATGTGACACCCATATTTCGTATAACGTAACACAAACTAATATATAATTTACATACATACATACATAACGTCACGCGTTTATTCCCAGAGTGGGGTAGGCAGAGCAACAGAATACCAACAACTCTAAACTTGTTGATAATTCTGTAACCACATTTTGCATTCAGGCTAAGATGTTTATTAGTGACAGGTTGCGAGCCCATCGCCTAACAGTACTACAAGCCCTTATTCCCTGAGTCGCCTCTCACGACATCCACGGGAAGACATGGAGTGGCACTATTCTAACCCGGCAACCGCACGGGGGCATATATAATTTATACATGAATAAATGCGCCGCAAAACCAAATCAGATTGCATTATTTACCGCAGCTACTATAAATTTCTAAGCAGGCGGAGTTAGTACAGCCTATCTTTAGCCACCAATTACGAGGTAGGAACTAGTTTGGGCGTAATTCTTATTTCTTCAACGTAAATCAGTGTATAGTTATTACTCTATGACATTGGCCGTGGCACGCGATAAGGTCGTAATGTTACCGTTGACCATTCGCCGATATTAGGGGTGTTATTCTGTAACGCGACAGTTTAACTCGGCGTCCGTTACAGTGCTGCCACATTCTCTTCTGATATCCAGATTCACTGCAAATCGACAATCTTTGATACTACTTACTATATATGTTTGTTAATTAAGATTAAAATTAATAAAATACGATCGACATCCTCATGCAAACTCAAAATTTTCCTCTTTCTTTATTTTATCTATGTTGATGATAGAACAACGCTATTACGGAAATTGACAGCAGAAGTAATCAGGATCAAAAATAAATTATCCTGAAATAAATGTCAAGATTACTGGTATAGTTGATGAGATGGCCATTATTATTTTTATTTAATTCCCCTTTTGGTAGAAAGTAATAATTTTGGTAAATTTAACGTGGAGATAAACTCAAGTGCATTAAAGAATAACACCTTAGCAAAGGGCGAGCCGTTAACACAAGTTCGCCAGATTAAACGATTAACTTCCACAATCTCTTCGTAATCCGTGAAATTACGGAAGGCCAGAAACAGGTTTAAAACTTTGTCATTGCGAAAAAGTTAGCTTGTAACTGAAGAGGTATTGAGCGTAGGTTTTACTGCTTTTGTTATCGCATTCCAAATTGTGATGAAAATAATCGTCGGCTGTTTAGATCATAGAACAAGAACTAAAGGCATAGAAGGAGCCTTAAAACAAAAGCGTCATATAATCCTGTCTCGAAAATTTCTATATGAATATTAAATTAGTTAAAAAAGGAAGGAGTATGTTCAGTTCTTGCTAAAACTAGCCGTTCACTAAGGTACTAAGTATCAACTGGTCACCAATTGGACAACGTGATATCCAACATCAATTATACAAACTTATTGCACATTAAATTATACACCATGAAAATATCTACTTTGTTATTATACCAAAAGTTCATTATGCCCCTTTATATTCCATGAAAGTACCTAGTGAAAATACATATATCAAAAGTTGTTATAACATATCCCCATCACCCAGTTTCCTTGAGGTACAGCGAAACTGAAGTAAAAATAATAAAACGTCTGCTGTATAATGTTAATAAACGTCTGTAATTCGAATGAGACATAGAAGGAGAGTGTAATAATTTAATTATTTATAAATAAATAAATACATAAATCAACGCTTAAAAGGGATTGACTTTAGCGCCCGAGGGTGGGTATTTGAGAGTGAATTTTACAAATGATCATTAAGTTCAATCCCCAACATATCAAGTTTTATGCGGAGAAGCAATCAACCCATTTCAATTAGTTATTTGAATTATGTAACAGTTAATATGTACATACATTTGAATTTAATTTTGACTTGTTGTTTAATGGTTTTGATACCATGTGCGCATATATCATGTGCGTTTCGCTCTGAAATCATCAGTTTGCAATGGCATGTTGTGTTCTATTACATAGTTTGCCAGATTGTTAAAACACGTTTTAACTTAAAATTTGTTTAACACGTGGTTCAATAAGTCCCGAGACTAAGTACTATAATGTTTTTTTATAAATTTATTTTTTATTCATCAACGTAGTCTCCTCCAAGAGCGATACAGTCCCTCCAACGGTTTTCTAACATGTCTATCCGATCCGTGTAGAACGATTTGTCTTTGACTTCAAAGTAAGCCTCCGTTGCTGCGATAACTTCACTATTTGAGTCAAATTTCTTACCTTGGAGCATTTTTTTGAGGTCTGCAAACAGCCAGTAATCGCTGGGGGCCAAGTCTGGCGAATAAGGGGGATGAGGAAGCTATTCGAAGCTCAATTCATTAATTTTGGCCATCGTTTTCACGGATTTGTGACAAGGCGCGTTGTCCTGGTGAAACACCACTTTCTTTTTGTTCATTTGAAGCCGTTTCTCCGCAATTCCCTACTTCAATCGCTCCAATAAGCACATGTAATAGTCAATATTTATATTTTGCCCCATTTCAAGGTAGTCGATGAAAATTATTCCATGCGTATCCCAAAATATAGACGCCATAACCTTACCGGCCGATTTCTGAGTCTTTGGCCGCTTCGGGCGGCTTTCACCAGCCGCTCTCCACTCCGCTGACTGCCGATTGGATTCCAGAGTGAAATGGTGTATCCATGTTTCACTCATTGTCACATACCGACGTAAAAAATCCTTTTTATTACGATTAATCAGCGCCAAATATCGCTCTGAATCATTGATACGTTGTTCCTTTTGATCAGTTGTAAGCAAACGCGGCACCCACTTGGAAAAAAGCTTTTTCATGGCCAAATTTTTATATAAAATTGTGAAAACACTACCAGCTGAAATCTTCACTATCTCGGCTATCTCGCGCACCTTCCGATCTTCCATTACAATGTTCAGGACTTGGTTAATATTTTGTTGAGTCACTGCTTCATTTGGACGTTCTGAGCGTTCCCCATCATTTCATGCGACCGCGACCATGCGATCGCGTTTGAAGTCGGCATACCACCGACAAATGGTTGCTTTAGAGGGAGCTGATCCCGCATAACATTTTATAAGCCATTGCTGTTTTTCAACGGTAATCTTTACCATTAAAAAACAATGTTTTATCAACCCGCGAAACTCTTTTTTTTCATTCTATTGAAATTACAAGCGTAGCGTCACTTAAATCTCTTCCAAATCAATATTTTATTGTTCCATTTTTAAAAAATTGACACATCTTTAATTGATGGCCAGTACTTTTTAAAAATGATAAGAGCCTTTAATATATGCGCCATTTCTAAGTTAGTCTCAGGACTTATTTAACGATCTAGTATATAGACTTGGATAGCTACCGACTGTAAACTCTTGATTTAACATCAAACATGTTACTTCGAATTAGACATTAACACATTTTTATAGTTAAATACTATAACAGCTACAAATTTCAAAGATAAAAACACGTATAGGACAACTTTACTATTTTCTATTTTCGACCTAATGTTATTAGCTGATGAAAGGCAGATGATTATCATATTTATCATAATATATTTTATGTATAATATAATTATGGAACGTTGAATGTAAATGATAATTATTTACTTACCAAATGACAGTGAAAACCGGTAATTAATTTACTTAAGTACCTTAATAAATTGTAGCTACGTATAACGGCATTAACCCGGAGTTGTGGTCTTGCCCAACCAACCAGGAACAACGAAAATGTCGTGTTTTTACAAGCTTTTATTTAAATTGTAATGTTTTTAGGTACGTTAGTGTGTTTGTTTAGGTCAGATCTCGGAAGTCTACTTTAATTCATTTTCCGTTATTGCAGTGGGCTAAATTTGGAATACATTATGTAAACCAAATGAAAATGCAATATTATGGTATGTAAGAGCCGATTTGATGATAGAGTCGGAAGGCGGCGGCAGAATCTCTGCGGTCCTTAAGTAACACCCACCGTGTTGGAGCTCGTAGTTTGTCTTGATAAGTAGATAATGACTAGACCCCAATTTTTGTTTCAATGACGTCGCAATTGAGTAGTTTGATGAGTAAATGGAACGGTGCTAATTAATACAATTTGTTAGTTAATACCTTTTTACAAACATACATAAAAAGAAAGAAAGAAAAAGAACACTATATTTATTCACTACACACATAAGACACACAGAAAAACGTAAAAACAGAAAACAGCAATAAAAAGAGTAGTGAGTGTGTCTTCGCGGCAGAGAATCGGACACTGGCTCAGCATAATGCTGACACCTACAGCGCTGATTTTCAGCCAGCTCCGTTTGTGACAGACGGACGGTACGCTAAACGAATAAATAGAAAAAAGAAAAAGAATAATGTTTTAAACAAATATTTATAGGTAGTAAGTGACAAAATAAATACCAAAATTACATGGAAATACCTTACAGAAACATAATTAACAAAAAAAAACGAAAGAATAACCAAGAATTTAAAGTATAATTTGCGGACAAAGTTCTGGATGGGAAATTAGGTGTACTTGCTATACAAGAGTGGGGCAGGCAGAGCCACAGAAATACCAAAAACCCTAAAAAGACTTGTTTATAATTCTGTTACCACATTTTGCACAATCAGACAAGAAGTTAACTAGTAGTGACAGGTTGCAAGCCCATCGCCTAACAGTACTACAAGCCCTTATTCCCTTAATACCTTTTTAACTGAATATTTTTTATTAACTAGGATTTCACGAAAAAAACTTTATTATTACCGCAAGTCATGTAGAACAACTTTTGATCCGTTATGGAGAGTCAGTTAACGAAAGAACACCGTCGATTAATTAATCAATTGACAATTGACTTATAGGTAATTTATATCGTCGATGGCTGATAGTAAAATTTTAATTCCATAGAACCCCAATAGACTAAGTTGCCGTATTAATGAACGCCGTTCCATTTACTCCTCAAATTACCCTATTGTGACGTCATTGCCACAAAGATCCGGTGTCTGATAATGACGTCGCAAAAAAAAGGGCTGTCGGAAACCAAAACTTATCACAAAAATGTTTTTTTTGATCGCAGCATGCATTGTGGAAACTAAATAGCGTAATCGTTGTTTAAACCTGGGTAGGTCCCAGATACCAAACGCAAACGTTAGGGATTCTGGAAATCCGGTAAAATGTATCGAATCCGCTTAAGTGGCCCACGCGATATATCATCAGCAGCTGACGATAAGAACGTTAGCGATTAGGTGAGAAACTTAAGTAAATGACCTGTTGTATTTAGTAGTAACAAATCTATGGGGCTAGTCAAGTAGCATTCCACAATCGTTAGCGATTATGTTTCGATAGACAAATGCGACGAATTGACGTTAGTCACCGAGATAGTCACGTCGTACTATCTCGGTGGCTAACGTCAAATCCATACATTTGTCTATCGAAACATAATCGCTAACGATTGTGGAATGCAACTTGTCTAGCCTCACTTATAGAACGTTCGGCATTGTATATTTGAAATTTGACGTTAAATCCATATTAGTTTTGTACACAACTATATACAACAGGTCCTTTAGTTTAGTTTTTAGGGTTCCGTACCCAAAAGGTAAAACTGGAACCCTATTACTAAGACTCCGCTGTCCGTCCGTCCATCTGTCACAAGGCTGTGTATCTCATGAACCGCGATAGCTAGACAGTTGAAATTTTCACAGATGATGTATTTCTGTGGCCGCTATAAAAACAAATACTAAAAACAGAACAAAAATAATTTTAAGGGGGCTCCCATTTAAAAAACGTGTGCTTTTTGCTCGATATTAATAGCGGTAATAGGTGGACACTTGAAATATTCACAGAATATTTAGTTCTATATTCAATTTAAGAATAAATAATTAAATTAAAATAAAATTAATATTTGAGTGGGCTCTCATCCAATAAACGTGTTTTTTTGCCGTGTATTTCTCGATCTTAATACAGACACCGTTGTTGCGGAACCCTTCGTGCGCGAGTCCGACTTGCACTAGTCCGGTTTTTCCCTATAGTTACGGAATGGAGGCAAGCTCCTTATGTCAATTCTATACCCACGTTTTGGCAGTTTTCGAAAATCGCATACGTTAGTGTTATGCAACTTGTCTAGGCCCCCTGGGATACGCATGGCAATCAAATAAGTTGAGCTGTGGCTATGGTTCATTTATGAACTGTCGATGCTAAGTAAGGGTTCGCCGTTTTATTTGTTTCGAAATTCATGGCCACATCCGTAATTCGAAGTCCCGAACAAACTTTAATGACTTCCACCAGAAATAGAGAGATTAGGTTGTTAAATTGAGACATTTGCAAAACTTTGTACAGCGAACTCGGCTTGATGGGCTTACTTTACACATCAGATTTTAATCATAACGCAGTTTTCCAATTCCACCATCGTGGATATGAGGCGCTACCCATGATTGTGAGTATGTAAATGCTATAGGTAAATGTAGAGCCAAATATTAAAATTTCTTAAAAAAATAATTGAAGTTATTTTTGTGTTATCCTTTATTTTAATTACCATCTGTTATAAGTTGATCTGGAAATATTAGCCAATTAGAATTCAGTCCAGTTCCTCATAATCGGAAATCGCTAGTGTGACCGCAAGTTGCGGGCCACAACGCTCAGAATTTTACTTTAGATTTCCCTTTAACTCGAGATTCTACTAAAATTTTTTCACTCCGCTCTCTATTTTATTAATTCGACGTAAATATTTGATTTCTCTCCCTTGTGACACCGTCTACTTTAATGAAGATCTTACCCGCAATGACTCGCCCCAGTAGCAGCGTGCTGAAGAGTATGGAGAGCAGCCGCCGTCTCTCGCGCACCATATTGCAGCTTCAACATCTACTGCCCGGTAACATAGTCTGCAACTCTGCACACACTCACTCACTCACAGTGCACTGACTTTACTCACTTACATTTTAGAATAAGATACTTAAAGTGTACTGTACAAAGCAACTCGATTCTGGAAACTTGCTACTCGTAAACTAGTAAATGTGTTCAATCCATGGCGCGCCCCTCTGCCTAATTTTACATACACTGTCTGTGCACGTGTCGTGGATTGAAAACACTTTCCGGCCTCCGCGGTACGGTTCTCAACAGGTTAACGTGCTGTAATACCTGGACTACTATTATTGGTCCAGTATGTCTTACTGAAGGATGAGTTTGGGGCTAGGAAGCCGTTAGATATAAACTAGTTAATTGTTAGTACCTAACACGAACGTTCGCTCTACGTCATTGATTATGCTATTATTACGATACTGTTCGAAAATACTGAACTTTTATGACAAATGGAGGCATCTCTGACTGACGAGAAAAGATTTTGGTTTTTGGTTTTTGAAGACAGAATACCTGTTTTGTGTAAATTGTGATCACAAACTGTTTTTATACTATTGCTGAGAAAAACAGTCGTGTCTATTATATGTTTTTGGGATTATGATACGGGATTCAAATAACATAATAATGTATAAACGTCACTCGATAAGAAATTTATTCATTAGTGTTAAGTTGTGAAAATCTTTTATAGGAACAAGTCGGGTTTATGAACATTTTATAGGTAGTAAAAAATGCCCGCGGAAACCTTTGGCTGCCTATGTCGAAATATGGCGAGTAAACTGATAAGTATTTTTTATGGGCGGGAGGGAATTTATTATTAACTGCAGGCCTCTGAATATTCAAGTATACGGTTTGTTTCTTGGCTGCTAGTGACGTATGGCATGGCACGCCGGATGTTAATGAAAATTGACGGTTAAAACCTTTTGTAATATCGCAGACCGTCATTAAATATTAATAATACGACCCGAATGCCGAAGGAGGAGGGTAATTTTCTTGACCTGTATGTATGTTTGCATGTATGATTCTTTGTTCCCCTTTAGAAGCTAGATGAATTTCAGCAGGAAAGGTGTCGTTAGATTCGTCTTAACGTCGCAAGTGTCGCGGGTACTTAAATAAAAAAAGGTCGGTATAAAAATATATCTAAATGGTAGATACTAAATATGACGAGAAGATATTACCAAAGAATACAAAGTCATCTTAACGAACTTACTACACGATTAACCACCAAGACCTATGAGAAACGTCTTAAAAGAAAGGTCATCTTCACATAAAAACAAAAAAACATATTTAAATGAGTAGTTGTTCTCACTGGAGGACACACTCTGCTGGAAATGACTTGCAAAATACATCTGCTTATAGTAAAAATACTGATTGCAGATATATAGATTATAAAAAAAAAAAAAAAAAAATGGTAGATAACTAACACATACCCATATCCATGTCACACTACCGCACCATGTTATTATAAGTTGAAGTTGGTGATGGTGTTGTGTGAGATTGAATAAATAATTTTCATTTTCATATAGACGACATAATCAAAACATGCAGTCGGGTTTTTAAAACCTGCTTTTTATTAGACTTGTACGTAAATGATATATAGTACGACAAACAGAAACAATACAATCTAAGTAGGTACTTATTATAATTATAAAATAGGAATGTTGATGTTGTTATCAAAAACAATGTGAGCATTTTGTTGCACCTGATTTATTTTCCAATTAAATTATTATAATGGAGTGTACAACAAAGTCTTCCTCAACCCATCCGCGATCAAGTTCAATCCCAGTGTGCCTAACCCTTTCATTAAATTATCGGTCGTCTATCTCATCAGTCATTTATTTACTTCGTTCAGTCGCACTCCGACATATAAGTACTACAAACTGTATTTCGTACGAAGTGGTAAAACCATATTGCCATTGTTGCCATACTGAGTGGAATAGAGGCCCTGATCGTGAATGTTGAATGACGGTGTTTGAGATCTGGCCACGTACGTCATTTGTCCGAGGCTTTCTGTTTCACATTACTTTAGTACCTCTTGCTTCTATATAATCGATTTCCCACTGTTAAGGTGACGACAACTCTTACTGTCAAGTGAATAACAGCCCAGTCCCAACGATTGCTATCAAAGCCAAGGGAAATTATTAACGGAGTGTCGAAATTGAACGACTGATGTTTATTAAATATCGCTTATTGTAGTCGCTCTAGATGCGTATCGTGATAATATACGGTCCGTTTATGTCAAGGTTAAGGCGATAAATGTGTGTCATTTACAATCCGACCAAGGTGATTTTTGTTTACGCCGCGTTCAATGTTTGTTCGTCAGTCGAAGTTGGGATGAGCCCTAATCCCACTGTGTCTTATTGTTCTTCTCCAGAGGCTGTAAAAACTTGGTTGCTCGTAAAGTCCACTCGGAGCAAAGTGGCCTTCGTTTACGCAGTTCCTTTTTATTGTTGTCCGAACAACGATTATATCACTTGAAAACAATTGAGCCTTTTTGCAAGAATTCTTATTAAAGCAGTCTAACGTTATTTACTTTAGGATACGTTCCTCGCGACTTGCCCATTTATTATGTATGAATGCACCTTTAAAAATAGATTGCCAGACTTTAAAAACTCTACCCAAAAAATAAGATACACGCTTCTTCCTTTGGCTATTTATTTATTAAGTATGATTATATTGATGGTGGTCTAGGTATCCATAGTACAAACATAGAGCTTATTTACTTATATACGGGTGAGGAATAAATCTTCGAGGTCAAATAGTTTTATTTTGTAGCACGATTCGTGCTTCACCCTATATTAAATGGTTTTTACTGTAAAATTTTCAAGGTAATTTTAAATGATAATTGAACGAATTAACTAATGACAATTAGGCAGACATAAAAAATCAACAAGTATGTTTTGTGTTATACAAACACATTGTTTTCCCTACTTATACTCTTAATTACACATGCACAAAACAATTCAGTAATTTAACATTAGGAAAATAGATGTAGGTAGGTTGTAGCGTGCCGTATTATACAATTGCTTAATGTTGCTTGCTACGTCACAATTAAAGTCTATATTACGTTCACAGCATTGAATTAGGAAGCAGGAAGTAACTATTATTATAGTGTTGATTTTCTTTATCGAGGAACCCTTTGTCAAGGTTGTAGTTAATTACAGTTAATATAATATGACCTCTTCATAGTGCCTACGAGGTAGCAAAATTTGTCGGCACGAGAAAGGCGCATGAAGCGGAAATATGTGTATGTTGTTGGATTAGAAAGGTTTACATTATGTATATGTTTGGTCACTTATACAATTGGTGGTCGCGTGACCGAGCAACAAGGCGTTGCCGGCACGTGGGTCGGTCGCCAACATAAGTACATGGATTAGTCGGAGACACGCAGTTATAATAATCCATACATATAAAACTCTTCCGTGACTGGCTGAGTGACCGACACCGCACAGTCTGCGGTGAACGTAGGGACTTAAAATTTGAAGGGGATATTCTTCTGAAAATTGTTAATGTCTGCGCTTGTCATTTTTATAATTATTTTTTCTCATGTCAGTGAATTTATGTAATTCTATTTGAGGAATAAATTTCTACCGAAAATCGACCTCAACGGAAAGAAACTAGTTCTATGAGTACGAAGCCGCGGGTGTCCTCTAGTACTAAGAGACGTGTTTTATAATGTTTTATGAAGCTACTCCGTTCCTTACACGCAAAGTAAGTTTGTTCTGTTAACGTAAGTATGCCTATAAAATAAATTCACGGAAACGACACAAAATCAAGAACAAAACTTGCTAGTTTTGTTGAAGCATTCCCTGCTCTACTGGTACACCCAGGGCCTCTATTCTACACGATAAAACAATATTGCTTTTGACACGCTACCGTATTGTTTTAACTCGGCCGCCATTTCTGTCAAGTAAATAAGAGCTATCGTAACGTTGACAATACGAAAATATTCAAAGGTAATATCGTTTTACCCAGGTAGAAAAGAGGCCCAGGCTGACGGTTAAATTTTTCAACAGGCTGTGTATTTATGTTTTAGGCGGAGATTTAACTACATTTAAAATTATGAAGATGTTATTAGCTTCTAAAGTTTTAAGAGTGTATAAAGCGTGTACTAAAAAAGTGTTATTGCAAATTGTTCTCAACAATAATGGAGTTTAATTCACGGCGCTCACAGACTCTTCTTTCTGTACCGGCCCGTAAAAGAGCCCTAAATGCGGCAAATTGACTAAGGTGATACCATGATTTGTTAGGCAATAATATCATTGGTATAATATATTTTAAAATATTATTATCCTTACCCATTTTAACATTTGACAGTATCTGGTTACTTTAGGCCATTTTCATAAACATAAATGAAATTTTCTGTATATTCTCTTACCTAAATTACATGTATGGAGAGCTATATTTGTAATAATGTAATGATAATACACAAAGCCAGGCCACAAGGCGGGTACACTTTCATGCAACGTAAAACTAATTAATAAGTGGTGTAGCATGTCTTGGTAAATTGAAAACGCTAAACTAAACTAACCAATAAACGTAGCAGCTGCTACGAGCAGCTACGCTCGTCACAACGATCTACGGAATAGGGTTACTGCTCGGTGGCGCTACGAACTCGGCTGGGATTCTACACGGTAGCGGTAGTAACTATATCGTTTTTCACGTGTTTCCGTATTGTCAACGGTTTTGTTATTCTTATGTCCTTTACAATAATGGCGATCGGAATATAAACGATACTAAAACACGTCAAAAGCGATATCGTTATAACGCAGTAGAATAGAGGCCCAGGCGTATTTCAAGTTGCGTACCGAAATAATTAACAATACGTTTAGATTCTTACTGAGTTGAGTTGCACACAAAGCTGTAACAGGTTGGCAAGTGTAACAATAAATGTTTTCGTTATGCTATGTAGGAGTGGGTACGTAATGAATTTGCAATCGAGTACAAGAATTCCACGTACGTCATACTCTCTGCAAGTTTCCTTTGTGAACCAGCAGGAAGGTGGATATTGGCGCAACAATATTGTATAAAAGTTTTGCGGTCCGCCCTTACCGCGACAATAACTTTAAAATTTAATTTCCAGGGTTCCAGTATTTTGCTACAAAAATGAAAACCTTATTACCATCCGCTTTCTTTTTGGTTCGCATTATATTAAAGCTGCAACGTTGTGTAAAGAGCTTTTTGTGGAAGGCACTTTGCACGGCAAGAGAAGCCTGAAAGGTTTATAGAGAAATGGTTTCCCTAAATATATAATTAAAATAAAATTTAGACGATTCACGGCTATTTATATCCGTTCGTTATTACTTCAATACAACTTTCTATTTTAACATTTCGATACAGGTGGTTGCACAACGATCCCGAATACGCGAACTGTAATCGCGGTAATATAGTATCATATCAAATGGAAACAGCGTGCGTACACCTTCAATTTAAATTCATCTGTTGGTGTAAGTTTGACAGTTGTTAGTTTCTGTTTGGATCAACTTTTCAACTCAATTTCGTTCCACACAATGCAAATTTGCTTCTGTGCATCCCTATTTTACTCGTATATTAACTTATACCTATTTTGTATTTATTATGTTTCCAGTGAGTTGAACGACAGCAAAAAATTACTTCAGCTGTAGGTATATATGAATTCGAAAAACTGTGTTATAGATCTCACATTAGGTTTATGATATCGAACGACTCATAGAGACGCAGTCTGTTCAAAGGAAATCATCTATTTACGACTACATGACGTATTCGAGCCGATAAAAATACAATCAGTGCGTGGGTGATGAATGGCAATTTCAATTTATCGCGACTAGGCATTATACGGCCAATAGAAAGGCCGGGCGTCGTAACTCCCACATTTATGTCGTATTTTACGTGGCACGTGGTAATGGCCCACGTACGACCCGAGTACATACAGCTGTATACATACATAACGTCCCGGTTTAATAGATACATATCGCCCGCAACAACTGGATGAATCCCCTCTCATGTTTCAACGAGATTTTCGTTATTTTATGCAGGACAGGAAAAGTTATTTGCCGCTCTGAAGTGTCGCTTTACAAAGGTTCTCTGGGAAATAAAGATGAAACGATAAGAGTTGTTTAGTTTATATCTCGCCAAGCCGTGTATTGTTTCAAAAGTACAGTGCCTGGCCATTTCATTGTCACACCGAAAACAAAGTTTTTCTAGTGACGATTTCCGACAAATATAAATGGGCATTTATTTAAATCTGTTTACATTTTAAAATGGCATAAAAATAGTAACGAAAATATACACAAGTTAACATTAATAGCTAAAATCATTTTTGAACAGTAAAAATAGTAGTGCATCTTACTAGATCGGAAAAGTTCGTACCTATTTATCTTGTTTTCTCAGTCAGATTTAATACCAATCCAACGATAATCTTAGTGAGGCAGCGAGACGAAGAGGAAGTTTCCCACAAAATACGATCGTATGTTTGTGCACTACATCTGAGGCTCTAATCTACTATACAGAGAAAACCGTTTTACTTTGAGGTGTTTTGGTATTTTTATACGTTTCCTGAGGGAATATCGAATAAATAAATAAAACTGTTAGAATCTCCTAATGAGATTTTAGTAAAATGCCTATAACGGTCTATTCTTCCGAAGTTTGCGAGGCCTGTCCGTCACTATCATAACATATTGATGAAAATTTGGTACTTAATCGCAAATACCAATAAGAGGCATAGTTCAAATTTCTAGGTACCACACACATTGTAAGTCAGGTATTCTCCAATTAAAAATTTTCTATACAAATCTGATGGCATTTTTTATAACAAGTGTCGCAGTCAGGTTTAAAACAAATTGGCGTGGCGTGGGATATTCTTTTTGTTCCAGTCGGATTCGTTAGCGAGGCGAGCATGACCGCTCCTCTCCGTCCGGCCGCCGGATGGCTCTCGCCTTAATAAATTACTGCTTGGTGCACCTTGGGTTCGTTTTTCAAAGTAGGTCAGAGTTAAAGTAGGATATTTGCACCACGGTTTTACTATGCGTGGTAATTTGCAGGAGTACATTTAAATAACCTGTATTACTTATTTAAGTTTCATATTACTTTTCACTATGGATTATTTTAGAAATATCATGATGCTCGTCCAGATGTCAAGAATAAACATACGCAGTCGCTTTTGTTCGGAATAAGTTTTTACTGGTTCTGCTTTTTCAATTAGCTTTAGTACCTATCGATAAGGGTTATTAAGATCATGAATAGGAACTTTTCTGACCAAAAACGATATCCTATGAGTAAGCGCTACATCTGCACCTATTATCAAGGCGCCAATTTCTAGTACCTATTTAGTAAGCTCACTAATTAATCCTTCGCCTATCCTTAAAAGAATATGAACAAGAACTTTAATTCTATGACAAAAATTGAACACAAACCTATTTTAGTTATTTATTCTGTGATATTATTGGGTTTTGGTTTTTCTTTTTTTTTTTTTATTATTGAAGTTACACTTTTGTTAATTCACACTTAAAGTTGTTCTAAAATACAAATAGGTACAAATATCTTCATTAACTTTATTGTCATACCTAAGCGCTTAATAAAATAACGTAAAGGGACGTATTATACTATGTCAATTAATACTTATGTAATACTGTGACTATTTTATTGACCTAAATCGAACTTTGGCAATTATACCGGGATCCAATTAACAAAGTTCTAACCGCAGGTTTAACACCTATCCTCACTTAGACACGTTGTTTAAAAAGGAAGGTTAACACAGTTACTTTTATTGCGTGCAATCGTTTTTTACTTTTAAATTGGGATAAACAGCGGGGATGAATTCGCAATCAGCGGCAGTCAAAAACATTTATTGCAGCTGGTTCTATTTCAGTAATCCATGTACATTTAGTTATTCTCGTAGCGCTGAATCTTTCTTGCAGGAAACCGAGGAAGTTTTTGTATTTCCACGATAGATCTGATGAATATTGAACAACGTAGCCACTTTTATTTCCTTTCTGTTACCTACTATGCGCTCAGAAATAAGCTGAATTTCTTGAATCATTTGGAACCATAAATTAACAGGTGTAATATTGACATACAGGTTGTCCCAGAACTGCACGTAAATATTACGGCATATAAAGTCTCATTTATATTGGTCAAGAATACAACTTAACTTTCCATTATAATAATTAGTTAAGTTTGTAATGATACTCGTAAAGAACGGTACTTTGCAGTACACCATTGGCTCCCGTAGCCTATAGATGATTTGTGATTCCAAAACAAAACGTTATCATCAATAGCGTAGAAATGTGCTAAATTACACCATAATTTCAAAATATTGACAAATTTATTAAAAAAAAACGTATTTACTAAACCACTAAAGCACTTTCCAGTTAAATTTTGAGTGATTGAAATAGATTGTTGAGGATTAGATAAATCAAAATTTAAAATCTCAAGCAGTTTGTAGCTATTTCTACCCAAGGGAAACAAAGGTGTACCGCATGGTAATGTTCTTTACCACTATCATTATAACCTTAATTAATCCCGAACTTATTAACACATTGTAAAGTTAAAAGTATATTTTGGACCGGTGTAAAGGAAGTTTTCTTACGCCGTTATATGGACGTCAAGTTCTAAGATTGGAAAGTTTAACTGGAAATTTTATGCACCAATTAAGTTCACGAAGTGAAGAAGGATAAGCTACATGGACCAAATTGAGGAAAAGTGCATGTCGTGTTGTATAGAGAGCTGAAGGAGCTGGCAGAGAAAAGAGAAGATTGAAGATTACTCTTAGCAGAGCAGGGCTTTTCAATAAAAAGAAGAAGAAGAAGAACAAAGCGAAGCCGGCTTGCTATTTTACATATTTAGATAGGATTCCGTAATCAAAAAACCAAACCAACAAAAAAAAGCCGTATATTAATTCGTAGATTTTAGCATTTGTAATAAAAACGAATATAGAAGCGACTTAAATAGATGTGAATGATTATTACAGTAATTTCCGTTACTTACTTAGAAAGGGTCTTACGGCCAAGACTCGAGCTCAGTCGTGAAATGGTTAACTATTTCAGTCACTTTGGCCCTTTGTTCGGGCCCATTAATTATCTCAGCCGAACAACTGTTTCGATTAAGTTTCAACTAACTGTTTTATTATTATTTCCTTAGAAGAAGCAAGAAAGCAAATGCGTAGAGATGAATCGAAGTGCACTCATAGAAAAAGGTAATTGTGTCAACACCCCTCAAGACCACGCCGAAGCTGCATGAATAAATTACATTAAATTACTGTCTTGCTTGGTACTGTGTTTTTGTCTTAAATCAGTAGGTACTAAATTTATAGGTAGTAGTTTCACTAATATCAAATCTTTCTAAAAAAGTAAAACTGATGAAAATCAACAGAAAACAATGATACATGATTTACCTTTCCACTCTCGCGCTGTCCGCATAATTTAAATGTGGACAATTTGAAAGCGTTAAACATTGAATGATGATTCTGAGCCTTTCTTCTTTTAACGAAAACCTATTACAATTTTCTTGCAAGATCTCGACGTCGCCAACATATCAATCAATCAATCTAAGAACTCCTTTCATGACAAATACAAATGAGCGTTTGTGCTTCGTTAACTTGAGCGTACACCTCATTTAATAATTTAAAGATATTTTTTTGGAAAGGCAAGGGCAACATCAACACATGCAACAACATGCAACATGTATCCGGCGGCATGAGGTTTTCTTTTGAAAAGAAAAAGTACTTTAGTCCCTAGGGATAAAAAAATCATTTTAGTTCCTAGGGATTAAATGCATCGCTTTAGTCTGTACATGGCTATTATGAGTCATTTTAGGCGTGAGAAGTGAAAATTATAATTTGTACCAGGAAATGAAACCGATTAACGTTTCGAGAGAGAAGTGGCTCAATTTTGCAAAGACTTGGTTGTAGGCAGTACCAAGTATTTGAATATGAAGATATTTATTAATTGAATAACACATTTTACTTAAGCCGCATACGCATTAAGTACGTAGGCGTCGCGTTACATTTTCTTGTTAAAAAGCGTTTCTAACGCGTGACGCAGACGGTTTGTGTATGGAAACAAGCCGTCGCTCTGTTTTCAGTGCGATTGCGGCTTTAAATTACTAGCTATGAAAATAGCGAATAAGATACACCTTATCATTGAGTGATATTACCGCCTCTTAAGTTCCCGTACAACTTTATACGTTCAACTTTGTTATTTTTAATGTTTTTCATTGTATAACACAATTAACGATTTATTAAATTGCATTTAGTGGATGCGGTAATCCAGTTGTCTCACCCAAGTCTATATTTGTCGTTTCCCGAAACGCTCTCAGCAGCTCAATAAATCGCACGACCTACTTCGTAAACTGCAAGGCAATCTCCCATTTGTCTAGATAATTTTAGGACTAAAACTTTTTTAAACCGATCTTTCTTCCGAACTAGTATAAATTTACAGTTTAAACTAAGGCGGCGTCTTAACGAAGACCAAATTTACGCGAGGTACTTGTAAAGTACACTTTAATATGCATTAAACATTAATAACTTATGCAACCGCGCGTCGACTAATTCAGCTCCTCGCAGATTTTATCGGATACGTGAATTCACTCAATCACTTCACTTTTGCACTGTTTATTTATATTTTTTTAAATGTAGTTTTTTTGTAGTTTTAGAAAGTTATGTGGGTTGCAGGAGAGAGTTCCCACTTGTTGAAGACATGGCGATGGAGCGGTCCACTCTACGTTCGCGCGCTCGGCGGAGCGTGGACGACTGCGCTTCCCGCTCATTCATTGACGGCCGGCCTAACCCCTGGAACTCGAAGTTAACTCACTTCCATTACTTATTTTTATTTAAAAAATATGTATTATACTTGGGTTCTACCACATCTACGGCCCGCCCTTTTTACCCTTCCTCTCTTTAATTGCTTTAGAGGTATTTTAAAACAGAACCTGCATTTTGCCTGGTCCGGTTTTTAAAAGGTACAGGCACAAAACAAGCTGGTCCACCCCCTTCTTAAAGAATATTTTTTTGTACCTAAGTAGTTAAAGTTTTATCTAGATATATATCTAAAGTAGAGGCATCCTCGTTAAAGTCATAAAAGCACAAAGTGGCTTATCCAACTGGAACTCTCTTTACGCTACGCACAAAAGTGTAACTTTTCACTTTGAATGGAACTAAAAATAAAATGAAGTACAGTTGCTGCTATAAGTACCTGGCATTTTGCCCCGTGTAATTAAAATAAATAAATATCAGGGGACAACCTCACACGCATTTGTCCGAGTCCCAAACTAAGCTCTAGGCTTGTACAGTTGGTACATAGACAATGATGAACAACATTGCATAAAATACTTTTTTGAAAAGCATGGTTTTGGAGAAATTGACATGGGATACACTTTTTTCTAAACTATCCTTACTTTTTTCTTTCTTAAGCAATTACTTTTTTTTTATAAATTTGGGTTAAATGTCAATATAATCATGTTATGTAATAATTTCATTAAATTTAAAAACAACTTTTAGTGACAAATAAATACTTATACACTCATACACAGAAAACATATCCGGGTGTGTCCTGGATGGGTATTTTTCAAAGAAATTGTACCTAATTAAGGACTAAAATCAAGTTACGGTAACTTTTACATGTGAGTAACGAAAATTAATTTCAGTCCTTAATTAGGTATTATTATTAGGTATTTCTTTGCAAAATACCCATCCAGGACACACATTATTTTTCATACCGGGAGTAAAATCTAGGACCGAAGGCTTTGTGGGCTGCTCACAGTGGGCAGGGTCCCTACTCACTACCGTGGGATAACCGTGTCGTCAATTCGTTAATTTATAGTTCATCCCAATAGAAACATCGTTTTTACCAGAACAAACTTTTATATACCTTCCTCCGTTTGTACCTACTTATATCTTTTGTTTTGGTTAAAGTCTTGCAAGTCTAATTTAAACTTCTCTCTGTCGTCCCGTTCTCGTAATAGGCTGAACATATTTCAGCCCATTACATACAAAAGTAAATCCGAGAACAATGCAATATTATGGTATTTGAATCTGAAATTACCATAAAGATTTAAAAAAATCCACAGAAATTGTATTTTTTGGAATTACAGATACTTAACACCCAGGGAAGTGGGATTCATTAGCTTGATTTCGACAAGCAGATGATGACTTTACAATCAAAAGCAGCAAGTCTGTAAAGCATACAGTCGTAAACTTTTTTTGCGGTTAAAAAAGTAACCGACAACGTCAATGTGTCGCTACCGCTAGTGCCGCCCCATGCCTAGTCGGTGCGGTACATATTATTAACCGAGGGCCTATAATTAGAGGAACCCCCTGACTTGCGCGCTATGCGCAGAAGCGGGGCAGTAGGGGCAGTGGGATCCTTAACAAGATGCACACTGCGATTTGCGAAAACTGACTAATGTACTTATGGATGGACCTAGCTTATGTCAATTCTATTACATTTTGCCAGTTATCGAAAATCGCTAACGTTAACTTTAGCATCTTGTTTAGACTAGCTCTCTGTGTAGATTCTGCACCTATACTGCGCGGGCTAAAATTGAATTGAATTATCTGCAACCGTCTCCTCGTATTTGCGGTATTTATTAATTTCGAACTTATTTCAACATGTCCAAAGATGCAGTGAAAAATTAACTGCGTTGCGCCTCGCTGTATGTGGGCCGGCCTTTAAGGCCGCTCCATTTTTATTTTTTTTGTTTTGAGCCTAGAGACCTGCTTAAAGGCAAACTTAGCGATTTTCAATTAATGGAGAAATTCTATCTTGTTTAGGCTAAAAAAGAAGAGAAAATGAAAAGACTATGATACATTGGCAGTGAAAAAAAATTCTGCGCTGCACTTCGTTGTATGTGCGACGGCCCTGAGGGGTAACTGTTACGTTTAGTTTTTTATTACTTTATCAACTTAGTGGACGCAATGACCTAACGAACGCATCGGTTTGTCAAAAATAGTGATACCGTACCTACAACACCTAACACAGCGTGTGTGGACTATGCACTTTAAGCAACGGTTCTCAGCACGGCCCTAAGTGTTGAACCTGCGCAAATAGCTAAACCAACTTTATAGTACTAGTTATCCAAGAGCCACGATGTTCCTATTTTACATAGTAACTATTTCACCATGGTGTCGCCGGGCCTTGCGCTTGTTAGGCCGTTAAGCAGTAGAATCGCTTTTACGATTTGCCCGGTCAATAAGTACTGTAAGCCCAAATCTCGCCCGGTTCTCACTCTTCTATCACCTTAGTCCTTATTTTACTTTCGGGCCTCAAAGGCTCGTTAAGATGGGTCGACGTTTGTGACATTTCATCGTAACATGGTTCCGTGACCGTGTCAGTAACGCGTCTCAGTACCTGTTATGAGGACGGTATTTGTCATGTCACGACGTACTGTCACATACACCCATCCCGAGCGCATGATAATTATACACTGTCCACATTTAGCGTATTAAGCCCTGTGGATAGATTTGCGACGCAGTCCGATCCGATTGAGTAGAAATAGTAGCCCTTTATAGTTGCGTGGGGTTTCTCTGGTGATGTAGGTGTCGCGGGAATAGCCCAGTTATCACGTGGATCGTTTACTTGATTCGTTCTAAAGTTAAAACTAGTCCGGCATCGCATGTGGCACGATGTTATCCAATTCGTCGAAAACCGATTTGATATTTACTGATTACTAAAATAGTATAATTTTAAAACATTCACATGTATTTTTTAGCCTCATTTCGTGTCGACTGGCCTATGAAAACTTCACCGATTGACTATACTACCGGACCTACTTTTTTAACTGGCACAGCCAACGAAGTCATTATATAATAAATTTTTAAACATAAACATTAAAATAAATAAAATAAATAAATAAATCACAGGACAATGTTACACAAATTGAACTAGTCCCAAACTAAGCTCTAAGCTTGTACTATGGGTACTAGACAACGATAAACTTACTTACATAGAGAAATATATACTTAAATACATAGAAAACATCCAAGACTCAGGAACAAATACACGTGCTCATCACACAAATATTTGCCCTTACCAGGATTTGAACCCAGGACCCCTAGCTTCGAAGGCAGAGTCGCTACCAACTAGGCTAGCGTGTCGTCAAACATTATTAAATACATCTTTACAATAGCGCAATTAATAAATACAAGGATTTCATAAATAAATCGAGCAACATTCCCAAATTTAAAAATGAATATAAACTAGGAAACGAGATAAGAAATCTCAAAATTCCAGTAAGGTACGATTATTTCAAAAACCGTAAGACTACTAGACCTACGAGTATCTTAGGTTCTTTAGACGGAACACGGGCTCGGCTGTATAAAGGATACTCGTATACTCATGTACTCATTTATTCGTAATATTTAACAACACATTACATGTCACATTATCGTATTTACAAAAATAGTTCAATAATAAATTAAGGTACAATAATATTATTATTAATAGTTAAGTAGTGTTTTTTCTATCCGGTACAATATTACAAAATAATTACAATGTATTACGAGTAATTTTGACTTCCAAACACAGGATATCCTGTATACTTGGTTAAACACCCTTTATTTTGGTTACTACGCCTATGCAACTAAAAGGCTCGCTTCAAATATATAGAACGCAGACAGATTTGGTTAATAACTTAATTTTTATATTTGCCATTAATTTGCCATGTACATGTTATCAATGTTTAACCCAAAGTTATCAAATCTAAATAACGTGAATGAACAATAAAAACGGCAGCAACATCAACAAAGTGGCGCAAAATATGTAGTAATCAGAGGCCAACGCATAACGTTAACGTAAACGATTTACTAAAACTGTCATTATTATGTATGGAATTGATATAAACGCTCGACGCAAGCGTCCCGAAGCTTGCGTCAGATATATTTTCGATAACAATAAAGTTTTCGCGATGCATCTTGTCTCACTGGTAACATCTCGCGAGATTTAACTGCCACGACGTCTGGTAAAGAATCGCTAAGTCATCGGACTTCGGTCGAGATGTCTGTCAATAGCGTATTCTGACGCCGCAGAGCGACGTCGCCTGTGGCTCTAATTTTAATATTACGTAAAGTACTATTATAGTTCGAACTTCGGATCACCCCGTCACTTTTTTGGAAATAAGTTATGCATTGAGAGCAAAAGAGATAGCAATAGAAGAAGTTCGAATTACGGATTTCAAAGAAGGGCCCCTGTCTTGTAGAGCAGTCTAGCAAAGTCACGCGTTAAATGACGCAAGACTTTTTTTTGCCGAAGCTTTAAGTTTATTTCTGCCTGCGAAGCTAGCGTTCCTTTGTTCAAATCCCGGTAAGTACAATATTTGTGTGATGAGCGCGAGCATGTGTTCCTGAGTCTTGGATTTTATCTATACTATAAGTAAGTTTATCGTTGTCTAGTACCCATAGTATTACAAGTCTAGAGCTTAGTTTGAGACGAGGTCTATATGTGACATTGTCCCCTGATATAACCATTATTTTTTAGTTATTAAATTAGATAGATTTTGAATAAACTATAAAATTGGATGCAAAACTATTTGTTGCTCGCCGTC
The DNA here is from genome assembly GCA_949316455.1 of Acleris holmiana. NCBI lineage: Eukaryota > Metazoa > Arthropoda > Insecta > Lepidoptera > Tortricidae > Acleris > Acleris holmiana. The sequence goes on along the minus strand of OX438765.1, from coordinate 8,805,711 downwards.
TCCCTAAATTGGTTAAAGCAGTTTGTAATAAGGACGTTTATAAGGCACGCTACGTTACTCTATCTCTTCAGCGGCTGAATACCTCCAAATATAACTTTTTTTTTACAACATTGGTACAAATTAACTTGTTATTCTTATTTATATTTTTTTATCAAAGATTAGAAGGAAGACAGTAATAGCAGGCAAGAACACAAAGGTACATGTATAGTTTTTGACCCAAATAAAATAATGACGCTTCCAATTTGACTCTTCAATATATCCGATAATATTTAACTTGACCTAAAAATATTCTGTTCCCGATACATGCCCATTTGATATTCATTTTGACCCCGCCCGGCCGAATAGGCCCGTGATAAAATCAAACGATGCCTGTACTTTGGCCTGATTTAACATAGAACTTTTAATGTGAGAAGGGTTAGCTTAAAGGTTGAATATCTATTTGGGAAACATTTGAATTCAGGTCAATTTTAAATGTATTGACCGTAGGCCATGATTACTTTAAGGTATGTATAGGGAAGTCAAACGAGCTAACAGACCGTTTGTTTACTATGATTTACTTATTTAAATATGTATTTCATTGTTTAAGACTGCACTGTCCTGTGGCGCTCTCATTACTACTACTGTGTTTTCTAATAAACTAAAACAGGGCAGATGTACCGTTTGTGGCCACTGTATCTTTTTTTTGCCGCTTTATGTCCAAGTTATTCTTCGAATCATTTTATAAATACAATTAAATTATAAATGAGATTTATGTAACTGTTAAAGTTTCAAAATTCTATAAAAATATAATTTTCAACATTAATATTGTTTATTTACATACATACATAACATTACCCCTTTATTCCCAGAGTGGAGTAGACAGAGCTATAGAAATACCAACAACCCTAAAAAGATTTGATTATAATTTCTGTAACCACGTTATTTATTAACTTAAATTTACAGTGGCCAGAAAAGGTACTAAGATGGCCAAATCCTGTACTTCCAAGGATCGTGTTTTTGTACTAATGAACACATACTTTATAGGGTATATATGACATAACATAACTTAATAAACTCATTGAACTTATGAGTGAGGTCAACTTAACGGAAAAAAATTGCCAATTTTTCCGTTGAAATTGTAAAAATATAATAGTCTTATTGGTATATGTATTATGGCAAGGAGAAGGCACACGAGGATATCAGCCAATGATGGTAAGCAGGAACTATAATTCGTAAACATTTGCATTCTCAAGACTACAATTACAAGACTGCAACCCTAAAACTGCAAATGCGTTGCCAACCCTAAGGACTAAAGTGGAATGCCTCTATGCTAACTTGACAGAGTTAAATACCTTAAACGCTTGACAAGGTGTTTCTATTTCTTTTACCCTTTAGTTTTCCAAAGAAATAAAATTAATTTACGTTAGTGCATTTTGCAAAACGTTACCATTACCACCATTTAGGATTCTGTAGCCAACAATAAACCCTTATACTTATTGTAAGTGTTGCCATGTACGACTGTCCGTCTGTCCATCCGTTGCTGTCCGCGGCTTTACTCAGAGACTGGTTTCTACAAAGTTGGTTACAAATAACCTTTATTTAATGTACTATCTGAGACCACGTTTTTTTAATCATATCTGATGCTTTTTCACCGATCATTATAGCTGGTGCATTTGTATGTGCCGATGTCGGGCGTGGAATCACGCTGGAATCCACGACTCTAAGACCTTCAATCCCATATACTCTAAGTTCTGGGTCAACAACAGCTTCCGGGTCATTAGGAGGACCCATCCGACAAGTTCCTATCTGATGGTGAAGCGATATAAGTAGTGTCCGGATCGCACAGTCCCAGTACGCATCAGAACCTGGTGCTTCCATTCTGCACTGCGAGTATTCAGCGAGGTGCAAATGTCCGCCATATTTCCTAAAAGCCTCAGATTCTCCCAGTTTAATGACGATTCTGACAGCTTCTCTCAGTGTCGCTAAATCTTTAGGGTCATCCAAATAGTTAGCGTATAATTTTGGATGTGAGAATGGGTTACTGTCGCGCAGTTCAAGGTAACCCTTTGATCTCGGCTGTAGTAGCATAGGTATGGCTGACCACGTGTCATATCCATTCAAAGAACTAAGGCCTCTGTTGTAAGTTTCGTCACTTATTTTCCACATTTTTCTGATGATAGTGCCGGAATCCAAGGCTATGGAACCCGCCATGGATATTAATTCTATATCAGGTACTATCTCAGGGTCGTCTGACTGTGATGTTTTGATGTAGCCGATACCTTCAACTGCACCTATGCTTGACATCAGGCCTTCACCGTAGTGGGTCCATTCGATCAAATTTTGAACGGTTGCAACTTTGTTTAAAAGAAGACTTGCATTGGTTGAGCTCAATCGAAATATAACACCAGGGAACGCCACATGATCGTAAAGTGTCTTTCCAACAGGCAGGTCTTTAATAACCGGTATCCCAAGAGACTGCAGATGGTCCTTCGGGCCTACTCCGGACAGCATCAGTAGTTGGGGTGAAGCAATTGGTCCTGCTGATAGTATAACCTCCCTACGGCATCGAGCTGTGTATTTTTTTCCATTTCTTACGTACTCCACCGCATACGCCCTTCTAGTCTGGGGCTCAATTAAAACCTTTGTGGCTACCGTTGAAGTAAGAATGTGGAGATTTCTTCGTCGTTTGTGAGGGTGAAGGAAAGCTTTAGCGCTGCTCATTCGGTGTCCCTTGCTCGTCGTTGTTTGAACGTAGCCAAAGCCAAATCCATCGGGAGCGTTGTAGTCGACGGTGCGGAAGCCCATCTGCCTGCCAGCTTCCAAAAACGCTTCAACAAGACCCGTTCTGAAATAACACGTAAAATATATCATAAATGTAAAGCATTTTATAAGCAAATATAAGAAACAATGACCAGGATGGATTTTCAAAGCAATTTTAATCGCTTTGGACCAATGGGCGTTATAAAAACCAATACGATTTAGCCCCGGATTTTGTCCAGAACTACGTCTACGTAGGACTAATTTCTTGCTTTTTTCTCTAAATCAATCAAATATTTATAACGGTTTGAAATATCTATTTCCAAAACATTATTCAAATTAGTTTATTTGTTTAATCTCACTTTTGCCTTTGTACCTAATTAATTATAATTATGTAGACGACCTAATATGTAGATGTAAGTATGTGTAACCCTGATTACAGCGTTGTCTATATGTTACTTGAACGTATTTTCCCATTCTCCCACTGAGGGTTCCGTACAAACTTATAAGAATGTAAAATTGTACTGAGGGACAACTTTGCCGTTGTAAAAAACTGTTGTCTCCATACATCACATGGGTCGCGGCTAGTTTACGAACTGCAAATAAGTTTGCAATCGCATTTTTTTGTGATGGATCAAAAAATTAACCATGTAATTTGGAAATTATATACATATTAGTCACGCCAACAAAGTGTTAAAATAAAATCTTGAAAAAAAATTTTTTTTTGCACCTCCCCTACACGTAACGTGGGGATTTTTTTTTCTCGTGTTCCTCATAATCTGGGGTGTCGTTGGATAGGACTTTCAATAATATTGCGGGTTTGAAAAATCATTTATTGATTAAGGGATCCGTTTATGATATATTAAAGCGTTAATTTTTGTTAGAGTCAAGTGTCCCCGTCCCCGTCCCCCCTACAGCCAAAACTACAAATAATAAAAAACTGAAATGAAAGCGCATGTAACGAATTTATAAGGAAAATTATCACGACTAAGTAGACATCATTTGTTCCTGAGATACATGCGATTAAAGTGTTTTTACCTACTAAAATCATCTAATATGGCACCAAATTAGATAGATAGATAGATTAAAATTAAGCGTATGGACAAGTCATAGGAAACGTACAAGTAACAAAATTTCTAGGACTTCTTATCCACGAAAGTTTTAGTTGGAAATTCCAAATAGACTCAGTGTGCGAAAAACTAAGTAGACTTTCCTTTCCTCTACGGCGCCTTCGAGACATATGTTCTGAGGACAGCGCCTTCATGGCATACCATGCGCATGTAGGCTCAATACTGCAATACGGACTTATATTATGGGGAAATTCTTCTTATATAGAAACAGTTTTTAGGGCTCAGAAAAGGTGCGTGAGGTCACTGTGTGGCCTAGATTACACGAGTTCTTGTAGACCGCTGTTCATTGAAAAGAAACTGCTCACATTAACAGGGTATTATATTAAAAAGCTCAGTATATTTGTCAAAGAACACCCCGAGCACTTTCAAAAAATCCAAATGACCTCAAAACAGCAACTCCGTGAGAGGCCAGGTAACAAAATAAGATTACCTCTATACAAACTGTCTGTCACATACAAAAATTCATTTTGCATGGCTGTCAAAGTTTATAATGCTCTGCCAGACAACTTGCGTAAACTTACTGGGAACTTATTTAAAAGCAAGCTTCATATCTGGTTAATCCAAGAGTGCCATTACTCTATCAAAGAGTTCCTAAAGAGTGTGTAAGCATAAAATTGTAATAGAAATAAACTGCCAAACCCTGTTAACTTAAATATTGTCTAATGTTATATATGTTATTTTTTGTACTAGATTTTAATATTTGCACGCTTAATTTTAGTATTTTTGTAAGGAAACAAATTCCATGACCATTACCATCCAATCTATGTACCCAAAAATAATAGCAAATAAATACATTCATTCATTCATTCATTCATTCATTCATTCAAATGACTTTAAATAGAAAATTAGTTTTTTTTAATATATATTTGTATTACTTAACGGCTTTGGAACCCTACACTGAGCGTGATCCGATATGCTCTTGCCCGGTGTTCTCCTTTTAAGGTACAGAACCCTAAAAATTATAATACTACATTCCAAATGTTACAAGTATTTTTCTTTAAATTAACTTTTGGTTCCCAAAAATTTATATTTCGTGCATTTTTACGAAATCTGTACGATTTCATAGGTACGAGAATAATAAAATAGTTAATTCGTGCTATTAATTATTATTATTGTGATATTAATTATTTTACCTGAATGAAACGTTTTCGACGTTGAGAACGCCGTCGCGGCTGTGGTAAGGAGGATTTTTCGGAAGCCGCTGCAAATCTGCTTTCTCTGACTTTAGGTAGTACTGCATCACTTCGTCATATGACCTGAGGATAGACGATAATGGAGTTAATTATAGAATATAACAATACAATACAATGCAATACAAAACACTTTAATGTACACCAAACAAAAACATTACAGAGAAATAGCACAAGAAAAAAGACACGGGTAAACAGGCGGTCTTATCGCTGGTTAGCGATCTCTTCCAAACCACCTTTCCAAAATTATTTAACACAGTAGGTGGGTACAAACAAATCGCGGACAATAACAATAACTATGTTAATTATAGAAATTAATGTAGTAATAAATATGCGCTTAAAAAACAAAAAAAATAGATAAATACATAATACATATATACATACATATATATTTATGTATTATATAAGTAATATATTAGTATGAGTATTATATGTACAAGTATATGATGTATATATGTTTTGTATTATTTAAGTAGGTATGAGCAATGGATAGGATAATTATGTTAAGTTTCTAGTTTTATCTGTCTTCTTTTTCTGTGCACCCACTGAATTATATAAATTTCTGATTGGTTATTTGGTCGACTGGTAGAGAATGCCATTAGGCATTAGGTCCGCCATTTGTACTTGTTTTTGTGCAATAAAGATTAAATAAATAAATAATAAATACATAATCATGAGTTACATAAATAAATAGATACTAATAAATAAACACATAAATAAATATAAATTCAGACAAATTTGTTTTAAGCTTCGCGCTGTTCGATCATTATCTACTATTTGACTCGACTTGATTATTTAGACCTGAAAGCGAGCGTAACGGACAGAGTAACTTCAGCACTTTAATATTATGCAATAGCGAACATGCTTTTTTTTCTGACGCTCTCTGGAAAGTGCTATGAAAGAGGGGAATAACTGTATACGCAAAATAGTTGTCGTGTAATTTGTCATAAGACGTGAAACTTTAAAAAGTCATAGTTCAGACCCCCTGCAAAATGACGACAGGAATGACGTCAGAGCTGTTATTCCATGTTTAAAATATAAGAACCTTATAAAGAAATTTGCATTTATTTCGTAAATTACTATGTTTTAGCCAATATCATCAAAATAAAATAATAAGTAAATAAAATGAGGATACCGAAAAGAACAATCTAAACATTAAAGAAGTTTTATGTTTTTAACTAGTTTTGATTCTGTACAAAATCTTAATAAACGGGTCAAAACTTAGTGTATTGTGTTTTATATGTTTTTTTTACATTTTCTCCTAAATCGTATCAATGAAACTCAATTGTGATATTCATGCATGTTCTCTATAATGTATTATCTGGGTAGCGGCGAGGTACGTAGACCACCAGTTAAGAGTACGAGTATAATCGAAGACCTTTATTATATTAATCTCCTGCTTTTTATGGTTCCGTAGTCTTACTAAGAACCCTTATAGTTTCGCCGTGTCTGTCCGTCCGTCCGCAGCTTAGCTCAGAGACTAATAGTACAAATAAGATGTTATTTTGCATGAAAATATTAGTCATACCGACAAAGTAATAAATCAAAACTTTGTAATAATATTATTTGGTACCTCCCCTGCACGTAAATTGGGGGTGGTATTTTTATCTCGTCAACTCCATGGTGTGGGGTTTTTTTTTAGAGCCAAGTGTCCCGTCCCCCCCCCCCCCCCCCCGTCCCTCTACATAACCAGTTTCAGGCTAGAAAATCGGCATTCGGTTATTTTTATCAAAATCACAATCACAGTCACCTTTATACGGTTAACCCTTAACTTGGCAGTGTGCACCACAGGATACATACCATAATGCTCACTTTTTGTTTCTTTTTAGATTGATATTTTTTTATGCTGGTTCGAAATCAAATAGGGTTTGAATTCACGACTTTTTTAATTTTTGCCCATTTAAGGGTTAATTAGTGTTGATTAGTTTAGGAGTTAATAAGTTTTAATGATTATGGTTAAAAAAGACCATTGCCTTACACCTACGGCATCCTTGGTTAGAAATAGGTTTTATTTTTGAATAAATATATTATGTACGTTGCTAAGTTGTTGAAGATTAGATATCAAGTTTTAGAAATACGAATACCAGCTATTTCTAACCAAGGATGCCGATATTTTTTGCATATTTAATGCTAACATTAACTATTTTGGGACTGTGCGAAATTTAAAAAAATACTTAAGGCCGCCCGCCACTTCGTACGCATACAATGAGTTTCCCGCTCTTCCCACCTTTTTAACCCCTTCGGGGATGAATTTCCGAAAATCCCATCTTATTACCTACTCGTCTATTACACACCTACAAAAAACGAACTAAGAAAGCTTCAAACGTCTTTGCTAAGAGAAATCACTCCTTATTAGCGCAGAGCGCATATTGGCATGGCATGTTTAAACAAATTACTTGAATTGTAAAGTGCATATTTGGGTGAAAAGCAAAAATATTGTACATAGTTAAGGACCTAATTGATATCAAAGTTTAATTGAAACAAAATATTTTTCTTTTGTGTAACGAAATTTAGTCATACAATTGTATGGTTAATCTTCGTTACACAAAGGAAAACTATTTTGTTTCAATTAAACTTTGACATCAATTAGGGCCTTAACTATGTACAATATTTTGCAATTCACGCACATATTAAATTTTTTGTCTTAATAGTCATATCCTTTCCTCAATGCAGAGGTAGGAAGGACACTAGTAATTGCAAAAGGAAATGTGTCAGGTGGTATTTGCATGTTATTACGAATAACTACGTATCTAGGCTGTTAGCAATGAAGTGTACCTACTTAGTACGTTGCCACGTACTATACCGAGAACTTCAGTACAAACAACAATAACTATGCAAAGTCCATTGTTGGTAATAAATAACAACGTAACTTATGAAAGGCTTATAAATGTTATACATACTATACTTCAATTTTAATTATTTGCAAGAAAAAAAATATAATGTCAATACAGTGGGGACAGTGACACATTCTCTTTTCGTCTCTATCTCTTTCGTGAAAAAAAAACCTAGACAAACGAGGAAGGTGTCCTTGTCAATACGGGAGAGCATCGAGCGTTATGCATCCATTCATTTTTTGAAAACAATCGATCAAATGTGACTGTTTGCCGGCGTTTTTAACTTAAATTCGAATAACGCAATATTCGTGAGGATACTCACGAATCAAACAATGGATTGTACGATTTGAAGCTACAGAATCGACAGTAAAATTCAACCTCAAGGACGTTCATGGTCTGCTCGCAAAGGAGACCATTCTTCAAGAAATCCAAACAATATCTCCGCAAATTTCAACAAAGGGCTTTTTAAGATTTACAAATAAGGTGGGAAGAGTGCCGCGACTGCGACGGGCGACATCTCCATAATTTATTTTTTAAACGTAACATTAGTTAACTGACACAAATTAAAAATATACTGTTTATTTGAGAACACAACATTACACATAGTTTTTTTTTTATCGCATTTTGCAATGGCCTACTCTGTACTTGTATTGCAGTTATAATGCCAACCTCGGTTGTTGTTCTCGTAGAGAAATAATTACCCATGACTGTCCACGAAGCAAATTAATTTATAGATTGGTATTTATGAATTAACTATGCTATGTATGGGTTTAAATATATGAAAATATAGGTGGAATTTTAAAATACCACCTGGAGGAAAAGTACTCTAAATAATAGAGATAGGAAATTTCACTCAAATGAAACATTCCTTTATTTTTGACAAGAAACAAAACCGCATCCGAAGATTTTTAAAAGTACGCTTCCCGCAACCAGTTGTCAAACGGACTAAGTTTTGAAAAAACATCCTGTAGTTTTGTGGCGTCAATCAACGGGGTCAATTATACGGATCAAATCTCTCTAACAGTCATGGTAAATTAAATTAAAAGAAAACCATTAAATGTAAACTTATTTTAAATGAACGCGAAAAAACTTACATGTTTAACTAACTAATTAGTTGTTCCAAATGTTGTTGGATACATAAACATATCCTTTTAAAAAACTGTTTTGTAACTTTTAATAACGTATTGTGGTGAATACTCGAAATACTGTTGTGACCATCAGTTTTTAAGTCATTTACAGTTGCAAAGAATTTTTAGTAATTTTATTTTTTTGCATATCCCTATAAAAAAACTAGAACTACTAACAAAAGTAATCCGATGTATCCATGAAAAAAAGTGCTTTAACTTGTCTTTAAAATAAATTTTCCATGTGTATTAGAGAGATTTGATCCTGTCGATTAACGCCATAAAAGTACAGGATGTGTTTTTCCCAATTTTAGCCGGTTGGATTCCTGGTTGTGAGAAGCATATTTTAAAAAATCTTTGAATATTGTTTTATTTCTTATCAAAATTAAAGGAGTACTTCCCTTTGATTGAAAATTTGATATCTCTATTATTTAGAGTACTTTCCCTCCAGGGGCATTTAAAAATTCCACCCTGTATATTTTAAATAAATAAAGTACTTCATATCTAAAAGATTTGAAAAAATATACTTTTAATTAAACATTACATTTACTGACCAGTCTGACCACCCTTGATTTCTTTATACAATTTAGAGTTATAATTTTTTTATTATTTAATTGAAATCTATAGAGCAGTTTTCAAGAACAAGATTATTACTAAAGAAACAAATAAATGTATATTTAGATTTAAATGATTCTCCTTAATTTACATTCGTTTCCTAACGGGATATTGATTATAATTTATAACGGAACACATAATCAAAGTTAATAGCTGTCAACGGCCCGTTAAGAATCTACTTTTGCAGCCCGGCATAACCCACCCCCGCACTCTGACAAAAAAATAAAACCGGGCAAGTGCACGTCGGACCATGCTCAGTGTAGGGTTCCAAAGCCGTTAAGTACTTAAAACATAACAATCAACAAGTAATAACAAATTTTCCATTTAAAGTCAATTGGTGCCTTCTTAGATGATTTTAGTAGGTATAAACACTTTAATCGCCTGTATCTCAAGAACCAAAAATGTCTACTTAGCCGTGATAGTTTTTCTTTAAAATTCATTATATTTATTTAAGATTTTTAGTATTTGTAGTTTTGGCTTTAGGGGCTTTAGGCTGTAGGGTCGCTTTACACTTGGCTCTAACAAAAAATTGCGCTTTAAAGCTTAATATTTCATAAACGGATTATTTAATCGAAAAACTGATTTCACAAAACCGTAATATTTTTAAACATTTTATTGTACCACTTTGTTGGCGTGACTAATATGCATATTCCAGCAAAATTACAGCTTTCTAGTACTACGAGTCTCTGTGCTAGGCTGCGGACGGACGGACGGACGGACATGGTGAAACTAAAAGGGTTCCTAGTTTGACTACGGAACCATAAAAAGGGATGGCGTTTTATGATTCTGCGTCAACAAGGTGCGACAATGACGTAAGCACCGAGTTAATTAATTGCGATCAACTAGGAAGTAAGGGAAAAGTGGGTGGTTGTTCAGTTAAATTGATAAAAAAACATACCTTGTCTTAAAGCCAACACGAACTAACTTGGAAAGGACATGTCTAGTTACTTTTTTTTAAATGAGATATTAATCTCAAAATGTAGGGTTTGTAATGAGCTTGTCACTCAGTCAAATAGAAGAAGTTTAGTTTAGGTCAATTTGTGTGACTAACTCCTACTAATTTGTAATTTAAAATAAAAGTGGATTCTAGGAAAACGTACGAAATAACATGGTTCCTTACTTATCGCGATAACTTTAAAAGTCCCTAAGGTAATTAGACATGTTTCATCAGCGTACCCTTAAACTATGAAAGGTTTGACAATGTCGTGCGTTTTTCCTATAAAACGTTGTCTGGGTTGTATTTTGTCTTTTACTACTTGTGTAGTATTTTTTGCCTCACTCCCTTGCCCTTAATTTTCGGTAGGAGTAAAATGGTCGCTTATGATGAAAACAAAATGCTACTGATTTCATTGATGTGACTCACCATCCATAGTTACCGTCAGCTGCGATCCGGTCCCAGTCCTGCGGGCGCCCGCGTGTGTAGATCATGAAGTTGATGACGCTGGTGCCGCCCACGGCCTTGCCTCGCGGCCAGTAGCAGCGCTGGTCTTCGCTACCTAGCACGGAAGAACAAGGCATTAGAATAGTTGTTCCGCAATTAGACAGCGTAGGTTCAGTGGTTGTAGCGATCCTAAGTCCCATTGAATGACTAATACTACTACTAAATTACTGTTGACAGACTATTCCCATTGCAAATTGATTTGAAAATTGTGCCAGAATACCCCATTGTCCCAAGTGCACTAACGCAGTCGGTACCGTAAGAAACACGATATTGCTCTTCTGTCAAAATTTTTTTTTTTCATACTAACCGCATTGTACAAATGTTTAATGCTCGCCCACTTTTTGCTACGGAATTTGAGGAAGTGCATAAACTACGTACATGTAACGACATTTTATGTTTGCGGCTAAGTTTCCTGGCTGGACATTATTGACCCGATAATTTGACAAACAAAGAGAACAAATACTACTACAAAGTGACAAAGCCGCGACACTAGGGACCAAAAGTTGTTAATAAAATTTTAATATTCACGGTGCCCGTGAGCATTGCGAGAGATTTGAACAGCATATTCCTGGCCACATTTTAAGTAAAAGTGTTAATTAACGTCTGCTAAATTCGGCTCGATTTTAGAGATATTTCCATCTTTGTGAAAAAAACTAGTTACGAAAACTTAGATGCAACAGACCCTTATAATTACGACGTTGCCACTGTTAAGCCAAGTAAAGTTATCTCCAAACATTACACAAGTAACTAAACGACACGGTGGCCTAGCTGGGAGTGACTCTGCCTCCGAAGCCAGCGGTCCTGGGTTCAAATCACGGTAAGGGCAGATATTTGTGTGATGAGCGCGAATATTCGTTCCCGAGTCTTGGATGTTTTCTATATATATTTAAGTATATATTTCTCTATTTAAGTATGTTTATCGTTGTCTAGTACCCATAGTACAAGCCTAGAGCTTAGTTTGGGACTAGGTCAATTTGTGTGAGATTGTCCCCTGGTATTTATTTATTTTATTTTTATTTTTAAATCAAATTGAACTCACACGTAAAAGTCATCCATAACTTCTACGAGAATCAAAGGCACATCATTTGCATCAAATCAGTAACTTAACCCTCAATCTAAAATAGTTTCAATTACGGACATGAGAAGGAAATAGTCAATAACTTAAGTGGCTTAAACACAAAAACGAATGTGGACATAATGGACGTATAATATTTATCATTTTTATAAAACGCCGCAAAGTAATTTGTGGCGAAAAGTTTATACCTACAAGTTCGCCCCATACAATGAAATTGAAAATATTCCCTTTAATTTGCATGAAAAAAAGGGAAAATTAAAAAAGCCTAATTGGAATTATGTCAATATACCATTTTTAACTCAAAATTGACTCAGGAACACGCTGTTAAAATCTCTCGCAATGCTCACGGGCACCCTGTACTATATGAATATGAGCTACACATGATAAAGATACATGAACTTTATAACAGCTCCCACTATATTAAATTTTGTCATGGTGTGGTACGTCTCCCTATGGTTATTTACGGTCGACATCCTTACTCGTAGAAGAAGCATGCGCATAATTATTTAATATGACACTACACTCCCTTGCGTCGGTTAGAAACTAACCCGATTAGTGAAATATACATTTTGAATCCAATACATTGTTTTTTTTCAATGGTACATGGAAGTAAAGAAATGAGTAAAATTATATGAAGGAAAGAAAGATAACGAAAGGAAAGATATTTACCTATTAACACAATTACCACATACTATAAAAAAAAAAACAAATAATAAAAGCAAAAGCAAAAATAGTGGGTGTGGCATGTGGTAAAAGGGGCTGACACAGCAAATGCTGCGTTTCCGAGTGTGAGCGCGGGAGCTGGCGACGCTGGTTTCAGTCCGCTCCTGTTGTCCCATGCTAGCGATACAATGTTGCTGTAGTTGGCTAGTTATATGTATATCATATTTATATCGTAATTGAAACTAATTAAACTCTTATTAAAGCTTGTTGACCTCAAGCAAATGCAGACAGTTTCAATCAGTGAAATTAAACTACACATAATTTTCCAGTAAATTAAATAACCATTATTAATTAGAGGGAATAAGTATCTGTAGTTCGAATCGCATAAGTGTGTATCTTTTTAATTCTCTCAATACGCTTACTTTTACCAAAAACGCACATGAGTTCCGGAAATAAGAAGAGCTAATTTAATACGTATATGTATATTAAAAGTACTCCCCGTTGTATGGTTTACTCGTAGCTAGGGTAGTACATAACTACTATTTAACTGAGCCAGCAACCTCGTTCGCGTAGAATTACTTTATTTTCCTGTATAACTTATACGATAAACCATAACATTTTTTTACACAAGCGGAGTGAGATAAAAAGTACCCTAAATATTTTACGTCCCACTGGTGTCCTTTACAAATCTCTTATCAGTTAAAAGGTGCAGTTTTAAATGAAATGCTTATCCGGTACTTGTATATACCAAAAGCAAGATCCTGAAGGCGAAACGTAATTTTTTACGATAGGTAAGGTAGGTAAGTAATGAATGTATTTATTTAATTCTTTATTTTTTTACGCACTTTACTTAATGTTTTTATGTTACAAATAATATAGGTATAAAGATTCAAACTTCGTTGATATCTTCCTACAATTATCGTAAAGCACGTGGTCAAATACGGAACTACCAATTTCGTATGGTACAACCAAAGTTTGCGTAGACAGTGGCGCCTTTTTGAGAGCTTCATTTGAAATATTGTTGCACGTTTACTTCAAGCGCTGCCGATTCTGGGTGGCAACCCGCTAGTGTTTTCTGCGATACGTAGTCCTGGACTGTTGACAGGCCACGCGGGAGCGCACGTGGTGGGGATGAAGTTACCCTTCTAATAGTACTTATTCTTATGGTACCACTACAACTCGGCAGGCCGACCATCTTACCGCGCTTAGCAAAGGGTATTAAGCATAGCTGAGTTTGGTCATGCCATATTAAAACTTATGATAGGAGAAACCCATGAGTACAAGAATTTATGTTATGTATATTATACTCAGGTGTATTAAAATAAATCGCCGAAATGTATGAACGCGCATAACTTCCGAACGACTGCACCAAATTGGATAATTATTTATTGTTGTGTTCGTTATTGTCAGGAGAAGGTATGTATGACATAAAAAAAAAAAGATTGAAGAAATTTGCATATAGATATATATATACAATATATATACCTGTACAAACTCCTGGCTGCCGTTCGGCCTGATACGGCCACGCGTAGTCTGTCAGCGACCACTGGGCAGCCAGCATGGGGATATCTGTTAAAAGCGACTCTGGCCTGCCCGCCTCCAGCACCAGCACCTTCGCCCGTGGCTTGTCTTCCGACAGGCGAGACGCTAGGACTGAGCCGGCGGACCCAGCCCCTACTATTATGTAGTCATACTCGTCCAGTGGTTGGCTGTAACCTGCGGAAGAGATTAATATTTTTAACAAGCTATAATCGTTTCGTGGCACATTCTTCTTAGATTCACGGGATTTCATCGCTATGCCGTTTTTTAGTAAAAGTGCAGCAAGTAAAGTAATGAAACGATATATTGTTTATGCACTGAGTCCCTACCGAAAATTAATGGAAGCATCTTTATTGCAATTAGATAGAAGGAATTATAACATCTAATAAACATGTATATGTTGAGGCAATTTGTCGAACACATAACCAAGCCGCAGTAAAAACCTGTTTATTTTATTGCATTGCATTTAAATAAAACTGGAAAATTACCTTTAGGCAACGGATACTGGTCTCGTAGGAAGTCAAAGGGGTCGCCACTCTGTTGTCGATATTTGCTTCCAACTGTCTCCACCATCATATCCATCATCGGATTTTGAGGGTACCACCTAAGGAACCGCCCTTGTTTCTGCTTCTGCTGGTTCGTCCTCATCTCTGTCTCTTCATTATTGATATCCGAATCTTTACGTGCCCACAAAGATTCTGGCCCCAATTCGTTCGGATCAATGCGATGTCTTTGATCATAATCATCTTCTACGATAGCAACGTCATCGTCGTATGCATTTTGTGCTTTAATTTGAATCAATAAAGCTATTGTTGATATAAATAAAACAGTCTTGTTGAGATCTTTCATATTGTCTGAAACAACAGATATAGTTGGTTGTTTAGTTATTTGGTATGTAATAAATATTTATTACAATGTCAAATTTAATAATTATTTATTTCAATGGTCCTGGGTTCAAATCCCGGTAAGGGCCGATATTTGTGTGATGAGCACGAGTATTTGTTTCTGAGTCTTGGATGTTTTCCATGTATTTAAGTATATAATTCTATATATAAGTAAGTTTATCGTTGTCTAGTACCCATAGTACAAGCCTAGAGCTTAGTTTGGGACTTGGTCAATTTTTGTGACAATGTCCTGTGATTTATTTATTTTATTTTTATTTATTTATAATCAAGTATAATCCACACTCGTTACAATTAACACGAATGTGTATTCCATTAACCACACAGATAAGTAAATAAATAATAATAAATAAATATCGCGGGACAATCTCACACAAATAAATAAACTAAGCTTTAGGCTTGTACTATGGGTACTAGACAACGATAAACACACTTACATAGAGAAATAAATACTTGAATACATATAAAACATAGCCCTTAGTTAGTAACAAGAGATATACTAACGCAGATGAAACAACGACAAGATAATTGCACACAGTTGGGAATAATCAATCACTTCATCAATTATCTATTTCGTCACAGAATGTCAGACATTCTAGAGAAACAACAACCCAGCGATTTTCAAATACATTACATTCCGACGGATAGCAAAAGTGGTTTAAGCATTCGTAGTCCCTGAACATTTGGAGAATACCCGTGTTAAATTTATGTGTATGTAATAAAGGCTCACAAAGTAAATACACAACACTAACAGGGAAAGTTACCAGACTCTCCGACTCCAATTTTATTTATTTCTCTATACAGGGTAATTTTTTAATAGGTGCACAAATTTTAATATTTGCTTCGCTATTGTTAATCAATAACACATGTTGTGTTATTTTTACTCTAGCTTAAAAATATTAGAGATATTTCCGATTCAATGATTCCACTAACTTAACGATATTCATGGACCCTCTAATGCAGGGGTGCGAGGAGAGGGGAGTGTTGTTAAGTAAGTTAATAAATGAAATTTCAAATTTAGAATATCAGTAGGAGAGGGGCTTTTTGTCTGATGAGCTGTACATGAAATTTCAAATTTCGAATATCAATACAGTGCTGCAGTGTATCGCATTGACCTACAGCTTGACAACCCATGTCATCATTTCTAGTGTAACTTTGTGTCCACACGAGAAGGTAAAAGAGAGATAATTTGCAACAAAATTTTTTTTTTCTCGTTTTATTGTCGTAATATATTATATTAACGATACAAAATCCTATGTTAAAATTTGTGCACTGATAAAAAAATACCCTGTATGTGACAGTAGTCAAACATAACAGAAACGTATTTTTTTACCTGCCCAATCTCAACCTATTGAGTTAAATTCTCCTCCAAAGTACTGAAAAGTGACTACTCTCTAACTTCTGTAGTGAGATTTGTTCAAGCAAATTGCTAGTTAATTACTAGTTTGATTATATTATGTTTGAAAACATGAAAATAACTCATGTTTCCCTAAAAAAATACCCTCTAAAGTTTAAGTAAAAAAAATACGTCCCTATATTATTTTAGACTACTCTCTAACATAATAATTATATCAAAATAAATCAAGAGCCGAACAGTTGAGAACCTTTTATTGTAAGTATTGTTGTTTAAAAATTGCAAAGTGGTTTCGTTTGTTAATTTTATTATTGCGGTTTAATTGAAGATTTATGGTAATAACATTTTACAAACTTACTGTTACAATCTTAAATTTCTTAAACGTTAATAATTATTTTGTGTTTAAATAAGGCTTATTCTTGTTTTGAATTTATGCAGTGTGTATATAAAAAATATTTACTTACCAAATAAACTATTACAATTATTTGTATTTTTTTATATTCGTCCGACACCACCCACTTTTCTTTGTCAGGTTGTTCCTTAATGTTGTTTTAGTAATTGTATATTCTTGTGTGCGTTCTGTGCGCCGGCCGGCGTGCGTATGCGCTGACCCGCTCTCGATGGCTGCCTTGATCGCGCACTTGACTTTACCGCTACTCTGGCACACATAATCTCAAGGACTGCGGGGCACATCTCTCTATAAATAAAATATGCGATAAACATGTCCCCCTCTTCCGAAAAATGTGGGTGGGCAGGTACCTTATTCTTGCTTACTTGTCTTAAAGTTTTATTTTGGGGGTGTTGATTTTTTGTTGTTAATTAAAATAAATTTTAAAAAGACGTTATGTAGGTACCTAATGAAATAAACTAGTACACAAAGATTTTTTTTTTGGTAACCTGAACTTTAATTTCAGTAAAACTTTTTTAATAACTGTACTATTTACAGATATTTTAAAACCAATTTTATATCAGATACCTTACGCGTTTTTCCCTTAGTATTTAAAAGTATTGTACTGCTTTAAGTACATCTACGAAATACATCACTTATAACAAGCCTAAGTAGGTATATACTATTTATTTTAGTGAGTTAAATAAAATTTGTTAAACTTTGCGCAGTAAAATGTGCCTCAAAATATGAACATTAATTGCAAGTAGTGCATTAGCGTCTGCCGCATGCATGTCACAGACTTAGTATAGTAAGTACTTACATGTATTATAACAATAAGGAAATGCTGGTTACTGGATAATCATAAATGCTATTGTACCTATAAGTAACTTCACTTCATTGCCCAGAGGTATTTATTTAACTTCACCTTAATTCAAAATAATTAGTACATATTATTCTTTAGATAGATACATAATTACGAGTATAATAAAATTGTTGTTTAGTTTAAATTTTTTATTTTATGACTATCTAAACTTTTAATTTTATTGAGTTTAATTGGCATCCGAGGTCAAGCCATTATTGTAAACCAGTATTTCAGTAAACAGGGGGAAGAGGGGGGGGGGTTGGGTAGGGGCTATGTGTGCCGTTACGCACGTGTTCTATATTGGTAAATATGTTCATCTTTAAGTTTACTTTGTTAGACTGCTATAAAAATATTGTAAAACAATGTCAGTAAAACATAGTCTAAATTAAAAATGGTTATTGTTTTTTCTTATTTTTAACTGTAAGTTTCCGTTTTAATTCAGTTTATTGTTTAGTTAAACCGTACCTACTTAAGTTTGATTATACGGCATCAGCTCATCATATTACAGATAAAAAAAAAAACGGCAGGTGGTTGTTTATTGCGGTACTAGACCTATTATGTACCTATGCTCGTTTTGATTTAGTCAGATGACGAAACAGGGTTATTTACAGGTCCGGTACCAACCAGGAATCATATAGGTACGGATCATCTTTGCGTGGTGCCGATAAGTAAGAGGCGCTCACCTGCAAATAAGTAGTCAATAACAAAATTCCATACAAAGTTAGACTGTTATTTTGCAACTCAATTACGGATACAAGCCATATCATACGAATCAACCAGCTACGACAGGACCTTTTAAAAGTTTTACCTCGATGATATCTACCGGCTATAGCTCCGTTCGCTTAAACTAATAGTTAATAATTCTATCAAGGCAAAACATTTTAATAATGCAACGTGCTGCCTATTCAGATAAAAATAAAATATCACATTTTAAAGGAACAACAATATTTTGATAAAACGCACCAAAAAGAGCGCCCTGGCCGCAGAATCACTCAAGTCACTCAAAAGGAGCTAACTACTGCAAGCTCTAATAGCCTGTGGGCAAAGAACCAGTGCTTACCTAATTCCTCGTATTAATACTCTAGACTCAAAGTCACGCAACGAAATTAATCATGCGAACTTTAAATAAAAACTTATGGGTCACTTCATGTCACTTTATGTGATTTGTTAAGACAGCAGCTCACCCTTTGCAAACCCTTTGTGGTTTAAGGGGACAATTTGTTGTACAATTTTATATTATTAAATTGAAAAAAAACACAGTCTTCGATACCGTACGCTAGGATTGAGTGTACGGTTGCAAAAAACAGGTCCTGACGACGCTCCTAACGGCAGTGCTCGCGATGCGGCGCCGGCGGCGCAGCGCCTGTCTCAGCCGGGCACATGAGCAACTTCTTAGTACGAGTAAGTATGAGAGTCCCACGCGAGGGCGCTGTCAATGTCAAAACTGGGGGAATATTGGGTAAGAAAAAAGAAAAATACGGGTTATACGGGAATAAACAATTTCATTTATTGTTTTAAATTGTACTAGGTACATATTTATATTTTTGGTGGCAAATTAGATCAGGCCTCTCACTATAAAAATCGGTGCCTATTGCCACTTATCTCGAGTAGGTATGTTAACATTGTTAACACTAAAGTGTAACTCAAGTACAATGCCCATTAGCGCAGTTAGACCGGCGTGTAGCTGTTATATTTTAGCTAAGTGTCCCAAAGTCATTGGCCCGTGCTTGGCAAATATCTTAAAAAAAAAGATATTGATCAAGTATATCTTTTGCAACGATATGCAACAACGATCTTCGTAAAAAAGGAAAAAGGGTATTTGGATTATTCACAAAAGTCATTTAAATTTAATTATTTCGAGAGGACGACCCGCGCTCTCAGGCGTGTCGTTGGGTTCCAATCGTGGCTCGAACTTGTGCGGTTCTCGAGCCCGAATGACTCTTTTCTAATACAGACGCATTTTCATTTTTATTTCAACTAAAAGGCAGTTTTAAACTACCAATTTCGTTAATATTGTATTTAAGACACAAACAAAACTAACTTGAAAATGAAATGTTCTGAAAGACAATGAACCGCTTTCAAAAACCCAAAAAATGACTTATTTCAAATGTAGGTCTGGCAAACTGATGTCGGTTTTTGTTTAAAAAGATTGTTGGGTGCCGGCTTTAGTTTGACCAGCTGGCGGCGGTTCACTGTGTTTTTTTTTAAACATATAATTTTAATTTTATACTTTTAATTGATTATAAATATGCTGAAATCATCAATGAGTAAGAAACCACCACTCCTCTAAAACAAATGATTTTATCTGAATGCAAATGCCGAATTCAGCATTAGCAGTTGCGATTTTGGTATTTTCAATAACAAACTTGTTACTCGCTATTTGTATACCCAAAATCGCTATGCGTATACCTACTTATACTATCGGACGGATCCCCTCATCAGATTCTGACTTGGTGACACTGGGACCACCTCAAGAATGTACCTACCTTACAAAAAAAATCGGTTGTCTGTAAAGTCGGTTTACTGACGATAGTTGAACGTGACAACGTCATAAGAAAATACTGATGGAATGGTTGCATTTAACAAAAAAAAAAAAAAAATTTGATAGATGTTTTGTATGGATTTAGAGAAGGAGGTAAATGGAAATCACAATTGAATTGATCAAGTTAAATTTATTTGTACGCATAAATACAATTTTGTCATTTCTTTTTTTTTATAATGTACATAGTTTTTACAAGTATGAATGTGCGCAACCTCTTAAATTTAAAATTTAAAATTTGGAATTTTTAAAAAAAAATTGTAACTCTAGCTTTTAAAAAGCCCGCCTCAATGTGTTTGATATAGGAGAAAATTGTTCCCTTTGACGGCTGCCTGATCCAACCTGTCATTTCAGACACGTTGTTATGATACGTGGAAGATTTAACATTTGTTTTAATTTTTTGAAATCATAGCTACGCCCGATAATTATTTCGATTGAATAGTAAAGCCATTGATTTTTACTCATCGTGAAATAGTTCTGTGCCGATGCTATTTATTTTAATGATGAAAGCACGAATATTCGACAATATATCACTGAACATATATTTAATATCGAAATAATCATTACCTTTATCGCCGCAATTATCGTTGCTATAAACAATTGACACCTCATTCACTTTTCACTGCACTTCATACTTGACGAAAACATGTATGTAAATGTATTATTGTATAGCAGCTAGCTGTCCACGCGGACGCATCGCTCACTCAAGTAGGAGAGAGACAGATATCGTACGCTGCCGAACGCGGAGGCCGATTGTGCCTCTTTGTCGCTCGTTCCGCGCTCTCGCTTGCACTTCAAGAATTAAATGGAACGCCTCAGAGCGAGGTAACTTCGCATGAGTCATGTTTTTTCGTGCGTGCAGCCGGCTCCATCGAATTATAAGACGTTGTCACGTCAAAAAGATTTTGTTAAATCGGTTTACATTTTTGATGGAGACATCGCTGAACATACATAAACAACATATACAGCCGCACAAAGGACCTCCTCCTTTTTTGATATTGGTTAAAAAACCAACTACGTATCACAACGTATTTTCTTCAACGTGACTGTACATAGTAGCGCCTGAGTTTCCCGCCAGACTTAAAAAATAGGAATTAGAATTGTATTGATTATTCGTATTAGTTTATCGCCGTTTTAGAATTAAAAAATACAGCGTTTGTAAGTAAGGATGCTAAACGAGTATGTACGGCAAGTTAGTCTTGTCATGCTAATAAATAACTCTTTAATTATGTTTTTGGTTCCATTTATTTGTTTCAGAATAGCAAATTTGCCTATGAGCATGTCTTAATATTTTCATTTTTACGTAGATAATTGCGACGTTTATTTTTACATTACGGTCATACACAGATTTAGGTTACCGTATTTCCTGTGGACTCACCGAAAGTTAACATTGTTAAGCCCATTCCCGCTAAAAGGCCGCTTTAGACTTATCATATAAAAACATAACTTATATGCACACAAGCTTTTAACTATTGACCACAGGAGAGACAACTTTTGTTTTTAAGAGTGTGTATGACCCATTAATAGGATTACCATTCACCGTGGCCGAAAACAGTCACGAGACAATTACAATTATAATAAAGAACGCTATCCGGGTTAAAATTTATTTATGGCCTAACAGAAACCATACATAGGATATTCTATGGACACTTTGTGTGCAATCGGAATCGATCTCTGTATGTACAAAATTACGAACCTCGTGATCAGTTCTCATTGCTCTTAAGCTTTGGTCTTCAACTATATTTTTTATTACCACCAGTGTTGTTTAATGACTGCAATTAATATTGTTTTTGTCTCGCAGTGCTATTGATATACATGGAGCCCGTTAAAGGGCCAGAGTTCGACAACCTCAGATGTAAATACGTTCTCCAACGATCAATGTACTGCTACTTCCGAACGGGTCGCGTCGCGAGCGGGGCTGGCTGGCCCGTTAAGATGTTAAGTCACACGAACCAAAATACTTACCTACATCTCTTTGTAATGGCATTCTCTTGCTGAATCGAGTTCGCTAACCTGTTATATTTGCTGGTTGTTACAGACTCTTACTTACGATTTTGTTCGTAAATATGTTTCTTACCCTTGTAACGTCGGTGATTTTAGTCATCCTATTAATAGTATAAAATAAGTACACCGTAACTACGACTTATACTCACTACAATACAGACACCAACATTATTCAGCGGGACATGAAAAATTAGGGTTTAATTTTTAACGTAAAAAAACGTTTTTATTCCTCTAAATTTGCCAGTGAGTATACTTATTAAAAAAAATGAGTAACACGCTGCCAGGGGACAAGATTTTGACATAGACTCGGGACTATAATTCGTCTATTCCATATTCCAACGTAAGAATAAAGAGTTAAGGTTTAAAATAAAAGTGTGTTTTGTGTGACTTGAGTCCTTTTATTACTAGGCATATATAGGCTATAACAGGACAACAGGACAATCTCACACAAATTGACTTAGTCCCAAACTAAGCTCTAGGCTTGTACTATGGGACAACGATAAACATACTTAGATAGAGAAATAAATACTTAAATACATAGAAAACATTCAATCCAATCCCAATCCCTTACCGGGATTTGAACCCGGGACCGTCGGCTTCGGAGGCAGGGTCACTCTCAACTAGGCCAACGTGTCGTGTAAGTAGTGATAGTTCCCGTGGCAGCGTACTAAGCCCACTGTAGGGTTCAAAAAAGCCTCTACAAAAAAGCTTAGCTAATATTTGTGTGTGCCAGTGCAATTATTTTATTATTCCTGTAATTTATAGACTACCTGTTCCCTAGTCTACGTAGTTTCCAGATTTGTCTTCAGTAGCTTCTGCTCTGCAGCATTTAAAAGTTTGCGAAGTGTCGTTGTGGCCAAAAACGACATCATCACCAGTTTCTAAAATGAACGGGGGCCGGGTGTTTTTCTTCACATTTTTGTTAACCAAATACCTCCAACAATCTCTGATAAAGTATCATTTTTATTGTGAGACATTTTAAATGACATGATAATATAGATAATATTTTTGGTGACTCAGCTTCTTCTCTGCCAAAAAATTATAATCCATGGTTAAATTTTCTAAAGATGACGCCACTACATTTTGGGTCACTAAAAACTACAGATATTCCAAATTTCCGCACGGAAGCTGCAGTCAGACCGACAGACAGACGGATAGACGGACAACAAATTCATCTTATGAGGGCTCTGATTTCCTGTTTTCAGTATGAAACCCTAAAAATATGTTTGTGTCGCTTGATTATTAGTACGCCTGATAACACGAGTATATACTCGTATTTGATAATCACAGACTTCTTGTCATGCTATATTTTTACCGCAAATATGTAATAGCCTACAAAAATGAAGCAACTGATAGTCAACCATATTTTATTTTATTTTATTTTATTTTGTTTAATATTTCCTTCGAAGCACTAAGGTAACGGCACCAGTACTCGACATAGGACCAATGTTCGACACTGACTCTTGTTCAAAGAAGATAAGAGTTATTCATTTGTTTTGCAACAATCAATTTATAACCCTATGATCTTTGAATTAAAAGCTTCTGTCGATTACTGGTGCATGCCAGCTAAAAGTGTCGAACATTGGTGCTTTTACCTTACTAATATAGTTCTTAAGATACCTTTGTTTGTTACTCTATGGACCTTAAGTTGTCTGAAAATAAACTTTTTCTTTTTTTTTATTATTATTTATAGTCTTAAAGACTAGATTCAATTTTAATATAATAAGGCATTAATTACAGTAGTTTTCCAGAATTTGACGTAAATAATACGGCTTAAAAGAGTATCCTGTATAATTGTCCAGAATATAGTTTTAAATTTCCAAAATGTTAATTAGTTTAATGATAACTATTGATAAAGAACACTACCTTGCTTTGCTTACCCAAACTTACCTTAATTACTTACTATGTCAAGTTCTGGGTCATACTGAGTGAAAGGAGAAGCTTCGGTTTAATATGCTGTATATCTACGATTTTGACGTTAAATATATCAAAAAATACCGCAAGTTTTGATTATATTAAACAAAAAATAATAGACTAATATCATTTTCTGGAAATAACGTATGTTAAAATTATGAAAGAATATGAATAATTATTAAAACCAGTCTCTTACGTTAACACCCTCTACCGGCATTGATTGAAAACAGGTTTCAAGTGAAGAAAGTTCTTTTGCACTAACTTGTGACGCAAGGTACCACGGAAGCTCTGCAGTTACAGAGTTTTCTGCTAGATGGCGTATTAGCAGGTTTATTCGCCTATTTTTCTACATTTGTTAATCCCATCATTTACGACCTTATATTTTCTTAATATATCTCGGCAAGCTTCGTTTTTCTATGAAACACGAGTACTAAATATACTGTCAGATGCGAGTGCGGTCTCACGACAGCGACTGCTAGTCAAAAGACATTAAGAAAGTAGAAGCACTGTATTTACCAGACATGAAGCTATTTCATTAGTTATATACACGTGTGTTATTGTCTAGCGACTCGGTCAAAGCCTTGTCATCAATTGCTAATGGAGATGAAACTAGCACGTATAACGTTATCTGCAGCAGTGATCCTGTGACCGTCTTCGAACTCCATTACCGTAAGAGCCCAGGGCCGGGATTCTACACGGTAATAACGATATCGTATTTGACGTGTTTCCGTATTTTCAACGTTTTCATAACTCTTATGTCATTTACAATAATGGCGACTGTGACATAAACGATTCTAAAACAAGTCAAACACGATATCGTTATAACGCAGTTGAATAGAGGCCCTGGGCTAGGATTCTACGCGGTAATAACGATATCGTCTTTGACGTGTTTCCGTATTGTCAATGTTTTGATAACTCTCAATTACAATAATGGCGATCAAATCATAAATTCATAACCGATTCTAAAACACGTCAAACGCGATATCATTATAACGCAGTAGAATAGAGGCCCAGTTCTTAGATATCATCACTACATAGTATAAAACAAAGTCGCTTCCCGCTGTCTGTCCCTATGTATGCTTAGATCTTGAAAACTACGCAACGGATTTTGATGCGGTTTTTTTTAATACATAGAGTGATTCAAGAGGAAGGTTTATATATATAAAACTTTAACCCGGAGCGAAGCGAGGGCGGGTCGCTAGTTAAATATATTGTCATCGGGATAGTACGTTCACTCAAATCATATTTGATAACGGCGCGGTGACTAATTCAAAAATTCTTATTAATTTGATAAGTCACCATTACCAAGTTACCTTCCATCATTTAACTTTTACCTTAAGCAGTGAGACATTAGATAAATAATAACTTGGCATTTATTTTAAACAAATGAATATGAGTATTGAGATAACATGCCCAAGGCAATATCGTTTTACGTAGTGGAATAGAGCCTCATTCTGGTAATTAATGGCTTGTATTACAAAGAACGTAGTCGGTCAATAAAAATGTTAAGCACTTTTAAACCGTGACGAGAACTAAAATTCACTTGTCATTCTATGTAATAGATAGATGATAGTGTATATTTCAGGTACTAACCCATTATTCCAAAAATCACAATTTATAATTTATGTAGTTAAAATTAAGTTAAATTACTACATCTAAATATTAAATATTTGCATTATATTACATAATCGTTTATAGGAAGCATGCTAAAAGCCGCATATGGTCCATTTGCATGCATCATACACCGCTCTTAGCATGCTATTGTCTGTGTTCCATGGTCCATGAAAGAGGCATGCCGTTTTCGTAATTAATGTATGTAAATAATTATGACAAGGCACTAAAAGCGTTATTTTTTAGGGATAGGTAAAGTAAATTACGGAGTAAGTATACTAATGTCGAATCTAAACTGCTGTACTTTTCAATGTTATTGGATGCAAAATAAAAGTCTCCCAAATCAATCTCCAACGAGGCTAAATATAGGTTTTACATTCTGAAACAGTCCCTATATGCCATATGCGCGGTCAGATTAATCCCCAAAGTCACAGCTTTCAGCCCAGCGAGCCAGCGCTGGTGACAGCGCTTATCGCGCGCCGCAGCGCTGCCCCGCGGGTTCGATCAGAAAGGTACGAATAATCCCCGAAATTAACACATCATAATTGAAAACCATTTTTTATTTAACTGCAAGTTTTGACTTTGGAATTGCATAATCCCTAAACCTTCGAGATTTTAATTTAAAAAGAACATACTCTTACTCGTAGCATAAAAGCAGAGCAACCAAAAACTCTAAAACCTAGAAATAAAGTAAACAACGTGAGTTTGTTTGCTCTGGTTTGGATTATGTGCTTTCACTGCCACAAATATTGACGCGATAAAGTAGTTAAACCACGCATAAGGCACTGGTCCCACCGCCGACGATGAGCGAGAAGCGAGAAGAGCCAGCGATCAACTATTAATTTATGTGTCTCTTTTATTTACTCGGGATCTATTATCTTTTGTTAGAGAGAGAGTTCCCACCGGCAGTGTGTACAGTCAGCGATCAACTATTAATGCACGTCTCTCTTTTCACACGGGATCTCTATCTTTTATTCATTTCTTGAGCAAGAAAATAGTCGATAGCTCAAACCTTTCTCGCCCTTGGTGGGACTAGTGCCTTAGCCAAATAGTAAATTAGTGTAGGACACACTAGTTTAAAGTAATTTTAGCTTCACTGTGACTGTGAACCGTAAATGTTTCTGTTATTAATTTTCAACAAGAGTTTCTTGTACAGTATAGCCCAGCATGACCCCAGCCTACAAGCTATTTTAGCAAGTACGTCATAAATACCTTATACAAGTAGCCGGCACTCGCAGCGAATGAACGTTTTACAGAAATCTCTTTTATACCGGATATACCAAACGCCAGTTTTGAATTTAATATTATAATATAACCTTTAAAGAAATATCGGAGAGGCTCATTGACGTCACAGGAGACCGAAAAGCTAACAGTTTTCTCGCTCGACGTATTGGTTTAACTATTCAGAGAGGAAATGCTCCCAGAATCTTCGTTACCTACAATGCCGCGGGGCATGATGGGCATTTAGATGTAGTTTTTTAGTTTTAGCTTAGTTTTATTTTTGTCATTGTACCTTTCGCTTAAATAGAATAACAGCTGTGGCACTAGACAAGATGCATTCTGCAAACGATATCGTTATCGAAAAAGC